>CM040915.1:37765740-38365740 GCA_023029165.1 Gobiocypris rarus | reverse complement strand
ACAAATAAAACTTTTTTTTTAATGTATAAAAGCAGAAAATAATAAATTAAGGGAAATATACAACATTTTATTTGATTAGTCGTTTATTCTGTTATTTATTTATCTATCACATTTATTTGTCTATTTATCTCTTTATTAATTTACACATTTGTATATTTATTTATTTACTTATTTATTCATTCATTCATTTTTAATTTATGCAGGTTTGGTCCTCCATATTCTTGAGCACCAAATCGTTATGTTAGAATAATTTCTAAAGAATGATAAATGATAATTCAGCACTGCCAAAATATATTTTAAAATATATTAAACAAACAAACATTTTTATTGTAATAATAAAAATAATAATATCACACAATATTACCGTTTTTCAAATAAATCTTAGTGAATAGAAGATCTTACTGACCACAGAATCTTTTTGGGTGAACTATAAAACATGCAATCAGACCCAACTTTTACAAGCTGCAATGATATTTTGCGCAGCCACTGGCAGAAACAATGGTTTCACCCTCATAAACAAGGATAACATCATTCATAGGCCCGTATGGATGACAGGCGAACACTGAAATGTCACTCATTTAAGTGACATGACATCAGAAGTTTAGTACTATACTGGTGAGTCATCATCATTTTGATAATGAAACAATGATGAAACCTGCAGATAAAGGTTACAGCCTCAGTTCATTGTGGATATTTGACACCAGAGGCCTGCCCATTGCCCTAAACCAGCAAGCCCAAGGGGCGCAAATCACAATGCCTCCATATGCTCACAGATACACGGCTTCAACCGCCTCCCACAAACACTGTTACGAAAGCATGCAAAAGCCAGGGAACAGACTGACAGTTCAGTGCATCTCATTTCCCAATGCAGATTTATTTTTGTAATCATCTCCCTACATGCAAATAATCGTATAGACTATAACAGCCTTTGTGAAGATGTAAATACTGTTTCGCCCATTAAAAAATGTAATTTGCCAAATGGCGGTGGTTTCCATTAATTTTGAAAATTACACCGCTCACAAAGTCTCTCATTTTTATTCATTGTGCTATCACTTTGTGCACTCCAGATACTAAGACTATTAACAAGGTTTAAAACAATGTTATCCAGGGATTTGTGGATGAGAGTTAAACCTCCTAGTATTAAATTGATTCTGAAATGCCAAGAGCATTTGCATTTCATTAAATCTCAACAGAACAATTATACCTTTGTGAACGATGATACAGTTGTGAAGGTGTACAGATTACAAATTTGCATGTGTAGTGAGGGCTGGGCATTCTCTGCTTGCCTTAAATGAAAATGCTAGTATTACTGTCATTGTGCAGTCTAAAATGAGCTTCCGAGAAACGCTTACAAAGCTCGGTCTGCCGTGCGTACTGTGGCTTTTGTCTTTGTGCTTTCAGGAAGGTTTTGATTTAGGTCTAAGCGAGTTTGATGTATAATAGATGGAATATAGGGATGCCTGCTGGTGCAAAACAAGGTGAATCGAGCCCTTTCTGCATCACATATTCAGTGCTGTATGGTCTTAATCTAGTCCTGCTTTTCTCCATCTATCCCCTTCTGCCTCCCCCTCATTTGTACTCTAGAGGCTCAGAGTGACCCCCAGGGAGTCAATCAGGGCATCAGAGTCTTCCTAGAGGCCTTCGGTGACACACATTTCTCTGAGCAGAACACAGCTATTAATGTCAGCATGGAGTCACCCTAAAGACTCTGCTTTACTCAGTTGTGTTGCCAAAAAGACAGCTTATGACTTCAAAACACTCCGATATTAAGCATAGAGCACTACATTAGCACCATAACACTCCATTTCACCACACCATAAATATATATATATTTTCCTCTGTGTAGGCCCACTCTACTTCCTGTTCACGTAACATATGGTGGGAAGCTTGGCAGAAAGTGCAACACGTTACTTTAAAAGTGTCGTTTTAATGTGTGGTTTACGGATGAGCAAAAAAATAAATAAATAATAATAAAACAAATGACCGTAGATAAAATAAAAGGCAAAAGCAAATAAAATATTAGCAAAAAGTAACATAAAATGCCTACACCATAAATCCAAAAGCATCTGAAAATTCGCTCAAACTGTTAATTGGGCCATCACATGGTTTTTTTATTGTCATTTAGAAAAAAAGTGTTTTTCAGACAAATCACTGCTGCGGTTGTCTTTTGAATCAAGCCATTTAAACTAATGCTAAAAAGTAACACTCTATACAGCACTGATAGATAGCCCACCCCTGTTCTTCACTGAATGGTTTGAGGACACTTTAGATAATGCAGACAAACTCACAACAAAAGGGCTTTTAGTTTTCCCAGTTGTTGACAAGTCCTTTGAGCTAGAATGGCCATTGTAGCAGCTGGAGAATGCGGAGGGTGAAGGCTGCAGAGCACACGGGGACATAAAATAGGCGGCTGGAAATTAGGTTGAGAGTGATGTTTATGGAAACAAAGTGAGAGAGGAACGAGTGAAGACATACATTAGCTTTTACTGGGAGTCCATCTCACTGTGTGGAGTGTGCCGATCCGCAGCAGGGGCTGAAGAGAGAGATGAAAAATAATGACAACAAGCTGTCATGTCTGTCCTGCTATTACCGAGCAGTGTCATTTCCTGTCTACAGTATGCACAATTGAAACAGGGCTTCTAGTGCAATAGCTTGCAATGCTGTGTAATTTTCGTCAGCAGGAATTCAGTCTCTGTTGAGGTTGGCTGCATGTGAATAGAAACACTCATGTACTAATCATTAGTTAGCCACAATAGGGCAGTGCTGGGGGTGTGATGCTTGACTTTGAAGTAGCAAAGAACTGCACGAATGTGTAGACAGATGCATACATATGCACAAACGTGGTCCCCGTAGATTTACCTTTGGACGCCTGGGAAATAGACCATTTGTGACATGCACTCGATGAACAGACAAACAGAAGGCTATAGATGTCCCCATATGGCAATGATTCATTCAAAACTTTGTGTTCTCCCACTTATCACACACACACACACACACACACACACACACACACACACACACACACTCATGTTGTGTTTCCATGTTTTGTGGGGACATTCCATAGGCGTAATGCATTTTATACTGTACAAACCGTATTTTCTATCCCCTACACTGCCCCTGCCCCTAAACCTACCCATCACAGGAGACATGCTGCATTTTTACTTTTTCAAAAACATCACTTAGTGTGATTTATAAGATGTTTTCCTCATGGGGACCAAAAAATGTCCCCACAAGGACAAAAATTTGGATATTGCCATCTTTGTGGGGACATTTTGTCCCCATACCGTAGGATTACCAGTCCACACACACACACACACACACACACACACACACACACACACACACACACACACACACACATGCACACGCACGCACAATGCATTTAGGTCAAGATGATCTGCTAAAGTTCAAACTGAGCATCAGAAAGGTGATTTTAGTGACTTTGAAAGTGGCATGGTTTTTGGTGCCAGATGGGCTGGTCTGGGTATTTTAGAACTGCTGATCTACTGGGATTTTCACATTCAACCATCTCTAGGGTTTACAGAAAATTGTCCAAAAAAGAGAAAATATCCAGTGAGCGGCAGTTCTGTGGTTGAAAATGCCTTGTCGATGCCAGAGGTCAGAGGAGAATGGCCAGAGTGGTCGAGCTGATAGAAATGCAACAGTCACTCAAATAACCTCATTACAACCGAGTTACGGAGAAAAGCAAATCGCACAGGCCTAGTAGGTAACTGACTAGATTCAGAATAAATCGCAAATACATTCAGACTATTATAAACTCATTTGAATTAATCACTAAAAGATATCAGTCGTGAATTATGAATCGCTAGTTCCGATTCTAAACCGCTGACAATGTACGAGTGTATATCACACACACACGATTCCTGAAATCTTGTATAATGATATTCTTGCACCGCCCCGTCACACACATCTTTTACTTATAACACTTTAATTGTAATACTTCACCCTGCACACATGTGTTGCAGGATATTTGGCAGCAGTTTTTCTTTTTTTTTTTCTATTTCAGGTTTTTGTTTCAGAAAGAGCATGTGGTACTAATTACGCAATAACTCAAAGAAAAGAAAATATCAGGCTAATTACAACACTTCAAACTTCAGCAAATAATACAAATAAACATATCACCGATATTTTTGAAGTAGAAAATGATTGCTTCTACTTGTTTCATGTCTTGATTATCACACACGAGAGCCATTTCATTATATCATACTGTCAAGGGGTTTATTTCAAGATACCAATAGTAATGAAAGATAGTGCATGGTAGATTATAAAATATGTTAACCAAACATCCATATATTAACCTTTATTAACTCCTAACATGAAGCATTACTGTAAACTCTGACATAACATTAACAGTGTTTATACATGGTACATAACCAATGGCAAATATCCGCCGGCTATGTATGCAGTCTGTTTCCCACACATTTCTTGGCAGTTAGCACAATTCCAAGTATACGTATTCAGGCCATATTTGTGAAATCATACCTGAGTGCTGACTTGTGCATTAGCATAAGAATATAGTAGCAGTGTCAGGAGGGGGCATTCTTTGAGTTTCCCACAAAGGAACAGCAGGGTGCCATCTAGACACCAGTGCATGCCTTCCTCCTGAGACAGTGGAGTTGTCTGCCCTCTGGGGTTAGCTAGCCTCAAACTTCTGACACCCCTTAAAAAGTCAGACATGCTTCCCTCCTGAGCGCCCTGTCTCCGCAACTTCAAATCTGACCCGTCCCCCTTTTTCCACCCACCCATCCTTCAACCCCTCAACCTCTCATTCCACGCTCCCACACCCTCTAAACCCAGTCCCGTCCTTCCGTGTGGCGCTATGGCTTTGATCTCGGGGACCGGCGTGGTTCAGTAGTTGGCAGTCACAACTCTTTCCCTGTTCCACATGGCGAGGCTGCCCACTCATGTGGCCTGTACAGAATCTGCCTTTGTTAACCCTTTGCTCTCTGCGGTTGCCTGGTAACACACTCACAGTCCGGAAAGACTGGAGTGAAACTCGCAGGGGCTGATTGATGAGCGCCATAAACATGTCAGGAATAAAGGAGGGAACACAAAACTTAATGAAAAAACGACAAACCTTAAAGTTGTACATGGGTGGATGATCGCAACCAATTTATTTTTTGGGCTTCTTTGGGCCTGTCAAATCGGTGAACCCGTGCCCTTTTGTCTCTTGGCATTTCGCAAAATGGCATGATACAAGTGTGCTTTTTTGCGTTTATGTTTCTTTTTGTGTCTGTACTCAGCAATACCATCAGTTCTAATGTCCTAAAATGTCATTCACACTTAAAGTCACAGTTGTGTAAGAATCAGAAAAATAACAGACTTTTGTTGTCCTATAAACATGATTATCAGAGTTAACAAGAACAGTATGTATTTGAATTATTAATCTTTTTTAACAGTCTTACTGACCCTAAACTTATAAATTAAGAGGCTTTCATTTTTCGTGAATCCAATTCACAAAAGTCATCATTAGACATTTTCTAAACAGAACGTTTTTGATTAAGCTGTAGTTCATCTCAGTCATTTTGTGTTCACTAGTTATAGTCAAAAATGTTGGAGGACATTTAAAAAACAGTGCTATCAAGTTAAAAGTGCTATTTAGTTTAAAATCAGTTTACTTAATAACTTTAAATTTAAGCTTTAAAATGGTCTGTGCACTTTATGTGAAGTGTGCGATTTATTCAAAAATACAGGAATTTCTGATTTTCCAGTTTCATATACAGTGAATATAAGTTAAGAATAAGAATAAATTAAGTTAAAGGTGCACTATGTGACTTTTCCGTCTGCTAAAGGGCGCCTGTTCAAAACAAAGGCGTAGTTTGATGACGTTAGGTTTGAGCGCAGAATCTTCGGATATGTTGTCTTCACCTCACAGCCGGTGGAAAAGAATCGGGATAGGACTCGGGCAGAGATCATGTTCATGGATGCGATTATTAACTTTACTGTAGCAGAGCAGGGGCGAGTGCTGAGGGAGGTCGCTGGAGAGATTGTTCAACAAACACACTGCTCGCAAGCAACGGGACTTTTATTATGACGGGACACAGTTGCCGGCGCAATCTCCGCTTTTCCGGTCATGAGTACACTGTCAGAAAAAAAGGTACATTGCTGTCACTAGGGCGGTACCCTAAGGTACAAAACCGAAAAGTACTAATATGTACCTTTAAGGTATTAATATGTACCTTTTAAGGTACTAATATGCACTCTTAAAGTACTGGTATGTACCTTTTAAGGTACAAATATGTACCATTTAGGGGTGAGTAAGGTACAAAGATGTACCTTTTCACTTTTATACCTTAGGGTACCGCCCCAGTGACAACACTGTACCTTTTTTTCTGAGAGTGTATGAGGTAACGCAGCTCTGTTTACTATAGTAGATACATTTAAGTGTGTTTAAAAGGATGTTATGACGGTACTCTGTGCGTTCGCTCGGCGGCTGCTGTGACACTTGTTCACACTGCAGTAAGAGTAAACGAGGGTAACGCAGATATGACGCCATTGACAGGCGACTCCCTGACACGCTATGCTCACACGTCCCGGTTCATTGGTAAAAATAGTTATATTCTCACAATTTACAAATAGTTGGAAACATTTGGGATATTGTAACAACTCAACTGAACAAAATATATAACACTGGCCTGGTAGTTTTTGGATATTTGACTGCAAAAATCCTACATAGTGTACCTTTTAAGAATATATAGCCATCACTACGTTCACATAAATTTGCGGTGCCCACCGCGGCACTGCCTCCACTGTCATTTTGCCATTTAATTCAACCCATTCTCACTCTCAAGGCGTCAAAATCTGAAGCATGGTCAAGTGCCTTCCGCATCACAATGAAGACACTAAAGGTACCCCTAGACACCAATATATCGACGCACAGGTACTCCACTGATTTCAGTTGTTTGCCCAATGCGTCAGATCACGACACATTTAATTCTTTGCATTTCTAAAAGCAGACATGATTTTATGAATATTTATAATATTTTTATAGCAACTAACCCCACTCGTTTATAACAACTAACCCCAAGTCACAGGTATTTGTTGCAAAAACTGACCAAAACAGTATAAAAGTATTACCTCATGTTGCATTTTAAGTCTTCTGAAGTCATAAAACTTCATGTAAAGAAAAGAGTAGCTAATCGGTGAAATTATGATCCTACTGCTACGTGAACGCACTCATTCATATGTCAGTAAAATGATGCACACGACTCCTGAGCATGTCACAATTGGTCATGAGACATACGAGAGCCAATGCAATTTCAATATGAAATCTGACGTAACGGGTGGCAATTTTTGAAATTTTAATGTGTGCATGAGCAAAACAATCGTTTGGCCTCGGAACACTTGGGTCATTTGTATTTTTTGAATAAATTGTGCATGCAGTCGAATCTGCCTGTTATATCCTGTGTTTTATATCATATAATACACAAGTGGGTAGGTTTAGGGACGGGATGGCGTTGGATTACATGTTTAAATGTGTCTAAATATAGTTTGAATAAAATACATGTAAATGAAATTATGCTGGCTAAATTGAGAATCACACTCCAACATGTCATAATGGCAAAATCATAACCCAATATAATTTCATTATGACGATAACGTTCCCATGGCCAACATGTCTGTGTATGACGCCAAAGGTTTCTCATTGAAATGAATGGAGTACCCAGTGCGTCGAAAAATTACGCCTAGGGGTACCTTTAATGTCTTTATTGTGACAGGAAAGACTTGACCATGCTTCAGATTTTGACGCCTTGGGAGTGAGAACGAGCTGGATAACGGTCTTTTCAAAACTATATTGTAAATGTCTGCTCTGCTTATCCAGCATGAGCTGCAGAGTCGCACACAGTGCAGCAGGAATCACAGTTCACTTATCACGTGACTAGATGACTGACAAGACCATGGTGGAGGATTCGTTGAGCGTCTGATAAATGTGTTATCCTAGAACGTGCTTCTTCTTTTTTTCTTTTGTTTTTGCTATACTGTGTATTGTCACTATTTTGCTATGGTTTTTGTGATAGATAAATATGCTGATAAAGGCTCTGTATTTCAAAACAAATACAGAGCATATTTTTTTCTTTCTTCATATTACTGTCATAATATAATGCTAAATAAATATTTGAAAAGATGTAACCCATGTAAATTTTGCATGTAAACCTAAATGTACTTAGCTATTATAGTATGCTATATATTATAGTATATTACAATATATGTTATATAGTAAGTATAGTATATAGTAGCTTGCATAGACCATCTTTAAAAAACTTTAAATTAAGAGAGCAGCTTAATTGTGAATATATAGCTTGGGAAGTTTCAAAATAGACTTGAGATGAATGACATAGTCTTGCACTAACTTGACTTGTCATCCTGAAAAAGAGGAAAGAGAAATTACTTATTTAAGATTCCCATGCGAGTGTCATTCCAGGAGAATGACAGAGTCTCAAAGGTACAGGCAGCCGACAGAGAAAGCAGCACTAAGTGCCTGATCAGCACAACGGGGGGCTTTTCAAAGGGCTTTATGAAGCCCATTTTTCATTGGCTCGTTGCAGGGTTAGTACTGGTCAGGAGCAGGGGTCTCTTCTAGACAAGGCCTTCAAAGTGTCCATAACCCCAGGAAGACAAAGGCGATGCTCAGGGCAAAACTGTCACTTCCTCTCTATGGAGAAAATAACACAATCAGACGCACAGACGAGGAAAAATAAAAAAAGGTTGTCAACATTCTCTGTAGTCTTCCTGTCTGGGAGCAGAGAGGAGAGGAACAGAGAGATGGATGGTCACATTAGTTACGCTGGTAAAAAGCACATACAGCACAGTGTCATACGTGTGTGATCCCTGCTCTAGGCCATCATGGGATAACTTTCATACATATATCATAGATGGGTTATAATCTCAGGGGTGGGGGGGACCCTCTGTAGCTTCAAAGGAACAACCATGCTTGTCTGATCAGCATTTAGCATTTGTAAAAAATAAATAAATGTATAACAATAAATAAAAAAAACCCACACACAATATCTTTATGATTCATCCTTGACATTTTACTTTGTAGCCTATAATTTATGCTGTAAGACAAAATGTCTCTTCAAGTACTCTTCCTTTACTACAGGTGTCAGTTGTGCAGGTCTGTTCTGGAAAAGCAACATATATATACTACACCATCGTTTAAAAGTTTGGGTTTTATTGAATTATTTTAATGTTTTTTTTGTTTTGTTTTTAAATAAGTGTCTTATGCTCACCAAGGCTGCATTTATTTGATTAAAAAAATTAAATAATAATAATAATATAGTAAAACAGTAATGCCTTGCAATATTATTACAATTTAAAATAACAGTTTCTATCGGAATATATTTTAAAATGTAATTCATTCCTGTGCTGGTAAAGGTGAATTTTCAGTAGCCATTACTGCAGTCTTCAGTGTCACATTTTTGTTAAAACACTGATATATTGATTTGTCTTTAACATTTTTTTCAAGCATTTATTTGAAATATAAATCTTTTTTTAACATTAGAAATGTCTTTACTGTCACCTTTGATCAATTGTCCTTGCCAAGTCAAAGTATTAATTAAAAAAAGAAATCATACTGACCCTCAAACTTTTGAAAGGCAGTGTAATATTCCCTGTAAAAAGATGAGTACACTTACAGCTTATATGTGAAAGGCCTCACTATTTCCCACACAACTCTATTTGACTGAGCGTGATTGACTTGAATCCCACTATTGCTTTTAAACCACAATTTCACCCAAGCTGATCTAAACCCAAGTTGTCTCCAACCAAGTTTTGCTGCTGAGCTGCACAAAGCCACCTCTGATTAAGGTAATTATTGTGATATGTAGTTGTGAAAGCATGTCATTCCACCGTGAGATTAAAACTCTTACTCTTCATAAGCCATTCATTTATAAATTGGATGTTTTGAAAAGACTCGCAAACTGTGCCACACTGTGTCATCTAAATCATCTACTACATGAATAATGACTGCCGAGTTCTGCGGAGACTCAGTGGAGAGGCCATCATTCTGTATTAGTGCCGCAGAGAGGCCTTTTCATAGCTCCGGCTAAATATTATCAGCGAGCAGTTCTTTCAAAGGGGGTGCTGTGTTTGAATTTGCATTATCATTACCACTGTGTCTTGCTGAGCTCCCTTCAATTGACCAGCTTTCTTTCTTTCTCACTCTTTTTCTACTTCGGCAGGCTGGTAATGGCATGTGGGCATAGGGGTCAATATACATGGCCGCTTTGAGAAATCAGCTAATCTCTAGGTGAGGAGCTCAAGGCACCTTTGCTCAGTGCCGGGCCAAAGGTAGAGCTCTACCCGTCCAACCCTATAACGCCCTCGGGGGAGAAGAATACTGTAAGATTTATCCGTCAAAAGGTTTTGTATCCCGCTCTCTCTCTTTCTTGTCATTCAGAAAGACAATCGGCCAGAAGACAGTGTAGGCGAGTCAGTTCACTCGACGGCCATCTTGGTGATGTCGCCTGAAGCTACATTCTGTGTTCTCTCCTGTCTGCTTGAATGAGAAAAACTAAAATCTCCATTTTCTTGTCAAGATTATGTTTCCGTTATATGTTTGAGCAAGAAAATGTGCCTTGTTTAGTTTAAATCACATGCACATGCATGTTTTAGAGTAAACGATCAGTCAATAGAGCGCAACAGTGCTTTTTTAAAACCACCTTAGATCTGGAATAATTTTTCCCATTTATTTTTTTCCATAGGGGTTTAAAAGAGAGAGAGAAATAGAGACAGAGAGAGAGAGAGAGAGAGAGAGAGAGAGAGAGAGATTGATTAATTTGAAAACACATTTTATTACAATCAAGAATAAAACATTATTTCATTACAACATTCTACATTTAGAAAATAAAAACTTATACATACATATTACCCACACTCTTTATACTGCCATTCATAAATCACATCATAAAAAAACCTTTACTGCAACCAAAAAGCAAATATTAATATCCCTTCATGAACAGAACATAATACTTCTCCACTACACCATTTCATTTCAAACGATGTCAAATCGTTCATGGCTTTAAAAAAATTAAAATCTGTAATTATTCTTGACTTGATTACATTGGAAAAGACAATCAAGACATCATGTCCAGAAATGTTTTCAATCTTATTCTTCCTGCTCACATAAATTGCAATTTTTGCTTGGCCCAAGACAAAATTTATCAGCTGGCACACTGAAGCCTTTCTTTTTACATATTTAAAACCACAAATAAACACTTGCATAGAGAATTCTTCATTAACTTCCTTAAAAAAGGACTCTACAACAAAAAATAATGGTCTCAATCTTTCACAATACATGAAAGCATGAAAAACGGTCTCTCTCTGAGAGCAAAAAGGACAATCAGAACTTATCTCTGGATTTATCACAGAAATAAAAGCATTCACAGCTACAACCCCGTGTAAGATTCTCCATTGCATGTCACCCGCTCTCTTAGGTAACGGTGGCTTATATAGTGCTCTCCATTGTGGTCTAAGATCACTACTAAACCCAATGACATTACTCCATGGTGTATCACTCCTGTTATGTAAAACTTTTCTGTTAAAAACTTTCACACAATTTTTATACACATCCTTCATATTACAAGTATCAGCACTGAAACATACATCTTTCTTTTCCAAAAAAGGACCTTCACAATCATCCAATTTTGGTGACAATATTAAAGAAAAGAAAAGGTCATCCTCCTTGGTGTTATGACCCCTCTACAAAAGTCTTTGATGTTTTTCAACTCCTCTTCTCCAAGAACTGATCTCCACTTCATTATAAGTTGATGAACCAGTCTTAGAGATTTGAGTCCCAACTGTTCTGCCACCTTCTCAATATTGTCCAAGTTCGATCCAGCAATATTCACTAAATGTCCCAATGTCGTAATTCCTGCTTTAATTAATAGTCCAGTGTTTGCAGGAAAAACAGAACTGTTGACTACATTTTCAAAACGTGTTCCATAGATCAGTGGTTCTTGAAGTAACCAAAACAAACTTGAATTTTGTCCAATATTAACATCAAACAGATTCCAAACTTTAAAAATATTCTTATAAAAAATTGGTGCCTTCAGTGTATTAATCCTTGAAGGGTCCATCAAAAACAGAGGTTTATCAAGACCTAGTCCTCCCAGTGTCTTCAAAATCTCACAAGCAACAACCCTCCAGTTTGAAATGGATGAACCATATAAAAGTCTGTGTATAAACGCATTCAAAAGCAGCAACTCTACTTTGTACATTAATAAGACCCTGTCCTCCTTCATCCTTAGATAAAAAAAGTACACTTTGGGATACCCAGTGTAACTTTTCCCAAAAGAAATCAATTAAAACCTTCTGAATATCAGAGAGTAAACACAGAGGAGGGTCTACACATGCTAAACGATGCCACAAAGTAGAAGCTACAAGGTTGTTAATAATTAAAGTGCGTCCCCTATACGACATCTTTGGAAGCAGCCACTTCCATTTATTTAATCTTCCTTTTACCTTTTCAAAGGCATCATCCCAGTTTTTTTTTACAGTAGAGTCATCTCCCAGGAATACACCGAGATATTTAAACCCTCCCATAGACCAACTTAAGTTGTTTGGGAGCTTTGGTGCACCCTTTAACCACTGTCCAACCAAAACTGCTTCACTTTTGGCCCAATTTACATTAGCTGAAGATATTTCTTTAAAATCATTTAAAATATCAACCACTTTATCAATGTCTGTTTGGTCACTGATTAAAACCACTACATCATCAGCATAAGCTGATATTGAAACATTTTTACCAGAAAAAGGTAATCTTAAACCTTTAATGTTTTCTCTAATTTTACATAAAAGAGGTTCTATTGCAATAGAGTATAACATACCAGACAAAGGACAACCTTGTCGGACTCCTCTTTCCACTTTAAAAGGAGCACATAAGCCACCGTTAACCTTAAGAATACTTTCAAAATCATTATATATAACCTTAATTTTTCCAATAAAATCCTTATTAAAACCAAAAGCCTCTAATGTTTTTAAAAGATATTGGTGTTCAACCCTATCGAAGGCCTTCTCCTGATCTAAAGAGATTAGGCCAACATCCATCTCCTTCGTTTTAGTCAAGTCAAAAATATCACGAATGAACGAAATATTATCAAAAATTGACCTCTCTGGGATACAATATGTTTGGTCAGTGTGAATCACCTGCTCTAAAACCCCTGAAAGTCTATCAGCAAGGGCTTTAGAGAGTATCTTATAGTCACTACACAGCACTGACACTGGTCTCCAACATTTAATTTCTGTGAGGTCCCCTTTTTTTGGTAGGAGGGTAAGCACAGCTCTACGACAGCTCAAAGGCAATTTACCATTTGTAAAACTGTCATTTAAAACCTCGAGTAAGTCCACCCCACTACAGACCAGAAAGCTTTAAAAACTCCGGCAACCCATCAATACCTGGGGCCTTCCCAAGTGCCATACTCTGAAGTGCTTTTTCCAGCTCTTCCAAACGAAGCACACCACTAAGATCCCCATTAGACTCAACAGAAACTTGAGGTAATTTTTTACAAAAGGCTTTACTTACATTTTGTTCTTTTAGCTCAGTTTTATATAAATCTTTATAGAAACTAGAAACTCTTTTCCGAATTTCATTGACATCAGTCAGCATTATCCCAGATTCAGATCGCAAAGAGTGAAAAACCCTTTTTTTGACCATTCTTTTTCTCTAGGCCAAAAAAAAACTTAGATGGTACATCCATTTGGTCCACGTTTTGAAAACGTGACCTAATCAAAGCTCCCCTTGCTTTTGTTTCCAATAAATCATTTAGTTTGGATTTTTTCTCTGAAATACCCCTCATAATGGTCATTTGACCATTAGAATCTAACTGTTCTTGCATTTGTACAATTTCCATTTCTAAAACTTTCATTGATCTATCTATATTTGCAGTAATATTTTGGTATATTGTTGACTTAACTGTTTAATTTGGGCTTTTCCATAGTCCCACCACTGCTGCAATGAGCTAAAAGTTGACTTTGAGTCTCTAAACTCCTTCCAAAAATTCAAAAATATCTTTAAATTCTTTATCATTTAAAAGTGCATTATTAAAGTGCCAGTATGCACTCTGTGGTTTTACACAACTCAAAAAAACAGAACATTGAACCATACAGTGGTCAGAGAAAGAAACTGGGAAAATGCAACAACTTCTAAAAACATTACTCTGATGACTATAACAATATAATCTGTCTAACCTTGCCGAAGACACAAACCTATCTCTGATATGTGTCCAGGTATATTGTCTACAATCCCAATGAAAAGTCCTCCATATATCACTAAGTTCATGTGTATTAATAAGTTGTATAAGCCTTTTACGTGACACCATGTGTGGTTCAAGGTGATTTCTGTCTATGTTTTTTTCGGTACAATTAAAATCACCACCAAGAATTAAAATATCATCATTAGAACACTTTTGTAAAGCCAAACATAAGGAGTCTAAAAACACTATTCTGTCTGTAGTTGCAGTCGGAGCATATACACACACAAAAACAAAAACTTTATTCTCAACAACAGCTCTAATTTTTAAAATTCTTCCTTTTAAAATCTCATCCACCTCATAAGAAACAGGAGTAAAATTTTTGGAGAAAAGTACAGCAACTCCAGCACTTAGTGAATTATTATGACTTAAAACAGTAAGCCCATCCCATTCCATGGCCCAATTTGCTTCATTTTGTACTATATGGGTCTCCTGAAGTAACACAACATCAAGATGTTTTTGTTTAACCAACTCATAAATCTCTGCCCTTTTTTTGCTATCCCTTGCACCATTCACATTCAGAGATGCAATATTGATATTAGTCATGTTGGATAATATAAACAACAAAAAATGCCCCATAATAGCATTACAGCAGGGACCATAGAAAAACATTTTAAACCCCATCATTGTTGCCTACTTCCACGCTAGCTTTTCTCACAAATTTCTTCAGTCGGTACACCTCTTTATCAGTGAAACACCCTCACTCATTAGCCTCCGGGATCTTTCTACAAATAATTGAGCATTCGGAAATGATTTTCAACAATTACATTCCGCTTATTTTTGTAATTCTCAGAAAATGTTTAATGTTTTGAACATCATAACCCTGAATCCGATAATCCGACTGAGAATAAACACTACCAGAATCAGATGAATCTTCCTCACTTTCATCTTCCTCTCTATTTGATAACTCAATTAAACCTACTTTTTTCACTGTCTTTACGTTGTCATCACCTTTCATCCTTCTTTTCAAAGGCACCTTGAATGACTGTAAATCCACTTTTCTGTGATAGAAACATCAGAAACCACTTCAGATAATTTCATATCACATTCAGTAGGCCTACTACTATTCTGCATTTCACCTTCCACCAATACAGCCATTTCTTCCATTGGTTCTTCAGACCTGGAAATTCTGTTCTCCATGGTCTCAGATACACTCTTATCAACAGCCACATTTACCTCTGCCTCTTTTTCAGCAACCTTTTCAATATTCAAATTGGCCCTGGAAACCGCTGATTCCACCAATGCATCTGCAGATGTCTGTGGTCTAACCTCATCTTTCCCATTTTTATCTGGGCATGTACGCACCAAATGTCCTGTTCTACCACATCCAAAACATCTCATTTTATCAGTAGTTGCATAAATCAGATAATCAAAATCATCCATTCTAAAATTAAATGAGACTTCAAGTTCAGCACTTGGGCTATCCTTCAACACCATATACGCATATCTCCTAAAGGAAACAACATGCTTCAAGAGTGGATTAACATTTCCAAGTGGAATCTTTTTAATTGGTGAAACCAACTTTCCATAACGTGACAGCATGTTTACTAAAAATTCATCCTTCACAAAAGGAGGCACGTTAGACAAGGTCACTCTTTTGATGGCATTGAAAGCGAAGCACAACCGTGAAAGTTTCATTTATCACTAAACCATGCTCCACTAATTGATTGGCTTTTTCCACAGAGCTCATGAACATTACTATGGCGTTATTCATTCTGGAAGCCGACAACACAGAATCATAACCTACCGCTTCTCCAGCCGCTAAACAACACTCTTCTATACTCGACGCGGACGCAACTTTCACTCCATTGCCGCGTGAGCGACTCTAAACGCTTGAAACGGCGCCGCCATAATTCCGAACCCCGGAAAAACGGCGCGCCGCTCAAGAAACAACAATCCTTTGCTAACAACTACACTATATCAACTATTTTAATAAAGAGAAAAAGATAGAAAAGTTTGAAAACACACCTGCACACTCGCTCACAGCCACGCTCACCCCACTCAGCCACACCGCACATGCGCAACGAGAGAGAGAGAGAGAGAGAGAGAGAGAGAGAGAGAGAGAGAGAGAGAGAGAGAGAGAGAGAGAGAGAGAGAGAGAGAGAGAGAGAGAGAGAGAGAGAGAGAGAGAGAGAGAGAGAGAGAGAGAGAGAGAGAGAGAGAGAGAGAGAGAGACAGAGAGAGAGAGAGACAGAGAGAGAGAGAGAGAGAGAGAGAGAGAGAGAGAGAGAGAGAGAGAGAGAGAGGGAGGGGGTGCCTATATTATTATTTACATAATTTGTATGATTTAATTAGATTTTTAGGATTTTTGCTAATCAATTTTTACTAAATTTACTCATCAGTGCTAATTAGCTTGAGAGCGCAATTCCATAAATGTACCGATGGGAGTGGACAGTTCTGCACGTGATCTACCGATGACGCACAAATTTAAGAACACAGATGCACCTGGATCATTTCCATAATGACCAACACAATTTACCCGTTAACATCTGGTTCAAGGCTTTTTTTGGTGGTAAATAATGGCACAAAAACCAGTAAATTGACGAGCACAAACCTTAATAAATCACCTTGCATGATTAATTTAAATACTCCCATAAATTTTGCATCTGGAAGGGAAACTTCTACAAATACATAAGCAATAAGGTCAGCCGCAGAATCGTACCACAATGGACACATTGAAACATTTGACATTTGCATATATATATATATATATATATATATATATATATATATATATATATAAATAAAAAAATCTGAACACATCAATTTCTTTAACCAGACACTTGAACAAACACATTTATCCAGTTTTTAATGTATTAAAAATGTCAAATTTAATAAAAAGTAACATTTCAAATTCAGATGTTGCTCTCAGGCAACATTTTACCTTTGTGGAACACAATACCAAAACCATAATATCAAGTTATCATATCCATCTTGATCCTCACTGTGATCACAAGTGATCCTCACTTGATCATTGTCACTCATCTTCCTCATCAAAGACACTTTACCCTCACCCTCATCAACTGGCAGTTGTGTTTTATACAATTTTTTAAGTGCTATAGAAACTGTGCAGATCATAATGTGCAGTTATAGTATGTGAATTACTATTCTTATGAGTGCATTACAAAATCATGCAAAAATGCAAATATGTCATATATCATATATTTATATCCAACCTGTCTGATATGGCCTTATGCGATTCCATTATGGTACAATGTTGCCTTGAGGCAACACAAAGTTTTTTGTTATTTCCTCTAAGACATGCTGACATATAAACATATTATGGTGATATATAATGTAAAGTTCTTGAAAATACTTCTTTACTTACCATTGAAATTAGTGAAAAAATGCACTTAGGTTTTGAGATAGCTTTGACCATTAATTTGGTGTTTCACTTTATTAAATATAAACTAAAATAGAATATCTTGCCTGGAGGCAACACCATAGAGGGTTAATATGATATGATAAATAAAACTCTTTAACATTTATTTTAACATTTTATAATTGTATTTAATATTTAAGTTTTCACAATCTGTTTATACCCATGTCGTGATCTATTTGCTCTTTGGCTAACTCACCTTAGAGGCCATATTGAGCATTATGACTGCTCAATTTATTCAGATTGCTCAAACTGTCTCTGCTATAAGTGAAGAACTGAAATCAACAGAGGTTTTCATAAAGGCAATGACATTGTTGCACATCACGTGCACTGTTCTGCTTTGACGTCATTTGTGCTTTTCAATTCTTGTTTGGAAGACTGACTTTGTACTCCAGTCTAGTGACTCATTGCTTAGGAACAGATTCAGTAAACAGTTTGATCTTTAGTATGTTAACATGCAAAGAGTTCTTTACTTGCATTCTATATTAGAGCTATTCTGCGGTTAACATACACATCATAGAAAGCAGTCTGAATAAAGCCAAGCAGCACTCGGGGAGAATTCGGGGAGTCTCTGAGACCATAAAAAGAGAGGGACACATTGCTATGGAGTATAATAGAGCGCCATGACACTGGAAGTAACATGCTGAGTCATTCAGAAAAGGCCATTAAACTGCCTGGATGACTTCTGAAGTTTCACTAAGCACCCTCCATGCCACTCTGTAATGCATTACCTGGGACCTTGGCAGCCTCGGCTTGTTTTTTTTACATGGGAGATAATAGTAACTGTTTAATTATGAATTACTACAGGTTCACAAGATATGGATTACGATGTAAAAAAATATGGCAACGGTGAAAATGATTAATGGGCTACTATTGCCCGTGTTCCTCTACTTGATTGAGCGTGAATTCCATTGACTTGAATCCTGTTATTGCTTTTAAATGTATGAACAGCTCATTTCCTCTCAAGCTCCAAATTGTTGGAAAGCATTACAACATCATTGAGGAATCCTGAAGGGTACTCGGCATTACTAACTGTAACTGGACTATTAGAACTGATTAACCTTTTCTTTAATCTAGCCATTAAATAAATAATTTAAGATCATTCTGGGGTTGAATGGAATGTCAGGATGGTACAGTATCTTTGGATATACATATGTCTGGAGTTCATTTGGGTCCTTATCAGTCATGCTATGAGTGCAATTTGACTTAAAGGCTCAATATGTAATTTTTGCCGCTAGAGGTCGCTCATTCAAAACAAAGGCGTAGCTCGATGACGCCTGGATTCTGCAGAATCATGGGAGTTGTTGTCTTCACCTCTTCTGCCAGTGGAAAGGAATCACAACTCGGGCAGAATTAAAGATTTATTAACGTTACTGTAGTATGAAGCAGGGTGGAGCTGAAAGCTGTTGGTACAGAACGAGGCAGATGGAGCGACTGCTAATGAGAGACAATGGCTCAAGAGCTGTGGAGCTTTTATTATGCTGCAGACGTGCGCTTCCGCTTCTACCGCTTCTTCCTTTCATGCATATATGGGGTAATACAGCACTGCTTTATCATATTAGATCCATTTGAGTGTGTTGAAAGTTATGGTCCTGATAAACCGAGGTCCTGACTCTCTGTGGTCTTAAAAAATCCAAGGATGTTACTGCAGTAAGCTAGATCGGTATTAGGCATGGTAAAACATGGCACTCGCGGTAAATCAAAAAAACTAGATTTAAACAATAAGACTGTGTTGAGCTATATAACAATGATTTTTTTTTTTTTGATGAATGTCTCCAAACAGTTGCTCACCTGTCTAATAAAACACATCAGATATTAAAGCGTCTTTGGTGTTTCCATGGTTTCTACAAAATAAAACCGAAGGTAACGTGGGAATGATTTCATTGATAGGCGACGCATGGCTAATCATTTACTCATTTATCTGGATTTTAACATTTTTGGAAACATTTGGGATAAAGTAAGTACACAAGTCAACAAAATATTTTAATCCAAAAATCTCACATATTGTGCCTTTAATGTAATGGATAAAAACAGCGACATCACATTGATTTAGTTTAAGTTTTAATCATTTTGTTAATCATTTTAATCATTGTTTTTAATATATATTTTATATATCTTTAATTAAGTTGTAATATCAGTTTTTGTCATTTTAGTACTTTAGTACTAGTACAACTTGAACTTATTTTAGTTAGTTGTCAAGGCAACATTTCTACATTATTTTTAAACATTTTTTTAAGTTCTACATATCTTTTATTAAGGTTCATCTAAATTTATTGTAAATGATTTTTAATAGATTTAACAATAACAACCTTGCTAAATCTGTATACTGAGTAAATTCATCTACGATTTATACATCCCAACAAGATCCATGATTCGTTAATAGAAGGACTGAAAAAACAAACAAACAAATCAATACCAAATAAATCACATGTATAAAGTCTCCAATGGCCCATAAACAAAGATCAAAAATGATGAACAGACATTACAAAAAGTGTCTTCATTGATGTTATAAACCTTTCTTTTTTAAATTAATTCACAATAAATAAGTGCTAAATTGACAGCACTGGTTAATACATGAACTGCTGACCGAAAACCGGACTTAACACCTGCTGCAATTTACAAGATCTGCCAAAAAGCTTTAGTACATCTTAACTCTGCATCGACGGAGGCGCTGTGACTTATTGGATTTGAGGGCGAAGACAGAATGTATCCAAAGAGCTTTTTCTGAAAGTGCTGCTCCAGAATCTCTGATTTTAACAGACCTGGTGCCAAGTCTACAGCTTTGTGTCTTCACAGTACTAAATAACTGACACAGCAAGTGTTTCCTAAACACCAGATTTGTGCCTGCTTGGAGTTTTACTCATGTAACGCATGTCAAACGGTGTCTCAACTCCTCTCGCTCGACGAAGATGACTTGCTAATAGCGTGTCGCAAAATATGCAAGGTGGATTCACGTGATTCCTGTTTGATGTGACATTTCCCGTCAGGGTTAATTATCACATTGCTGTGGCGAATTAGCCTCGCTCCATGCCCATGTAAGCACAGTGGAGAGAGAGGGAGCGTCAGGGGTCACAGCATCGCCAGGCACACATAACAGACACGCAGAGAGAAGAGGAAAAGTAATCCTTTCACTTTCATATCCATCTAGAGATTTCCCCGCTGTAATGAGTCCAGAATAAGAATCAAACAGAAACAAACTAGGAGCATCTATTTTCACCATAACAATCTACTGTGAGGTCAGCTTTGTTGTCAAAACAGGTCTTTTCTTAAGTGAGGACCCATACTAGTCTATTCCTACCATTCCAGTAATGTCTTAATGTCCTTCCGGGCCCTAGAAGTTTTACCCTATACAAAAAAGAGCATCCGGCCAAATTATACGCAGATCCGCAAAAGAAAAGTGAAGGAAATCTCACGGGAAGAAAACCTCTCTCAGCACAATAATACACAGAACACATTTCTTATTATGTCTAATGCCGGCGAATGGCATCTTCATCCACGCGGTGTGAGAATAGGATTTACACCTAAACAAAGGCAGCACAGAATCAATCTGAAAAGCTCTGGGACTTCGGATGACCAAGAGTCAGAGAGTGTGACTGAAGTGGAGCTCCAGAACCTCAAGCAGTCACCCAAATCTAGACTAGTTCCTGTCAAGCATGTCCCAGGCACACATTAAATAGGGCACTCCACAATGACAATCGATTTCTGCCGCTCTCTGTCGCTTACACAAATTAGTGTGAAGTTTTAGCCGCTTCCACATTAGCTCTAACATTTGCTTGACGCGGGGTGACTGTTAGCTTCTTAAAGAATTCATTTCATTTGTTCAGCTGTAATGAAAAGGACAAAGTCACCAGATTTCTCTTTGTTACATCAGTGCTTTAATACTAGAGAAACATTAACACTGGCACAATGCTTTAATATCCTTAGAGAGATACTTAAGAAATTGTGGCATTAAAACAGAGAGAATTTCGTAAGAAGGACGAGGGTTTAGCGGGAGCATTGAAATCTCTGTCTGCATGCACACATTTCCAATGAGTGAATTGTGTATACAGATGCGAGTGAACAGGAAAGAACAAATGTTTCCACATCAGCACGTGATATGGATCACAATGCCCTCTGCGAAAGAGCCAAATAAGTGGTTTCAAAACTATTATGACAGGATCAGAATGAAATCGTGTTTTTCCTCAGGCAATCGATGTAGAGGTGACCTATATGGAGAGGTACTATCCATTAAGTTGCACACTTTAAATGGATTAAATTGGACCATACAATGTGTTCCGTTGCGTTCGTGTGTGTGTGTGTTCAAACCACTTCCACTAGGAGAAAAAGAAATGTGTAAAATGTCCAAATATATGACAAGTTAAATAATAAAAAAAGAAGCTTGATGAGAAAAATAATTTACATATCATTAAGAAAGTCTTTAAATATAAAGGTGAGTGCGGAAACATTTACATCGTCAATGGCCTTAAGGCAAATCAATCTCATCCTCTGACACACTCTGGTGTGCGGTTTCGAACCCCTAAAAGCTCTGAATAGGGAAAGGGGTCAGTGAATCCTGCCCTCCCTTAGGGCCACAGACCATATGTTCTGAATCCATTAAAATAACACTCTGACACTCGCCAGAATGTAATAACAATCAATATTTTCAGCTCACAAATAAATTTTTTACCCTTGCTTAATTTCCCTAACTAGACCTTGACCTTCATGTTTCATTTCCTGTGGGTAGAATAAATAGAAATGCTTTAAATAAAATCATTCGTAAGAAAAAATACACTTTGGAAAACAGCAAGGTGCTAATTACATGACATGGGCCCTCTCGCTCTTGGAAATATGGACAAGGCACTGAAATTTACTGCAATGTATGTGAGAAAATGTTGATGATGTACTTGCAGGGTTGCATCCAATAATAATCAGCAGATCAGATCTGAGAATCTGTAAAAAAGATAAGCCATGCATGCTGTGTGGCTGAGACATGTGAAGGAAGTTCAGACATCTTTTGCAAAAATAAATAACATTGCCATATTTCCCTTCTAAAATTCAAATCCAGGCACACAAACTGATGATTTTGACCTGTTAACTTAAAAAAATGGAATAAAGAAAAACAATTTTTGTACACCTGTTGAAGCACTATCATTAAGTGGCTATGATATGCAAACTACTCCAATCTCATACACAGAATATGACATCATTAGTAGAATTAGTTAAAATAATGGTTTTCTGTCATGACAACTCTCATGGTAATGAGAGATTGCCAAGGTAATGGATATGGCAATATTAGATCTAGAGATGCATTGATCTGCTACGCTGCTACTGCACATATAACATATATGAAATAACCCTGAAGCAGATCTATACAGGTGGAGCTGGGGAAGGTGGATGGTTTCTGAAAGTGTGCTGCAGACTGCTAACTCTTTCCCGCCAAACACAGAATTTTCCGTTATTTGTGAGAAAACGCATCCAGGCCAAACACAGAATTTTCCGTGTTTACACTCTTAGATGCAAGGGAGAGCTATTACGCATCTTCTGAATGAGTACTGAATCTCCAGATCAAAACACACATGAGGAAGATGCAGTAAAAAAAGTGATCGTATGTAAGCAGATGTATAAGTAAATTAACGTGATCATCAACATTAAACATCATATAATCAAAACTATCTAATGTTACTGAATGAAATGTGGACCCAGGACGAGCTACAGGACTGTGCAAGCATTAGGGGTGTTGATGGACTCGATCTCCTCCATCTGTGTTTGATCATCGCTCTGAATCTGATCTGGATGGTCTTTCACAAAAATTTGATTTTCTCAGCTTTTTGTTCAAAATGTTGCTTTTATGAAACTTACCCATATTCAAATGTTAATAAAAAAGGAATGCATGAAGCTAGAATAAAAGTAATAAGAGGGTCAGCTCTTTCTTTTGATATATTGCTTGCTCAGATATTCATAAAACAAAATATTCTATGGGCTATTAAATTTAGGTGAAAATTGTCAAAAACCGGTGGCTGGCAACTTAAAAAAAAAAATGTTGGCGGGGGAAAGAGCTAACAGCAAACACTACCAGTATTTAAATATTGAGCCATGGCTCATTGGCTGCTGATGCAACACACTGTAAAAAAATTCTGACCTCTCCAACTGAAAATTTTATAGTGACTAGTCACATAAAAAATTGAAATGGAATTTCTGTGAATTTATACAATTTAGTTCACAGAAATTCAATTTGGCCAACTAAAAAATGTAGATGTGACCAGTCACTAGAACATTATAAATTGGAGACCTGAAATGTTTTACAGTGCAGCAACCAATCCGCTGCGCTATGTAGATAACAATGTGATCGCTACCAATTGAGCTAAGGACCTATCAGCCAGCGCCATCTAGACTTTCATGACAGAACTTGGTATTTCTATTCTACAATATTTTATCCTGTGATAGCAAAGCTGAATTTTCAGCAGCCATTACTCTTCTACTCTTTAGTGTCACATGATCCTTCATAAATCTAATATGCTGATTTGGTGCTCAAGAGAAATTTCATATTCATTTTCAGTGTTGAAAACACTGACATACATTACATCTTGAGGAAACCATGATGCATTTTTTCAGGATTCTTTGATGAAAGTAAGCAAAAACACAACCCACCACCCCCAGACAGACAGACATTGTCAGGTCTCTGAGAATCATGTAGGTGAAATTGTTTGCATCTTGTTTGATGGATGTGATTATATTCAGACCAAGGGATATTTCAAGGTCATTCGTGGCCTCGCTACCTTCCACATAAACCATAATCTTGTATTTGTCCATTTGCAGCATAAAAATACACAGCCATGAACGGGAAGATTACTGCTGCTATATATAATGGGATATCAGGGTGATCTCTGCCATTTCCCATGGTTTAATTGTGTTACTGAATGTGTTGAGAGAGGGAAAGTAGGAGTGAGACAGAAAGAGACAAAGAAAGAGAAAGTGTGTGTGTGTGTGTGTTCTCCAGCTTGTGTGGCCAGCTGTTGACTTTTTAAAATGGATCATCTAAAATCTGATAGCCATTTGGTATGAGTGCTGAGACTAAATGCCAGAGGCATTTGCAGACTGTTGGGACAGTTTAGTCCCATGAGGGAGGAACCACTTACAAGGGCCAAAGAGAAGGAAGAAGAGGCCACTGTGCTAAACGTGCCCAACAGATTGCTGCTTTATCCTCCCACAGACAGGGCATACGGCAACTTATTCACGTCTGATATGAAACACTAACCTCTGACTTCTTAGTGTGTGTTTACTTGTGAACAAATGTTACTACTGCACTGTGTTGGGAAAGTTACTTTAAATTATGAGTAGCCTGTGATTTGACAAGCTACATTTTTAAAGTTAAACTTCACTGAAAGTTGCATTAAAATGTAGATAAAATGTAGTTTAAATGTCATGTACATTACAAGATAATGCTAAAAAAGTAGCTATATATAAAAGTGGGGATCTTAATTAGAGTGGAAATATTAAACATTTTCAATTGATCTAAAACTGAATTGAAAGAAAACTATTTTATACAACTGGGTCAAAACAGCAACATTTAGCATGTCTTTAACAGATAAAAACTTGTATTTGGGTGCTACCAAATAACTAAAATATTAGTTATAATATTAGACATATATAATATAATATAATAACAGCAACTGTGTAGGCTATTCCTAAAAAACAAAAAAAAATTGAAGACAAAATCTCTAATGAATAGGTTAGCAATGTGTTTTATCTACATGAAGTGTCTAAATCAACCAATTCACTAAAATGATTCAGACTTCTCTATGTTTCATATGAGAGGGAAACAGATTAGAAATTTAGGAGATTAGATTATTACCTCGGTTCACTCGGCTGTGAAATGGCGCACTCAATACAACTTGACAAAAACACAGCAATGCAGTGTTTTTTTTTTCACGCTGTACTGCTAACGACTGGAAAAAGTAGCTCATTACTGGAGAAGCTACTCAGTTTTGAAAACAGCTGAGCTACAGTCACGCTACTGACAAATGTAGTTACTTTTAGTTAGTTACTCCCTAACACCGTACTCATGCAAACACATGCTTCAGTCAACCCATGATATTTCAATTCCTCGTTTCAAACTCGGCGAGTGGTAATTGTATACCTGCCATATGGATTAACCTTCCTTTAGAGAATTACAGTAATCCAATTGATTATTAAAATCGAGGGCAAAGCATCTAGAGCGATGACAAAAAACGTACATGTAATTGAGCTACATTAACCCCCTGTGTAAACAGGCACAAAAAAAGGACATCACTGTCCTCTTAAAACCAGGCTACAGAGCTTTCAGAGGCGCCAGGCCACTCTAGGGCCAGAGAGAAAAGCCACATTGATTTTAAATAATGTTCCCTGTGACTCATCCATGGGAGGACATTTATCAAAGCCATCAGAGATCTGTCTCGTATTCTCTCTCCCATCTAACTCTAGGGTCAATAGCCACACTTTAATATGCACTATTCCACTGCTTTCTAAGTCACCGCTGAAAACAGATTCCTGTTACAGAACAAAGACTAAGACTTAATGCTAATAGAATAACGGAGGAAATGAAACAGGTCGTATTTTTGGATCCGTCACCGTGAGAGGTGAAGCTATTTTGGTCCGCAGTGATAAAAGCATCAAGGCACCTTAAAGATGCGGCGAGCAGAAATGTGGTACGCGCCGTCTGATCCTCAGAAGTAGGGCGCTGGTAGAGCAAAGCTCACGCTGTTGGTCAGAAACTAGGACTCAGTACATTTATCTCCAGATGATGCGGGGTGCAGTTTCATTGTGATGGAGCGTTGTGTGGATGGCGCATATTTCTTCATCCATCAGTCATTTTAGGGCCTAATTTTAGGGTTTGGACACGTGCTTTAAGCAGCCGTGATTATGATTGAGTGGGTTTGAGGTCAGATTCTGGGCTTAGGTCACTTGTATCTGACACTTCTCGTGGTTATGGCTTGATGGAGTGGTGTGTTGTGAGTGACTCCGCTGTGGATAATGAGGTATGGATGCTGGGAGTGTAAATGCAATTGCATCATGGGTAATATGGCTTGAAATTGACACAGCGCTTTTTTTAGGAATTGTTGGAAATGTGTTGTAACCCAAATAAAGGATTCGTAGCATATACTATGCACTATGTTATATATAATATATTTTTTAACCCTATCCGATAAACCAGGCATGTTGAACATGTCATGTACACCTCGACCCATAAGAGAAAAGGTCTATGAGATTAAATCCCCCTCTGGGAATATTGTATTGCGAAACTAAATATTACGTCTTACCATCTGTGTTAAGCTGTAGCACCAGTACATGCACTCAACATAC
Organism: Gobiocypris rarus; assembly: GCA_023029165.1. Lineage (NCBI taxonomy): Eukaryota > Metazoa > Chordata > Actinopteri > Cypriniformes > Gobionidae > Gobiocypris > Gobiocypris rarus. Next base: position 38,338,773 of record CM040915.1, on the reverse strand, counting down.
ATTCTTGGGTATCATTGCTTCCTTGTGGCAGACTGTGTCGGTGAGCTCAGATCCTGTAGGGTGAACTTCCATCTGGCCTTTTTGAAAGTGAGCTTCATAGACTGAGCAGAGAAGTGAGGAGGAAAAAGAAATATGGTCATTAAAAATGTAAATAAACAAAACAATCAATTTAGCATTTAAGAAGGCATTTAAAGATTAATTTTATAAAATGATTCTAAATGGAAGCTCATGATCGTGGGATAAAGGGATTAATATAAACTCTAAATCATGATTAAAGATTAGGGTTTTGGATTGCACTAGACCTTTAACTAAAACTACAAACATTCAATCACATCAAGCTAACGTTATTATTCTTTATCAAATATCCTGTGAATATTGAGAACATTGCGAATTAAGTATTAATATTTATAATTCAAGCTTCTGTTTACATACCTTTTTTTTAAATGCTCAGTGGTTGTCCTACTAAATCTACAAAAAAAAAAGATCATCATTTACTCATTCCAACCCTGTATGCCTGTCTTCTGTAAATATATTTCTGTGAAGGATTTTTTAAGGATATTTTGAAGAACATTTGATCCCACTGACTTTCACTGCATGGACAATTTTTCAAAATGTCTTATTTTCTGTTCTATGGAAGGAATAAAGTCACAAAGGAATGAATTGAGGGTGAGTAAATGGTTTTGGGTGAGCTATTCCTTTAATACCAACCACCAAGTCTTTCACACTTATCAAAACTGCCATTTCATAATATATGGTTCGATTTACAATAGTCTGTTCACGGACCATCTGACACACACACGCACGCACACACGCACACAAAATGGCTCCTACACAGCCTCCAGGAGTCATAAACATGCCAAGGTTTGTGAGGTTCCTGAAAGAGAATTTCTGAAGGAGGTTTTTGTTTTAGACAGTTAGCAATAATTAAACTGAAAATCCTTGAACTGTGTATTCTGCTTTTCAGAGTCATGGTCAGTTAAATAATATGGATGGAAACCCTGACCACAATGTCTATGACCATTTATGGCTGTATGTACAATCCTACACAGAAACTGGTGTCTCATTTCTAGTCTATTGTTATCAATTTTAGATTTATAATCTGACCCCAGCTTCATATAATACACATGACTTGTAATATACATGTCAATCAGGCTCCTGTTCGTCTAAGTGGGCATAGTTACAATGCGGGCCATACATTTGCAGAAATTGATTTAGAAGGGGAAAGTATAAATATAATTTTTCAAATAAGAGCAAAGTACCGCAAACAAAGCCAGAGTTTACTAGTCCAATAAGCAAGATCTTTCATCCAGAAAATCTCACTTTGGAAAAAAGCCAAGCACTTACATTACATCTAAACACCGTCCTCTATGCAAGTAATTTCAGCTGAAAACCTGTGCTGAACTTTGGATCTTCATATTCCTTGCTTTTAACTGACCTCATGCTCTCCATTTTTCCACTCTCGATGCTAAAGCTGCCAAACAGACTCCATACAGTGACCTTCTAATTACACAGACAGAAGTCAGGTCAGGAGCATATATCAGAACAAGTGCCTGACTGACTGGGGTCAGCAGGAAGAAGGAGTGCAAGTTCAGGTCAATGGTCTAAAAGGTCACAAACTCAAGAGCTCAGGAATTAAACTTTGAAGATGCTGCAAATTGTCTCCGGAAATTGAGATATTAGATCTGGGCATGGCTCGAATTAATATTTAACCAGCAAAATTTGTGTCAATATTAACCACAACCTTAAATGCAAAATATAGGATGTTTTGGCTGGTTTCGAACACCCCTGAATCAAGGCTTTAATCCTCTCAAAATATGTAATCCTCCCAAAGCAATAAGGTATTACAAAGTTTTTATAAATGTGATAAAAAAAAAAAGTGAAACATTATTACAGCTTAAAATAATTTTCTACTTTAATATATTTTAATTAGGGCTATCAAAAATAACATCCATTTCTGCTATTAACACTTTCTGTTTAACACATTAAATATAATAATAATAAAATCTTCCCTTTCAAAAACAATTTACGCAATAAACACAGAATACTTTTTTTTTTCTTCCTATGGTTAGTGTTACAGTACGATCACACTCTCTGGGCTTTTCTCACCAGCTCCGTGAGGCGAGAGACTGTGCTGGCTAAACTAAAAAAAAGACAGTACAGTGTTTGTGAGACAAACATAATAGATTAAGCCTCAAGAATTAAGTATATAAAAACGCTTCCTTAGAGAAAATGTCCACACTGACCTTAATGTGTTTAGGAAAACTACAAAGGAAACACACACACAGTCAATTCAGAGAAATTTTAAGCCTGCCAAGGTCTAGTAGGAACAACAGAAATCCTAAGGGTGAAAGTGGGAGGAGATTTAGATACATCAACACTCGGACTGTAGGGAAGAAAGCTGTGAGAAAGAAATGAATTTATGAGTCCACCTGTAGCAATTTAAAAGAGCACCACTGAGGTTATATGACCCACATTCAGACAGGCTTTGAAATAGTCTCATTTTCTTTTCTATATTCAGCTTCATAAATGTTTAGAAAAGAGCTCCACCTTCCACATGAAGCCATTGAGGCGCAGACCACACAGCGCTGCTGAAACGTGACCTTGAGAAAAATTTCCATTTCCTTCGACCTCAGAACATTTCAACGCTGGCGGTGATGTCATAAGAGTTGGCTGAAACATCAGACACCAGAAAAGTAGTGTATTGTTTTGCTTCTGATTAAAAACCTTTTTAAAAATGATGCTTTCATCCACTGCAGGGATTAAAATCCTTTCTGACCCCCTCTGAGACCTGCTGTTAAGCCGTTTTCCCCTCACTCCCATTTCAGCAAAGTCCCGACTGTTGATATTTTCCTCTTCCATATAAATAATCACCTTGTGTCTCTTGTATAATTACACAGCACCTTGTCAGATAGCCTAATCCTCCTGCCCTGCTAGCGTCACGCTAAAGCATCGGGCCTTATACACGCTGCCATATATGCCTGACATGCGATTGCTGCCATAAAACCGCATTGCACATGGGAGAGTGGATTAAGTTTAAAAACATGCTAATCCGCCCAAATGAGTATTTCTTACTCTTTCCTGGCGAGCATGTGGCTCAAAAATAAAGCTCCCAAAAGTGTGAAACTGTCAATTGGGTAAATGTGGCACATATACTGTCTTAGCATCTCTGAAATTGTTAATTGCTCACAAGCACCACTAAATCCGCTGGACATAGTGGGGATTAGAAACTCTCGGCAGCATATGTTTCTAATGTAAGTTCCATTAGCTGGTGTTGTTTTAACCTTAAGCAAAGGGGAATTTTCCATGTCAAACCCAACAGTCCTGCTAATTGGACAGTTCGCCATCTGACGCTAACTGATAAAGGATAAAGACATGTGACATTCTCAAATAAACAACATTTCTCGAAATAAGGAAGGAGTAAGTGGAATACTGTTTAGATCCAGACCATGGAATTTTAAAAGTTCTTTATCTGATTCTGCTGATGCTGTTTATTTGTGGATCATGTTTAGAAACAGTTCAGTAATGATTGCTGCTGTAACCTTAAACCAACGTCTAAAACTGAACCTTAACATGTCATGTTCACTTCAAATCACACATTTGTTGTTATTCAAATGCCCCCTCTGTTAAAGTCATTTCATCAGTAGAATGTAGATAAGGTTAAAGGATATTGAATTTACTTAGAGTAGCTTGTAAAATGTTTTAGAGACAAGAAAAAAACTAAACAAAAAAACCCCTGTAAAAGTTATATTTAAAGGAATGGTTTAACCCTAAGCATTCCAAACCTGTATATGACTGAATTCTGTGAAAAAACAAAGACATCTTTAAAGTGATTTTTTAAATGAAAGTGATGATGAAGTTATAATAAATAAATATACTTGACATTAATTAACTTTACTTAACTTCCATTGGCATATTTAAGAAAGAAGCAATGTTGTGCAATTTATGAATCATTCAGTGTAATCGCTTGAAATATATCGAACAGTCACAGGTTTGGAGCAATGTGAGAGTAAAAGTTCATTTTCACATTTGGGAACTATCCCTTTAAGCAAAGTGACTCACCTTGTCAATGGAACTTCTCTTACACACTATTTGATACAATGACATGAGGCTTAACATTTCCAGTCGGACATATTCCTAACCTGACAGACGGAGGATCTAGTCCAGGTCATCGAATCTCAATTGGTTTATCAAATTTCGAATTGCTTGGAAAGTCACCAATTTATCCCGGGTGGTTAATTTTGGCACTCGCTTCGGAGCATTAATGCAAACACCGGCTTCGCATACATTCGTTCAACACTGCTCCTCACCTCCAGATGTAATTCCGTTTTGGATGTTTACTCCATCTTTAACTATTGCAAGCTTCACAGGAGAGGGCAAATTGAAAAAGTAAAAATATGAATTCATTTACATATGAATGTTAAATTAGTCTACAGTCCACTGTGGTTCTCTGCCATAGAAACCATCTTTCCTGTACGCAGATTTAATTTAAATGGCGGAATGCATGTATAAAAATAAAGGTCCCTAATGAGTTCTGCACTAGCGATGAGCGACAGCTTCATAATAAGGCATAAATCACAGCAGACAGTGGTGTTTCTTTGAAATATGGCGTCTGGGAGAGCTGTCTGAGGCAGTGGAGGCCCGCGCCAATCCTTATCACCCTTTCAGGCGTGGTGTACATCATGGAATCCAGATGGCCTGTCATACATCAGGCCTTTCAGCTTGCTGACACACACGTTCACAAAGCTGCTTCTACTTTGCCTAAACTGGAACTTAGTGGTACCTTGCACAAAACTCACCTCTGAGAAATGCAAGTAAAATCGTTTTTACTGCCTTTCCATCATACTCGCCCCCTTGTCTTTGCTGATGCACACCTGCGAGTGCTGAGATCTCGAAGGCGCCATTATTTCGAGGCTGTCATGTGAAGGTGCCCCCCAAGGACTTTGATGGATTTGATTTTTTCCACTTGTGGCTTTGGTCTACAGCAGGCAGGGTGATGTTTGAATAGATGGCCTTCGGCCAATCATTAACATTGATCTAGCTCTACATATAGTCATAGGGGATTCATTTTTACATGTGTACATGCATATTTATTATAATTTAAAAGATAACAAATTGAATCACACATACACTGACTTGAATTCAACTCTTCTCTAATGATCATGTTTCTTATTTATAAAAGAAACAGCATTTTCTTCCTCAAAGGAATGAAATAGTTTGGCATAATCTTTTAGCCTTATTTCATACAAAAGAAAAAAATAATAATAACAAAACTGCTTCACCGCTTATTGACAGAAACTTTGTCTGCCAAATCATGTTGTTTAGCCAACACAAAAAGCATAAATTTTCAAACCTACCCTACTGAAAAACCCAGCATACGGTCCTGGGGTGCGTTTCCCGAAAAACCACGTTACTCACTGCTGACCTGCCATAGTACGTTGCATCATTGAAGAAATTAACTAGCTAGTATTGTCGCAAATCTGTCATTCAACCACGTTGATTAATGTCACACAGGTGGTGGAGTAACAACTGCTTTTAATGAATTATTTTGATATTTTTTGCTATAAATATACTGGACATGGCACTTGAGGACAAATATTTTATTTTTATACTAATTTTTCCTGATTAAAATATGCTCGTTCTTACGCACCAGAGCACGTTCGCACATGCGCACTCTTCAAAAAAGGTGCTTTAAATCTCTTGACAAATTTAAAAGACAAATAAAATTTGTATGTATTCAAAATAAAATATATAGACTGTACTAAATGTCAGCTTGCTTATTTGGCTCAAGATAAGGGCTTATTAAGTCCATATATCATGCAAACAAGAAACTATGCTTCTAACCACAGGTCAAGAGCTGTCATTGCAACCACACAAGTTTGCGATGCTGTATGCGATTGTTCGTTGGAACGATGGTTTCGGGAAACACTGACTGGTTGAATTATGTTGATAACAATGGAACTTGCGACCATAGTTGGCCAACGATGCTTTTGGGAAACACACCCCAGGCTGGTTTATGCTGGTAGTGATGAGTGAAGCTGGTTTACATCTTGTGAGGTTAGGTGCGAGTAGCCCAGCTGTCTGTATCATTTGCAAGCTGTGATTTTGGGACAAGCATTGCTTTTGCTTGCATATTTCTATATTTAACACATTATTGATGTAAAGGAAAAACAATATAAGGTTGATGATCTCTGAGCCCCCCAGCAGGAAATCATTGAACAAGTGTCTATGCACTCTAAAAATGTTGGGTTATTTTTTTACCCAATAGCTGGGTTAAAAATATCGGGTCATTCTATTGGGTTATTCCGAATGTTTATTGGGTTGTTTCTATAACAACTCAGCCAGTTGGGTTAAAATTCAAAATTCAACGGCTGCCCGCTGCAACTGTGACAGAAGATACAAGGGTAAGTTAGCCTAATATTGGACTATATTTAATGAGTTTTCAATTATAAAGTGACTTTTAGCTCTAGTACTATTAGTACTATTGCCGCTTTTTCCCAAATATATGTTTATATCTCCCCCTGGCGAGGGCTTTTTGTACACTGTACTCACTTTTTCTGTTCTTTCCGATCATTTTTGGGAAGTTAATTCATATTTTTAGATATTTAACCGTCGCGCTCGGCTTCAGGAACCAGCAGAAGCCTCGACCGTCCGGTGTCCAGTCATTGATGAAGGTATGCAGTGCTATACATGTAGCTCAAATGTCTACAAATCTCACCTACAGTGTAACATTAAATATTAATGTTATATTATATTAAAATATTACATATTTTTTCTAGAAAACTCTAAAGATAAAAAGTTGAAGATATGACTTGACAAGACAGTATTACAATATGTGGGTAGTAATACATTGTAGTAAAACAATGCTGTAGTGGTGCCATCCCAAAGGGGCATGAACTCACTCTCACGGACCTTTTCCTGGACCGTTCCCACCTGGTGGAACGACCTGCCTATCTCAGTTCGAGCAGCCGAGTCTGTAGCCATTTTCCAGCAGCACCTGAGCAATGAAGACTAGCACTTATCTATTCTAGTCAACTTTCTGTTTGTTTGTTTGTTTATTTTTATTTTTTTTAAAGTGTATATGTGTACTCGGCTAGATTAACTGAGACTTGTTACAGCACTACCTCTTGTTTGTTTAGTTGCTTCTATTGCTCTTCTTATTTGTAAGTCACTTTGGATAAAAGCATCTGCTAAATGACTAAATGTAAATGTAAAATGTTTATACTTACAATTGAATGTAAATAAAGCATTGTCAATATATTAAAGTTGTGGGTTATTTATATGCATAAATAATTATTTATTAATAATTAATATACTAGGTTGGTTAAAGCAACATTTTGGCCAAATGACCCCCAAAAAATAGTTATATTTTATTGGGTTAAAAACTTACTACCCAATGAACTGGGTTAAAATAACCCAACAATAGGTTGGTGCTATATCAACCCATCATTGGGTTATCTGTTGGGTCATTTTTAACCCAACTTTTTTAAGTGAGTACTTAATAGCCTCGTAATGGCTTGTTTAGCTGAGCCATCCATGGAACAAACAAAACAAGCCCTGACAATTGATAAAAAGAACATACATATAGATAATTAATACTTAATGTTATTAGATGATTAATTGCGATTTACTTTGAATAAAACATTTGGAATAGATTTGTAAAAGGTATTTTTATGCATGTTTGGTTTTGTTGCATTTTCACTATTCTAACCAGCAGGGGTCGCCGTGGAGAGAGATGTCAGTTTGATTCGAAGCTTCGACACAATACGGCACATTTGCTTCAACTATTTCACAAAGCCTCGGTCTGCCAATCACTAGTCAAAACACATTGCAGATAATTCAAAAAGGCAGAAAAAAACAGAAAGCAAGCCAGAACCACGACACAGGAAACCAGCGAGAGCATGCAGAAATCTAGTGTTACACTTACAAGACTTCACAAAGAATATGTGAATACACAGGGCTTATATAAGCGGAGTTAACAATGAGAAACAGCTGAAAGTAATCAAGCATGAGTCTGGGCATCATGAGATAAAGATTGAAGGCGTGCCATCCGGTGGCTATCATAAGTACTCTGACTAGACACGTTTCCATTACATATATGCGCAAAACTTTTGCGATATTTCCAAAATGTCGATAAAAAAATATTGCAAAATTAACGTGTTTCCATTAACCAATGTTATGCGACTGAAATATATATATATATTTTTTTTTTCATGATAAGTCATTCCAAAACTTATGCCACATAAGTTGGTAGGTTTATGTATATCCCAGCCACCGAAATAGCCATTTTTAATGAAAGGAGACATAGGAGTGTTATTCAAGCATTAATTAAAATTAAAAGAGCGAAATGTTTGAATTTGCATGGAGGTAACAAGGTTTTTATTTTTTTTTATGTCTTGCACTTAACTGTATGGCTAAAAATGACAGAGCATTGTGAAGTTTCCGCTGTCATAAAGGAAAAAATCCATTGGAACGCGTCACACCGACGCTTTCATCAGACAGAGGGTTATAGAAAACATGTTTTACTATTAGCCTATAATATTATTATTTTTTAAATTTAATATGTTGATTATGAAATTTGAGCACAGAATGGGAAAAAAAGGTGATTTAAGCAATTTTGAGCATGGCATGGTTGTTGGTGCCAGACGGGCCGGTCTGAGTATTTCACAATCTGCTCAGTTACTGGGATTTTCACGCACAACCATTTCTAGGGTTTACAAAGAATGGTGTGAAAAGGGAAAAACATCCAGTATGCGGCAGTCCTGTGGGCAAAAATGCCTTGTTGATGCTAGAGGTCAGAGGAGAATGGGATGACTGATTCAAGCTGATAGAAGAGCAACTTTGACTGAAATAACCACTCGTTACAACCGAGGTATGCAGCAAAGCATTTGTGAAGCCACAACACACACAACCTTGAGGCGGATGGGCTACAACAGCAGAAGACCCCACCGGGTACCACTCACCTCCACTACAAATAGGAAAAAGAGGCTACAATTTGCACGAGCTCACCAAAATTGGACAGTTGAAGACTGGAAAAATGTTGCCTGGTCTGATGAGTCTCGATTTCTGTTGAGACATTCAGATGGTAGAGTCAGAATTTGGTGTAAACAGAATGAAAACATGGATCCATCATGCCTTGTACCACTGTGCAGGCTGGTGGTGGTGGTGTAATGGTGTGGGGATGTTTTCTTGGCACAGTTTAGGCCCCTTAGTGCCAATTGGGCAACGTTTAAATGCCACGGCCTACCTGAGCATTGTTTCTGACCATGTCCATCCCTTTATGACCACCATGTACACATCATCATATGATGGCTACTTCCAGCAGGATAATGCACCATGTCACAAAGCTCGAATCATTTCAAATTGGTTTCTTAAACATGACAATGAGTTCACTGTACTAAAATGCCCCCCACAGTCACCAGATCTCAACCCAATAAAGCATATTTGGGATGTGGTGGAACGGGAGCTTAGTGCCCTGGATGTGCATCCCACAAATCTCCATCAACTGCAAGATGGTATCCTATCAATATGGGCCAACATTTCTAAAGAATGCTTTCAGCACCTTGTTGAATCAGTTCAACGTAGAATTAAGGCAGTGCTGAAGGCGAAAGGGGGTCAAACACAGTATTAGTATGGTGTTCCTAATAATCCTTTAGGTGAGTGTATGTCTAGTATAGGAACATGGAAGTGTGACAAAGGCACATAGTATAGGCTATATAAATTCTCTAATGTGGGTAAAGGCTTATTTTGTACACATCACTATACAACATATGTCCTTATTATGAGAAAATATGTTGTTTTAACAAGAAAAATATGCCGTTTTAACGACACAAGATCTTGAGAATATAGCTATTCGTTTTGACATTTGATGTTTTTATATCATATGTCGTGTTACAACAAAAATTAGTGGAAAAAAATATATGTAGGCTAGGCCCTATGTGGCACCAATGCATCACCGTATGCCAGGTGACCTGTAAATGCGAAAAAAAACTGTTTCCATTGCAGGTTTGTGAAAATGTCCTTTTTCGAATTGCCTAAAAAACCACCTCATGCGAGAGTAACAACTTTTTTGCGATATATGGGAGTTTTTGCGAAATTGACACATTTTCATTAAGCATATTTTTAATTCGCAATTTAAATTTGTGCAATTTGAAGAGTAATGGAAACGCGGCTACTGGCAGGCGTGACAGTGTTGTGACTCAAAAATCGACTGATATTTATGAATTAATTCATGGTATTTGTAAAATATATACATTTTACCTTTTTCTTTTTTACTTGAGGGCTGCATCACATGACATTTTTAATATCATTAAATTGAAACAGTATTTTTCTTTTTTATTTATTGTGGACACTATATGGGTCGTTGATAAATCATTATAAATACAGTATAGCTATAAAGCATGAGCATATAGAACAAATTCTCAATTTCTGCTTGCTTTTTTCCCCCCACTCAAGTTAAATGAAAGAGACACCCATAACTGGCTGAAGATACACATGCGCACATGCAGGCCCATGAATATATTTGCACTCCATTTGTTGTACCCACTTGAAGATTAGACTCACAGGCTGCAAGTAATGTCTTATGAAAATACAATGCACGCACTTGTGCCATGTTCCCGATCAAATTTGAAGCCAGTGGAAATTGTCCTTTTTAATCATGACCAGGATCTGGAAGGCCATCAGTAAAACTCAATTATCTGCCATAAGCCAGGGAGAAAACCCAGTGTTTACACTGTAACCTCAGGAAACCCACCTCGCTGGCTCTGTTCACCTGTCACGCAGAAACAGTGTCCGTTCCTTTAAGGTCTCCCCCCACCCAGTATCAGCTGAGAATGTGATGAGTATGGCCGTCTGTGTTCCCATCAGTGCAGCATTATCTTAAATCATCAGCAATTTCTCCCTCGTCCTGTCCTGATCTCAATCATGACCTGCAGCATCTCCTCTGCAGTCCCCCCAAGCCCAGCTCCCAGTCGGCCCATGGCCAGCCGTTTATTTCATAGCTGTGTGCTTGTGCTCTTATCGGGCCAAGAAAGAAACTGTATTTGGAGTTATCTGATGGGCCTTCACGGGGGTGCCAAGCACACAGCAGTCACAGTTGGTTACACGCTGATTCCCCACATGAAGTCGTGCTTTGGAGATAATGAAATTCACTCCTAAGGAAAAAAGTTGGTAAGGAAAAAGACTGGGCAATTACTCAGACCTGTTATTTTGTTACATATGGGTTGGAGGGATAATGGCATCCACCCTTGTCCACACACGTCGGCACCTACACAGTCCATGTAACTGAGAGAACACGATGTAGTGTTCTTGTATAAACGGCTTTTTTTTTCTAGTAGTTATATCATTTTTAACCATATACGTTTTGTTATCCTTCAGATTAACATTCACTTTCTTGCAGCACAAATGCATCCAGAGATCTATTAATAATCAGTAAAACTGTGCTCAAATGATGCTAGCACTATCATTAAGGGAGAAGAATGCAGATGTGGTGGTATTAAGTTTAAAGTCACACAGATTTTAGCTATGATGGCATTTACGGAAACGGTTGAACGAAGAGGCAAAAATGAAATAATTGTTACCTGGGGAAAGGAAACACATTGTGTTTACGACCTTGGCTTTTGTGCACTTTTTCCTGTTCCGAACATCTGATGATGACCAAATACGGTATATACATTTTCATCCGCCCAGGGTCTCAAACAAGTGAGTTTCCTCTCTGCAGGGAATTTTTGGTACGAGTGCAAAGTTTATAATGAGGTATCAGAGTAAATGCTGAAAAATACAGAATCAATAGCTAGAAAATATGTGAAATCGGGTGCTGTCTGAAAGATGAAGTGAAGATACTACAAATTAGGCAGACTGTTTTATCTTCTGTGGCTGTAAATCAGTAACAACTTCATTAAAAAAAAAAAAATCATATCCATACTTCAACTGAACTGTTACCAAATGGATAAGATAAAATAAAAATTGAAAAAAGGAAAGTAAACTGACAGAGTGAAGCCTCACTAACTCGATCAGATCTAAGAATAATTTATCATAAATCAAATAATGAAATTTCTATCTGCCGTATATCAGAGATCGGAAATGTCAGCGGAGTCAGCAATAGATCTGCAATAGCGTATACATTATTCTCTGAAGCCAGTGTCACTGCGAGGACTCCGGTTGTTATACTGCCAGACAAGCTCCATTTTTATCCACAAACTCAGTTCATCTGACACTCCGAGCTGATAAAAGTCCTATTTGTTTCCTTATTAAAAAGCCTGGTCTTTTGTTCTGTCCACTCTCATCAGCTTTGAATGTGCAAAAGGTCTTTTGGCTCTCTCTGGCCTTGAGAATGAGAAATGCCTCGGAGCCTTGGGCACTAAGGTGCAATAATGTCTTTGATTTATACCGCTCTTATGTCAGCAGATTTAGAGCTGGAATATTGTATGACCCCTGTCACTGCCAATACATACTGAGCAGAGGGTTGAATGCGCTTTGATTTATTTATTTAGATTTTTTCCCGAACACCCTCATGTGTATTGAAAGTCATTTCGATTTAAAATGATAAAACGATGGAAAGCTTAAAGTTTAAGACAGCATCAGAAATAAACCATTTGTGGTTGTGAGTGATTGCTCGTGTCCGCAAACTCCTTGCTTTTCAAACACATCATATTTTATGCTGTTATGTTCATACATATTCAGTGCATTATTTGCATTGTTTAGAAAAAAAACAACCTCAATCAATGCCGAATTTAAGAAACAGAACTGTGGTGGCTGGTAAATTCAATCCACTCCAGTGCAGTCTTATTGGTTGATTGTGTTCCAAAGCACATGGCTGTTTATCACATGGATAATTCGTTTTGATTAACTCCTCTGAATGCACATCAGTGGAAGTCTTTTGAAGTGCATCAAACATTGCATTCATCCCTTCAGGGAATAAACGGTTTATTTATCTGTTTATTTATTTTTTTCTTATTTGAATAGGTAAAGGTGCTTGAGCTGGAAGGAAGGTGACAGCAGGCTTTTGTATGCCCAGGGCATGTAAGCTTGGACAAGCCAGTGAATGGTGATGAATACGAGTGTGGAAGATGTGTCTCTGCAAGAGACAGGAGAGTGGAACGCTGCAATGCTAATACAGAGCCTTAGGTGGTTTCACGTACTGCATCCACAGATGGTCTGGGAGTACGGATAGCCCTCTGGAGAATGTCATCAGGTAGAGAACGCTGTCAAAAGATCACGGGCTCCTTGCGTCTGCGCCAAGACTCTGACGTTTGCCCTGTAGTATCTGGCTCAAACGTTGTGACTTTTCAAAGGAAAACTGTATACATCTTGCGGACAGTGTTAAACTGAGGCCAACGTGCATTAAGTCATTTATTAAAAACCAGACATTTGGATTACTTTCCGATTTTTTTAAATTTTTTTTTAATTCCTTAGTCTAATTCCTTGAGCTCAGCATGTCTGTTGCTCTGCATGCATCTGTGGAATGATTTAAATTTCCTTTAAATGGATTGGCTGGCTTATCAGTAAGACACAGTTGTTTTGAGGACCCTTATCTTGACTTCTAACATCACTATGATAAGTTATGTCCCAGCCTAGCGTGTATTAAGATGGTCTCGCCGTGCAGACGGTGCAGAGAGCCAGCTGATCCCCCCAAGCTGCCCAAACAGATTGATACTGCTGAGAAAAGGGAGAAGCCAGGTACCTGATATCACCCACCTAACGGCCCACTGTCTGCTCTCCCCCTCCCTCAGATTTTCCTTTTTACTCAATGTCTTCCTGTCTTTGTCTTTCACCACTGATTAAGCTAAATATAGACCAATAAATAAATGCCCCTAACAAACCTTAGGGAGATCAAAGTTCTGTCATTATTCACTTACCCATCACACACTCCAAATATAGGATATGCTGTTATTTTTTTATAACACAAAAGAGAATTCTGAATAATTTCTTCATGCATTTCCCCCCACAAGCTATCAAGCTCCAAAAAAGCAAAATGGGCTAAAAAAAAAAAGTAGCCCAAATGACTTATATTGTATTAGACAGGAAGACGGACAGACAATATACAAATATAAAGCAGGTTAGACATCATGTTTGGTCATGCACAGCAACCAATGCTGTGCGACATTACTAATGTCCAACGTAGGCTTCAATATATTTTTTGTGTGTGTGTTTCACATAAAAAAAAAACAATTAAAAAAACAGCATACTGGTTCGGAACAACAAAGAAAGGAGGAAAAAACATCTTGCTTGCACATTGAGCAATCTTACAATCAATTCTATATTTATATTTTGTTTTAGGTGACCCTCGGTGACCTAAAAAATATATTTTCTCTTTTTATAATGGATTGCATGTGACAATGTCTTTGTTTACTGCAATATCATCACATCCTCTCATTAGCTGCAAATGAAATAACAGACAATAACTACAAGTCATACATTTGGAAGCATGTCAAATCTTTCATCTAAAACTTCCGTCTCTTTTATTATTTCACATTGAGTGGACATTTGCATTTTATAATGCAATACAGTAAAACAGAGGCTACCTGAGGTGCGTAAAAAATAATCTAAAAGCCTTATTTTGTAGTGGCAACGGTGCTCGAAAAGCATCTCTATAAGTTCCAATTTACAGCTCTCCTCTTACAAAGTCTCATTGTGTTGGATGAAGTACTGAGTGCTGAATGGGCTCTATTCACTGCAGCTGGTTTTATGATGTGTAAAAGATAAGTGGCCCAGTGTCTCTGAAAGTGACGGCTCTGATCTGACAAAAACACTGTGAATGCCTTATGTGCTGCTTACCCATTGATTTCATACCGTCATTCAGCGTAACGCATGAAAACACCCTTGTGCACAATGGACCTTTGTAGAGGCATCTCAAGCTATAGTAGATAGTATTGCTTTTCATGCTTAATTCAAGGTCTTTAAATGTATGGTTTAGCTCAGCTCCTCTTTACAGGCAAATTTTTAACATGAGCGTGTCTCACTAGTACGTATTGTATATCCAAAATAAATCAAATAAAATGTATGCAATGTTAATGCAAAATAAAATCTGAAATATTTTAAATTTAAATTATGTGAGAAATTAACTGATATAAAAAGAATTTAAAGTCAGTTTGAATAGCATTTTTTGTAAACTTTTTATAGAGCCTCACTGAAAGCAACAATGGATAATTCACCTCAGATCTTGAAAATAAATCTTAAAAAGGAAACAACTATGTTCAAACTCTCAAGGTCCTATGCTGCGAAAGTCAATTTGTTTTATTTTCACTTTTGAATGATGAGGCTGCAAAGAATGGGCGGATAAAATCTTTTTTTTTACGATACCAGAGCCGTACAACTACAAACACAATCTTTTGTTGTGTTCCTGTCATTTTATTGATGACTGCTTCTCAAATCTCGGGGAATTCAACTTGCTCTTGAAAGATGGGTCAGTTTATTTGGACCAGCTTGTTCCTCAGAATCACAGCCTGTGCACGTATGATTAATTATTGATATATATATTTTTCTGTCGTGTGTTCAAAATACATTGTATTGTGTTTTATGTTGTGTAGGTCTCCGGCTAACCGGTTAACTCACGTTAATACTGTCTTACTGAAATATTTCTGCTAATCAGCTGTGTGCCACTATTACGTACAATTGTGTCCATTAATGCAGATTGTCTGTTGTTCTTACTACTATGAGTGAAGATAAAGGATTGAGCAAGATTCATTTTACAAACTTTAACATTTCCTCAGTCATACATAAGGTATGCGCTGTTATTGATACAATTCCCGCATATGCATCACAATACATTAGAAATATATAAATCAGTTTGTTTATGGACATATACATGTTAATGCTGATGAATTACAGTTGCAACATCTCATAATATAAGTCAAACTGAGTAGCATATCACTGAGAAAAATCCTGCTCAAGTTGTCCTTGCAATGGAGGTTCGGGTTGATATAGAAAAATCAACAGCATTGTTACCGTCTTTACAGTGTGTACAATCGCTTAGCTTTAGAAAGCCACTGGAGCTGAAGTTCAGTTGGGGTAATAGGCATTTTGTTTCTGACATGCGCTGTAAGTGGTAGACCAATCTTGACAGACTGGGCCATCTGGCCAATCAAAGCAGAGTAAGCTCTCGGAAAAGAGGTGTTGAGAGAGACTGATCCATTGGAAAAGTCGCTTGAGAATCATTGAAAAATGGGGTGATGCGCAATGTATATTATGAGAAAATTAAAGTGTAAACCTATTGTAGAAGATCTACAAAACAAAATTAGGATAATAGAGACACTTTAAGAAATGAAAAGCTACACACACCATCAATTAGGGTTAGAAGAACTGTTTCCAACATATATCACAATAGAAACATAATATTTACTGCAGTAATGATCCATCATAAGCCCTATTCACACTGGATTAGTATTACCTGGTGACCTCTAGTCACTTGTAATAATTGCAGAGGTTGTCTGTGATCTTAATCCCGTATGAATCGGCCATGTCTGTAATTTGGCCAGGATTTGGCATGGTCGTATATCATTTTTCAAATTTTTTGTGCACCTTTTTATCCATCTTTCGTGAAGAATGGAGGCTGCGTTGGAAACTTTTTCAAATAATTTGCAGAAAGAGAAAGCTGAAAGCCATCAGAAACTTGAAAACAAAAAGAGTAGATTAGATGGAGATGGATGATGTGACGGTGAGGAAATTTTCTCACCCTAAAAGCCTTTTAAATGGCTAATTCTAAACCAAAAGTAAAATGTGAATGCCACCGTAACATTCAACTGGAGACGGTGAAGAACCCATATGGAGTTTATTTACAATCCCAATATGAACAGATACAACAAAATACTTGACTTAACTAGACTTAACATGACTTGAAATAAACTTGAAATTAATATGAACCTGGACTTCACACAAACAAACTCACCATCAGAAGTTTACACAAACAATACTCAACAAACTGACAGGGCAAACATGAGGACTATAAAGAGATTAGGGGGAACACAGGAATATGACAACCAATGAACAATCAGAACTCAACCACAGGACAAGACAATGAACCAATGAGAACTATGGACACATGACTAGGCTAACCAATGAGAACAAGGCGCATGAAAGTAGGGAAGCACATGACATCATCACATAAGGGCAAGGAGGTCACATGACAAGAACCAGGAAACCTGACCGCGGTGGGCAAGTGATGTAATATCATGATATATCATACAGCTATACCTACAAAACATTTCCACGTCTAGACATCATAAGTCAGTCATTTCAGAAAAAAACAGGCTTCGCTTATCCCGTGCGAATGTGACACATGAAATTCGGGTGGGGGGTGGGATTCAATTTCTAAATCACACGAGGTCCCCAGATAATACTAATCCTGTGCGAATAGGTCTTTAGACTCTTATGCACTTGCCTATTTAAGCAGTGCCGCCAGTATCTGTTCACATCTAAAAAAATGTGTTTTAAATCCAAACAGCAAAAATTTTTGGCTGGTACATATGCACACACACACACACACACATGTAGGGTGCAGGGTTCCGGCACACTTACTGGTGACAAAACACTCCAATTAAAGTTATTCATCCGTCTGTTTGACCTGATGATGTTATTTTTTTATATTTTTGACAGTCAACCTTGTGGACATGTGCACAGCACAGCACAGCACAGCTTGGATAAACTGACAGCTGACATCACCCCGGGCTGCCAAGTGACGTTCCCTGGCAACGCAACCTCCTGCTCAGTCAACAGTGTCTTCCCAATGACTTTCCATATGCCCTCTGACCATTACAGCTTATTTATTTATATATCTGGTTCCTTAATTTTTGCCTGCAGCCTGACTGTTGGTCTAAAGCAGATGCTTAGCATAAATGTTGTCTGACATTTGTCATTCCTGCTCTTGAAATGAGTCAGAAGAACTAAAGAACAAGCTCCTCAAAGGTTCCTTTAACCTGATTTGTTGATTTCTTAACAAAAACATTTAAAGGGGTGATGAATTGAGAAACCAACTTTCCCTTGAGCCTTTGATATATCAAAGTTCATCATGATATAATAATATTCTGTAAGTTTCAGAGCTGAAAACGTACTTGTTAGTCAAAGAAAAGCTTTTATTGACACCAGGTCCAGAAGACGAGAGCTGGAATTTAATGACGTCATGGGAAGAAGAAACACAACTGATGAATATGTATGAGTGCTTCTGAAGCCCCGCCCACAGAGTAAGCTTCCTTCGGATACTAATATTAGGAATGTGTGATACTTCACTTATTTTTTAATGAAAGTTCCAGCTCACATGGGGAAGACATGTCCGTGTGTTCGCTTCATTTCACTGCAGAATCGGTGAACACGTGCACGTGTGTGTGTCCTTGTTTATATTACATTACATAAGGATAGTAAAACCTGAGATCACCTATATTGTGGGGACCAGCCAGCGGTCCCCACTTTTCAAAAGGTTTATAAATCACACAGGATGAGTTTTTAGAGAAAGTAAAAATGCAGAATGTTTCCTGTGATGGGTAGGTTTAGGGGCAGGGGCAGGGGCAGTGTAGGGGGATATAATGTACAGTTTGTACGGTATAAAAACCATTATGTCGATGGAGAGACCCCACAAAGATAGTGAACCAGACGCGCGCGCGTGTGTGTGTGTGTGTGTGTGTGTGTGTGTGTGTGTGTGTGTGTGTGTGTGTGTCTGCATGTGTGCGTGCACACATCAACCGATCGGTCGGGCAATGTAATACAGAAAAAATATTCCAATCAATCTCGGGTGGATGAGAAATAAATCATTGTGTTTGTTTGATAAAGATGTTTACGAGCCCTATGATCGAGAGAATCATTTCGGTTGCCGCAAAACAATCCCTCCCTAATGTGAACTGAACTGACAGGGGAGCTGAAGCTTATTAAATATGCAAATCTTATCCAATCCTAGCAGTGGGCATTTACTTCCAAGTTTCCAGTGCGGCACGCCCATCGTAACCCAGCGTTCAGGAGAGAGCCTAAAAACCAGTGTAGAAAATAGCCTATTACTTATTCATTATGATGTTTTTGAATGTAAAAACCACACGAACGTCATTAGTTGACCTCAGACAACAGTATAAAAAAATTTAAAAGACAGTTCATGACACCTTTAAAAAAATAAAATAATTCCTTAACCATCCAAAGACTTTATAGGGATAAAAAATTATTTTGATAATGATGCTTTGTGTATTATGCACATACCAGTCATACAATGTATACACACGTTTACTTCAGTATCTAATAAAAACATTGATTGTGACTATAATCAAAACTTAAAAATTAGCTTACTAAAAAATTTTATGTCTATAATTTGGTCATTTTAATCCCATGACTTCTTTTGATTCAGATCACTTCAATAAATGAGTTCATCTGGTTCACAAAAATAGTCAAAACAACACAATTAATCTATTTCTCTCATTTGATTTTTTGTAAATAACTTTATAATAAATATATATAAATAACTGATTTTTTTTTCACCCAAAGCTACTGTACGGCTTCAGAAAACTTAAAGAATATAGAAGTATGAACTGATTTGTATGATAGTTTTATGACATCCTCGTATCCTTATTGAAGCTTGAAATCTCCAGTCAGAAAAGATGAAAATGTTCTTTTCAAAAATGTTCTTTTCTTTTTTCTTTCTTTTTTTTGTTGATAAGAATGAAGTTGCCCTTTTTGCGACTTTATGAAATAGAAAAGTTTATTGAGGGCAATAAATGGTGGAGGAAAAATGATCTGAAAAAGTTGTAAACTGGTATTGAACTCACATCACCTCACAAGTACCAAAGCGTGACACCATGCACAATAACTCCTAGATCACAGCTGATTTTTGTTCTTTTGCTAATGTTATGCAGTTAAAGTTCATTGATACGGCAAATACAACAATCTAACTAACCCAAAGTTGACAATAATGCAGTCATACCTCAATTTACCCACCAGACCAGCGAAGACAAAAGCGTATACAGGTATAATCCTACCTGCATAACACTCTCAGCACATTAAAACACCAATCATATTGTTGAATGTTCAAATACACCATTATACTACTATTTTAAAACTGATGTCTCAATCAAACCAGGCTGTCCTCTAGGGAGCAGACATCTCCACATCTATAAAGGGCTTCCCATCGAGTTCACTCTCCCCTTAAACAGATGCAAAGATTAATCACTTTCTAGAGTGTTAAACACTCTAAACCTGCCCTTGAGGAGTGAAGGGTCTATTCACAAAATCTCTATTAAGGGAAATATGTGCCATGGACCAATTAAGGTACCAGTGCTTGCAGAGATCATTAAGCAGGTTTGTGTGTGGCTCAGGGGCTCTTCACAGGAAGGACCAGCACTCGAGAGAGCGACAGAGGGTCTTCTTCACCATGGGGAGTGGGACACGCCAACCAGACAAGCCTAATGTCTTTGCCTAGAGAAGAACGGTTCATTTGGAGCCATTAGAGAATTACTGAAGTTTGAAGTCACTGCTCTCCTGGAATAGAACATTAGAGCTACATCTCTCTCTCTCGCTCTCTCTCTGGAATGCAAACGATAATCGTCACTTAGTGATAAGTTTGCATGTAGCAGGGGGCCACCGTCAAATCGATGTGAGCTAGCCAGTCAAATCTTAGCACAAAAAGCCTGTTGCAAATCCAGTATGTGATAGCTGCTAACAGAAAAATAGCTAACCCATAATGAAGCTTGTTATACAGACGCTGAGCGGTTTATCAGTGCAAGTGCTTATCAAATAAAAAATTACAAAGACTGCACTGCGGTTTCATTGAGGAAATTGTGACTGAGTGCAGTTTTATCTACTTTGCAACCAATTTTCTGCCTTAAATATGGTCAGAGAGAGATGACAATTTTCAGAGTGCAGATGCATTATGGGACTTCAGAGGAAGGAAGCTGGCAGCTGAATGTCCCTTACTCTCCAGAGGCCACCGTACTTTATCTACATGAATGGATTTCATAAGCGGAGATAGTGTGCAGAGCAAGTGATAGTCACTTTAAATGACCCATATCCTCATCTTTTATACATTCTGACCCCTTTTACGGTTTAGCCATGCATTCCTGCCTCGCAGGCTGAAAGGCATATGATAAGATAAGGAGATATGAACACATCCCTCTCCTTATTCTCATTGAAGCATCTAAGAAATGGGAGGATGCAGTTAATGGTTGTTTTTACATGGAGAGAAACAATATAGTAGCGTGGGTTAATTGAGTTTGTCTTGTGCCATTGTAACATATTAAAGTTAGTCAATGTATAATTGCTTCTGTCAATCTCAATTTTGTCTTTGAGGGAAGGTTTGATATTTTTGTCATTTAAGGTTAAGGACAATTCTGTGAGAAACAACAGTAATTAAAAAAAATAAATAAAAAAATTTTCCACTTCAGCTTCAGGTTAACACTAATACACAACAAACAAACTTGGTATACGAGTGAGTTAAATGAGGCATTTCTAAATAGGCAATGAGTAAAACAAATATGAGGCTTATTTTTATCCATGTGTTTCTTTCTAAAGCATCTTCCCCTCCGGCTATCCTCCATGATGTTTAGAACTATGATGATCAGCTATACTCCCTTCTCTTTACGTGATGGGCTCCTGCTTTTCCCTGTGTTGCAACACCTCAGTACTTATTCTTACTCAATGCTGGAATCAAGTTTCAACTCCTGTGAAAACAGCTAAAAAGACTAAACTTTTCAAGACTTATCCTAGGCTGAACAATACATATACATACGTATATAAACTGTTGTGTATCCGCTTAAGGCATTTAAATGCATCGACATAGAGCTAGAAGTAGCCTATTGAGTACTCCATGAACCACGTGACAGTGCGCGCCGTCGGGAGATGAGAGCATGTCGCAACTCCATTTTTCAATGCCTCTGGCTTTAACATCATGCCACATTAGCGCCAACCTGCTTTTTATTGTTTGAATTTCACATTAAAACTTTTTTTTAGAAAATGTAAAAGCTTACCTTTGTTTAATGTCAAAGGCAGACTTGGCAATTTGGCGTGAGATTAAGTTGGGCAGTGTGAGAGCGTGAGATAGAGCTTCAAAGCGTGTGTGTCACGCAAAATGCGTGATAGTTGGCAACCCTGTCTTTACAACATACAATATCATTCGTAATTGGTTCGTTTTATCGGCGTCAAATTTTGTTTATAAAGTTTGTTTATAGTATGAACGGAACCGCGCTACCCGGGTACTCATTTGAGCTGCTCGGACAATGCAGAGTGAGCTCATACGGGCCGATCTCGTGACACAGACACAGCGCTGGGAGATCCAGTGAGAAAGCGTTTAAAATCACCACAGAATTAAAACTATCGCTACTCTAAGATCTAGTGGAAGAGTTCGGCACAGAATTGTGTTATAAACCACAGATATCAGATTAAACAGCGCTGACGTGGAAACCAGGAGAAACATTGAGACAACATGTGCGAAGATGAGGAGTTTCAGTCACAAAATCACCAACATTCACCACATGGATTTAATGTTGTCATTATTCATCTCAGGGACCGTACAACCTTTTGAGATTGAAATGCAAGCAGTTTCAAGGGCTTCACACTTTCTCCAGTACTTCAAAGCTCTAAATATTGTCCAATTTTAATGTTATTTTGAATGAGATGATTTGTCAAACTAAAAGTTTAAAGGGGTATTGTGGAAGAAATACTGTGGTACATTACTGTGGTAAATAAAAGTTAATTTTTATCTGCATATCAATTCATAAATCTTTGATATGTATATTGCAAAATATGGTGCCCATTTATACTGGAATTGCCGGGGTTATTCACATGCTGAAAGTTTTGGACCCCAGGTATGTCCTACCAAGCCGTGTGTGGGGGAGGTATTCTCCTATTAAATCGGTATGTCTTTATGTCGTTAACATCTAGCCCACAAATCAACCATCACACAGTGATGCCATGCCTGCACAAAATGCATCATTGTACAGTCTGGAACTGGTTAAAGAATTATATGGCATTGCTGCTAGAGCAACTTCCACCACTATAGCCGTGTTCAGATGGCATTGCGTGAATTGCACAGAATGCACCTATGGCTCAGTGAACCTGTGGCACTGAAGCAGCTAATGCTAGCTGCAAGCCAGAAGAAGAAAGGGTGGCTTTTATGTCTTTCAAACTCCTGTGAATCTCTGGTGTAGAGCATGCTCTGGTGGGCATTACCACAACAACCCCGTCCCTCTTCGGCAGCCCATCCAGAAAAAATAAACCCTTAATGAGGGGTTCATGAGACACAAGATGCCTCGCGGGCCAAAGCTAATGTATATTTGAATGAAACCAGTAGGTCTGTGTTGTGTCAGGAGATTCAGCCAGCACGCACAAGGCCACCCGAGGTGATAGCGGGGCCTGCATACTGAGGTGTGCCGAGCGAGAGCCAACATGTCAGTATCTCTCAGAGCAAACACTGTCACAGCTAATTCTACAATGAGCATGCGATGGGGCCCTGCAATGACAAAAAACAATTAGGCAGATGTTCTCACCAGCCTCCTGAGCCAGAGCAATAAAACATACTGCCACCCCAAGTTATTTCACAACTCAAAATCTCAACCAGACAGGCAACATGTCCCTAGTATTATCTACGATTATATGAAATATAGAGGATGTTGCCCCCTTAAGAACAAGGGACATTAATGAAATACTAAATGAAAAATTCTAGGCTAGTTAAATAATAATTCAATAATGATAGACGAATCAAAGAACACAATCCCAGTCAAACAGATTAATCTGAATAACACTAGAATGTCCTAACTGCAGTCAACCTTTTACGCTGCTCCTTTTTACAGAGGCCTTGTCTACACGAATACGTTTTCGTTTCCTAATTAGGAAACAAATACTTTTTCTCTCCGTTTTGGGCTTCAGTCCACACCAAGATGACGTTTTTAGCAACAAAAACAAAGCTCTCCAAAACGCTCTCCAAAGTGGATACATTTGAAAACACCGTTTTACCGTTGTAGTGTGGACTATGAAACCCAAGTATTTGAAAACGATGATGTAAGTTTAGTCATGTGATGCATATTGAACCAATAGATATTCATGTTTATACCAGTATTGTGCCTGTTCTTGGCTATTCACCTTCACATATTTGCGTAAATGTTACTAAGCACATTCTTTATAATATATCACAGTCCTGCAAAGATGACAAAAAAACGTACTCGCATTTGCTGTCCTGCAAAACATGAGCGCAGTTGCGTTTTAGACCAAACATATAATTGAGAGAGAGTGCGACCTGGACGCATCAGTGAATGGTGAGATATTTTGCGTGATTATGTCTTGTTCTGTCTGTATCATCTCAGTGAGCTTTTACAGAGAAAAAAACGTCTTGAGCCACCATTTTTAAATACACGAGAATAGTGTTGCTTTAATACTGGAATATCTAACTTATTCAGTACCTTAAAAAAATATCGATATTCAATAAAATTTTTGATACCAGAGGAAAAAATTTACAAAACATTAAGGGTGTAAACTTAAATGTTAAATATTGTAAAATATTATTACACTTTAAAATAATTGTTTTTTATTTTAATAAATTAAAAAATGTAATTTAGCCTATTTCTGTCATTGCAAAGCTGAAATTTTAGCATCATTACTCCAGTGTCCAGCTCAAAAAACATTTCTTATTGTTATAAATGTCAGGAGGTATCAGACTCGAGAAAGAAAGAGAGAGAGAGAGCGCGGGAGCAATGAAGTACAACACAAAGCTTTACTGAACAGTGTCCAAGAACACAGGTGAGTCCACATAAGATGAGCAGTGCAAGAATAATGCTTTAGTTCTAAGCGTAGCAGGTGATGATAGAGGATGCAACTTCACTTGGTAAATATATCCAGGGGCGGGTCTAGACAGGCTGGGGCACAGACTCAGAGAGGGGTGGTACATTTACATGTAAACAGTGAACCACAAACACACACAGAGAGAGAGAGAGAGAGAGAGAGTGAGAGAGTGAGAGAGTGAGAGAGAGAGAGAGAGAGAGAGTGAGAGAGTGAGAGAGAGAGAGAGAGAGAGAGAGAGAGAGAGAGAGACATATAAACCTCATTATTTAATCATACTGGCTTTACAGCAGGTTGTGTTGGCTGCAGTCAGATGACTGTAGCTGTTTTTTTGTTATGTACCAGTGGTCACACTGCTGCATTGTATTGCTGAATAAATATAAATAGGCATGTTTACAAGATTTCCCCCCCAGTTTCACAGACAAGGCTTTAGCTAGTCCAAGACTAAAATACATTATTGAGCTGTTTTAACTAAAAGTACACTAATTTATCTTAAAATATGTCAGTGCCATTATTTTGTCTCAAGATGCACACCAGCAATATTTTTCTAAAACACATTTATGAAAGCTACTTAAATATATGATTGAAATGAGGCCTAGTCCTGGTTTAAGATAAGCCCTGTCTGTGAAACCAGGCCTTATTCTTTTATATGAATGAGTTTGTCTGGAAGTTTCATTTTTCAAAGTTGCATCTGGTTCTTTGTTCAATCTCAGACCATTATTTTATTTTATTAAGATGTATGCACAAGAGTTAACTCTAATCTGTGCAAACAATACACTTTGCTGAAATTAAAAAATCTTGCTTTGGTCTACACTGGAAGTGTTCTGTAAACTCTGCTAAAATATAGGCTTATTACTGAAACTAAATATTTAAAAACTAAACTAAAACTAGCAAAACCATTTATGAAACTAAGACTAAACTGAAATTTATAGCTACATTCAAAACGATAAAATAAACAAATATAAAAATGTAAAACTATAATAACCTTGGGCCAGGCTATAGTCACACATTGTATTGAGTCACACTTTTTCCAGTACGTCTCTGTGCTTGAACCTTTGCTATTTGAATTCCTATTCTTTTTTGTGAGTGATGTGGGCAGCTTGAATCTATGCTTTCTTCAAAACACGATATAGGTAAAGTCAGGATAGAAATTTGAGATGAACCACAAATTATCACACAAAACTGGATTGTAAGTCATGAACCTAAAAAGGAATAAATAAATGTTAAAAAGGTACAATTAAATGCACTCAGTATTTTTCCCTCATTAGAAAAGATTTACACATTAATAATGTAATAGTGCTTTTAGCATTTTAAAAAATTCACATGCAATGAAAATTTCAGTCATCTCAGTATAGCTCAATAAAAGCTGTTTTATTCTGCATGAAGAGTGGGAGGCGGCCATGTTAAGATCACATGACCATATACGCACTTGTTTTATCCAGCCTTCCCTTTGTAAGACCTTTTCACTCGTAGATTAAATTTGCCATGCCCGACTGTGACTAACATTTTCTGTTTATACAATGGCATCAGTCAGTGTATAAGTCCAAGATGACTGCCATATTGGTCGGCATAACATAAACAAAGCCATTTACCATTTAAAACAACTGCAACACATTCAAATGTATGAGTTTGTAAAGGACACTAAACTGACAGCAACAGCAATTTCCACAGAAAATTGCCAGCTTTCACTCAGGGATTCAATGAATATATTTTGAATAAATGCAGCTCCGAAACAAAACAAAAAACAAGCAGAAGTTCTGAAAGCCCAGTAATAAATATTTATTACCATACTGAGGCTTAAGTATGTTTTTGTGACTGTTGACCTATAAAAGTGTGCCGTCTACTAAGCATGCATTCATCCTGCCTTTTCATCCCATTTATTTCACATCCTCGCATTATCTGCGACAGCTACACAAGCAACCACAGGGAATTCTCACATTTTTCAGATTTGACACTGCTATTGTCTTAAATAGTTGACTAAAGCCAATGCAGCTGGCAGAGACAATCAGACATGACCATGAATTTCTGTAGCTTATTATTGCGTGAAAACAAATGTATTACGACAAAAGATCTGTGCGATTTGATTAAAGCGGGCATGGATGCTCATGTAGTGTATTCTGTCTCTGATAGAGGTTGAGCTTCCTTTTTGCCACAATACACGGTCTTTAATGGACTAAAAAGGATGCACAACATTGGGAGATTGGGAGGTTTTTAAATTCAAAAGTCTTTGTTTTGGGATTACAGTTATACATATATATATTTTTAAACAACAAAGAGCTCCGATGATGTTATACATAAACAAAAACAAAACAAACAAGCACATAATCTAATGGGATTAGATGGCGATATTGTGATAGACCCCCTCAACATTGTATTTTTCATCACTCTAGTCATTATGGGATCAGCAACCATACCAAATAAAGTATGCATGCATTTTCATACTGCATGCTATCTTTAATTCTGCCAAAGGCAGTAAAATATTCAGTCTTGTTCCCTGGAAGAACTCACTAATTGAACTAGAATAAAGAGTAAAATCATGCTTCGCTAATAATTATTTGAGAATTTAAAAATTAAACAAATATAGCTTTATATAACATTAACAAACTGGGTCAATGCTTTTGATGTTATATTATACATTCTTGCGTAGCATACTTGTGCTTTCAAAGGGTACTGTTCTTGACCAATTTTATGTAATGATTCAATTGCCTCTCAGATCTCCTCCAACACCAAAAGAATATGTGATGTATAAATCAATTAGAACGATCTTTGAAGGAAAGAAAGAAAAAACTACAATAGTGTTTCTGTCACATATATGGAGGAAGTCTCCAAAACGAATCAAATTTGTTCTGCGCTCTTTCTTTGGGCAAGTTTTAAGATACAAACTGTATATTGCACGCATTATTTACAACATTGATAATTTATAAGCAGGTCTCCTGAACACTCCTCCCAATATCCATTAGACTGAGATTTGAGATTTTTTTGTCAAAAAAACCTAACCAAAGCAATGCTGTGTAAGTGCAATACGATATACTGTATTTTTACACTATGGAGCCATTTGATAGCTTTTTGCAAGAACCAGACCACAGTTTGAAATTATTATCCATCTATCCTAGCTTTTCTTGGCACATTCATGAGAGTTAACAGTACAATTCCTTCAAATTTTCTTACAATTCAACAGAATAAGTTTATTTTTGGGTGCAAAAAAAACTACTTACTATGGTTACTATTTAATATGAACATAAAATAAAATTGTATTTCAATGAAGTTAAAGCAAATGCCTGATTTGTGATTGATTAAAATGATGCCAGTCTAAATCTCCTTTAAATATACATGTCAAAAGTGGACATGCTTCTGTGCCTGTGCATAAACATTCTTGTAATTATAAATCCTCTCCCAGCTAAAGACTTCATTCAGACTGTAAAATATATATATATAGCCTATATATATATATATATATATATATATATATATATATATATATATATATATATAGCCTATATATATATATATAGTTCTTCCACTTAGAAATCATGGAGGGGTCTGAAACTGTCATCGTAGGTGCATGTCCACTGTGAGAGACATAATCCCCCCCAAAAATAAAAAAAATCCAGAAATCACAATGTATGATTTTTAAAACGATTTATTTGTATGATACAGCTGCAAATAAGTATTTGAACACCTGTGAAAATCAATGTTAATATTTGGTTCAGTAGCCTTTGTTTGCAATTACAGAGGTCAAACGTTTCCTGTAGTTTTTCAACAGGTTTGCACACACTGCAGGAGGGATTTTTGCCCACTCCTTCACACAGATCATCTCTAGATCAGTCAGGTTTCTGGCCTGTCGCTGAAAAAACAGCCCTGTCCCTTGTGCAGAAAAACACCCCCAAAGCATGATGCTACCACCCCCATGCTTTACAGTAGGGATGGTGCTCTTGGGATGGTACTCATCATTATACTTCCTCCAAACACGTTTAGTGGAATAATGACCAAAAAGTTCTATTTTGGTCTCATCTGACCACATGACTTTCTCCCATGACTCCTCTGGATCATCCAAATGGTCATTGAGAAACTTAAGATGGGCCTGGACATGTGCTGGTTTAAGCAGGGGAAACTTCTGTGCCATGCATGAATTCAAACCATGACGTCTTAGTGTATTACCAACAGTAACCTTGGAAACGGTGGTCCCAGCTCTTTTCAGGTCATTGACCAGCTCCTCCCGTGTAGTTCTGGGCTGATTTCTCACCTTTCTTAGGATCATTGAGACCCCACGAGGTGAGCTCTTGCATGGAGCCCAAGTTCGAGGGAGATTGACAGTCATGTTTAGCTTCTTCCATTTTTTAATGATTGCTCCAACAGTGGACCTTTGTTCACTAAGCTACTTGGCAATTTCCCCGTAGCCCTTCCCAGCCTTGTGGAGGTGTAAAATTTTGTCTCTAGTGTCTTTGTACAGCTCTTTGGTCTTGGCCATGTTAGTAGTTGGATTCTTACTGATTGTATGGGGTGGACAGGTGTCTTTATGCAGCTAATGACCTCAAACAGGTGAATCTAATTTAGGATAATAAATGGAGTGGAGGTAGACATTTTAAAGGCAGACTTACGGGTCTTTGAGAGTCAGAATTCTAGCTGATAGACAGGTGTATCATACATATAAATAGTTAAGAAATCCTTTTTTCTTTTTTTTTAGATTATGTCTCTTACATTGGACATGCACCTACGATGACAATTTCAGACCCCTCCATGATTTCCAAGTGGGAGAACCTGCAAAATAGCAGGGTGTTCAAATACTTATTTTCCTCACTATATATATATATATTATCTTGTGATTTAGCATTGTGCTATTTTTGCTCTAAATCCTTTGCTAGTTTGAAACTTCACTGAAATCATCTTCACTTCTCCTTAAACTATGCAGTGTTTTAACATTCAGCTCTTTTAAAGTATTACTTTGGTTTATAAGATATGTCTGGAAGCTTCTGATAGATTGTTGCATATGTAGGTACATAGACAGGAAGAGTTCTCCAGGAGCAGACTGTGTGTGAGGAGGAGGAGTACACATGAGAAGGGAATGTAGCTGCCCTGATCTCCTCAGAAAGATGCCCATGATGACCACATCAGAGCAAAGCCGTCAGGAGAGATGTTCCTCTCTTCTGATCAAAGATGTGAGGGGAAGTTTAGTAAAGCATACTTCACCCAACACAAACAGACCTGAGTGACCCGTTGAGAAAGGCAGCATCTGATTCATCATGATTCATCATCATCATCACACATCCAGTGTCTTTGGAGTAGATTATTTAGGTAATGGAAGGAAATTGTTGACCATTTCAAGCCGAGATGAGAAGTTTATTGCCACACAGGTCAGTTTGTATTACAGTGTCTGTGACACTTTAATAAGTGTACAAAAACAAACAATTCAGTACAATCCAAAACAAAAATAGATTCTAAAAATGAAGTTTACGTAGATTACATTTTGTATAGGATCAGCAAGTAACTTAGACTGTAAATGTCTAATTGTGTCTTGCTGTCTTTTAGTACCAAACTAGCGCCTCATCACTCTGGCATTCTCCCGAACTTATGACATTTATGAGGTAAAGCAAGCAATTTAATTCTCTTTTCTTTTGGTTTCATCTACCTCGAGAATTAAATGGCACAGAGTCGGTAAGGAAAGCATTTTAATTAAATCTTCTCTAATGTAAGGATGTCTTGGTACAATCAAGACAACATTCCTCAGCTAATACAATACTAATATTACAAAAACCCATTCAATTACACTTTGTGCATCACTGCCAGTTTTCTGTTGTTTAAAAATCAATAGTAATTTTCAGCTGATGATAAACAATCTCATTGCAGAAGACCGTATTTTGATACCGTTTGAGATTAAATTCAAAATCAAAATGATTACTGTTGTTCACTTCAGAACAAAAACGAATTGGCTATTTTTTTCACCAAGGTATTGAAACGTGTTTAAAATTAAACTGATTTAAGGACTTTTTTAACATATGCTGCTGTGTGTTAATCAACGAATGAATGTTATCATTTTATTCCAAACCTGTTTAAATGTCTTTTTTCATCCTTTTCTGTCCATGCAATTACATAGAATGGGAAGTGTAGTTTTAAAGTTTTAAAAAGATGAAAGATTTTTGAGTTTGAATTTTTTTTTAATGATTTAATCATGTTCAGAAAATCTATGATTAATTCATGAATTAGTTCAATCCATTCAACTCACTCACTCAAAGATCCAACCACAGTGGTTCTCAAGTTAAAAGGATAGTTCACCCAAAAATGTACTCACCCTCAAGCCATCCTAGGTGTATATGATATTTTTTCTTTCAGACTAATACAATAGGAGATATATCAAAAAAATGCCCGCATTATGAAAGTAATCCACAAATATCTATATTTAACATGTTGTATATCTAGCTTCCGGCGGACCGCATTCCATATTCAACTTACGAAAAAAGCATCAGCGGTGCGACGATGACATCAGATGGTAGCGTAAGCGTGTTAAATCTGTGAGAGGCGCTACACTTTCTGCGTAAGTTGAATACAGAAGGCGGACTGCTGGAAGGAAATTTTTTATTACAAAACCCCATCAATTCGCTTCAGAAGGTCTTTATTAATCCCCTGGAGCTGTATGGATTACTTTTATAATGGATGGATGCACTTTTTTGGAGCTTCAAACTCAATGGACCCTGCCACTGCCATTAAAACTTGGAAGCGTCAGGATATTTATTAATCTAACTGATTGTGTTCATCAGAAAGAAGAATGTCATATACACCTATGGCTTGAGGGTGAGTAAATCATGGGATAATTTTAATTTTGGGTGAACTATCCTTTTAAGATCTCAAATCTATCAGTGAATAATTACTTATTACTGAATAATTTCACATAGAAAATTTTTCATATATTTCAGTCTTAAAATATGTTATGGTGATTTTTGCATCCTTTAATCAGCATTTGTAATTTTGTGCATGAATAACATGCATTTTAGTAAAAACGGACATCATTATTCATTGTCGGGTGATCTTGCCCTTTAACACTGGTTGCTTTTTTTGCTTCCAGGTCAGATTAGGGAAAACACTTGTGCCGAGGCACACCAGCACGTTGGTGCCAAAAACACAGCCTGGCTCATCTCATTTTCCACAGAGATGGTTTGGCAGAGCTGATGCCACTTTTAATCCTTCTTTGAGTACATTCTTCTGACTGCTAACTTCCCACCCCAGATGAAGTGCTGCAGAACTGATAACGTAGAGCCCGAGGTGACTGTTTGCGTGATTCTCCAATTGCTCTCATGGTTGTTTCATTTTGAAGGCTTGCCAGAACTGGCTGTCTACATTTTGTCAAGGTTTGTGTAGCATCTCTGTCCTGAATTTGAGTATGTGATCAGACACTTGGTAGACGCCATGCAAAAGCATATCCTCAAACTAGTCCATGGTTACCAAGGCAACCAGGATGGATTGGCTCTGATGGTGTTTAAAAAAAAAAAAATCTTAAACCCTTGTTATTCTTCACCATTGAAACAACTGAGCTTTGGCTCCCTTTGGGACCTAAAGGGACGACGGAAAAATTATAAGCAGTGGCTTTGCTGCACCATCATAGACACATATCTTGCCCTGCGCCCTTTCTGTCATTCCTATTCTGCGCTATCACAAGTAAAACTTCCTTACGGCTATGTGATGCCCCACTCAGCAAGTTTGAGCCGAGAGTACACACCTGTCTCGCTTCTTTTCTACGCCTAAGCATTCACATCCCATTTCACACAGTTGCGTTTGACAAGTTGTGACATTTTTGTCAAGATTATTCAGGAAAAGTCTGCTGTATATGTTGCATCTGTTTGTATGCATGGCACGCTGAACGAGTGGCTCTGTATAGATAGAGATATAACAGACACTGCAAGAGAAAGTTATCTTGAGAGTTGAGGGTTTACCACTGAATGGTGTTACTTTAGGAAAAGTAGTTTAAAAAGAAGGAAAAATTAGTAGCCTTGTATGAGAAAAAAAAAAATCTAATGTAAAGCATCACTAGTAATAATCTTTACTGGACCTCTCTCATTGTATCTCATG
Source organism: Gobiocypris rarus (assembly GCA_023029165.1). Taxonomy (NCBI): domain Eukaryota; kingdom Metazoa; phylum Chordata; class Actinopteri; order Cypriniformes; family Gobionidae; genus Gobiocypris; species Gobiocypris rarus. The sequence goes on along the minus strand of CM040915.1, from coordinate 38,305,986 downwards.
TAATGCTGTCAGAAATTATATATATAGGCCTATAATATATTCTGAACAGGGTCGCTAATTGAAATCGAAATCGATAAGAATTAGAATCGTTATTGTTACAATTCAAACGATACTACTCACCTGAGTTATTACCTCCTGCGGTTCCTCCAATTTCCTGAATTCGGTTCTTTCGTTCTTTCTCTTGCTCCAGTGTCCTCTAGCATTCCGCTTACCCCTGTAAACCGAAGAGATTGTTTGTTATTCAGTCACTCTAATGGCAACCATAAGGTGTGTGTGTGTGTGTGTGTGTGAGTATTCCCTACATTGTGGAGGAATGTCTCCACATGGATAATAATTATTTTATTTTTTTAAACAATGATACTAACAGCACCTTTCAGTCTGTCACCGTCATGCATACATAAAATCTCAAACATACAACGTTAGTTGTTCGTTTTGCTGTTGCACACGCGTCTCCCGTCGCGCATGTAACAGCATTCTAAAAACAGTGCGCTCAAGTTAAAAGAAGTTAAACTTGCGTCACCTTACCTTGTGTCATTTCCCATTTCACTGTCACAAACACATTCTTTGTGAACTGCCGTTTAGGACTAGCGATTTCGCTCCTTCACTGCGTCACAGGACAGCGGTTATTGGTTAATCTCAACTCACTTCACGCGCATAGCGCCATATAGGGGAGAGCGGGACACGGGGTTAACGCGCGTGGTTTAACATTTTCCACACGTCAGGATGACAAAACTGTGTGTATTTACTAGTTGTCATATCAACACTATATAGAGAAAAAATAGCGCCAAAATAAAATAAAAAATAAAAATCTTTGGAAGATATCACTGAACATTTATTTAAGGCAGTGGCTATTTGCATGTGGTGTAAATAGCAATAGCATGCTATTTACACCACATGCAAATAGCTGTAGATGCTATTTACCAAGTTAAATAGCATCCTAAGTTGATATATTCAATATAAGTTGTTATATTCAACACCATATAAAAGTAGTAGTTCTTTGCAATACGAGTAATTACATGTAATTTATACTTTATTTTGACATACGTACTATTTGCACCTCAGTATTGTTGTACATTAACAGGATGCAATAATAGCATTGAGTGTAAATGATTATATTCATTAACATTATTAAATGGATGCCACCTTAATGGGACAATAAAAGCCCCGCCTACACCTACTGCTAACCCTACCCAATAAAGGCTTTTATTATTATTAAAAATTTCGTTAGGCACTTTATTTCCACATTTAGAACATTTTCTTAATTTTTATCGAAAGTAAATGCATTTCTGGTGTGATGAAAAAAAAGACAGAAGAAAAACTCTGCACAAGGTGGATTCAGACCCAGTCAATAGCCTTAAAATCAAGATGCTTAAACTGATTGCACCACTGAAGATGTTAACATTTAATTGCTTTTTTAAATCTTGTTTGGCCCAACCAGGCATTGGTGGGCGGAGCTAGTGCGAATAGCACTTGCCAACAAGGCACGCTATTTGCACTTATTGTGAATAGACACTCCTTTTATGTAAACATAGCAAAAGTACATTTCTCTCTTAAGTTTATTTTTTATCTCTGTTTTTTGTGTTTATTTAAAATAAGACAAATATGATATTATTTTAATCTTATGCTGCGTTCCAGGCAGGTTTTTGAGCCCGTAAGTTACGACTTCAAACCACAACTTTGCGGGACCTTTGTAGCATTCCAGGCAAAGTCACGCCAAACTGCCTGAGAGCAAGGAACTGTGGTAGCTAGATGTAAACAAAACATGCGGATAATAATCATTTGTATATTTGGAAATGTATTTGGTTTTAATGTATTTTTGCACTCATGGACTGAAAACTAGCTAATGCTAGAAAAGCTGCTGATAATGCATAACATGTGTGGACGTTAGCGCAATATTTTAATAAACGATTTGGTTTTTAATACATGACATAAACACTGCATCTGTAGGGGCTGCCATTGTGAGAATGAGGTCTCTGGGGAACAAGAGTGGGCGTTTCTAAATTAGTGGGTGTTTTCAAACTGATGGGTGTTTATAAATCACGCAATGAAAATGATCCCCTTCACCCGATCCCACCCCTAAACCCTACCCACACTGTGACGTGGGCAAATCAGGTGACGGAGTTGAAACCGTCCCTCTGTTTATGGCCACACCCACTGATGAGGTAACGCCTATTACTAACCTGCAGAGACATATACTTGGCCATTGTTGTTTTGCGGGCTATGTGACGTCAGAACTCGTAACTGGGAGTACATCGATCTAGTACGAGTTAACGGGCGGGAAGTCACGGGTTTGATGGCCGTTCCAGTGCACTTTCACTGGTAGAAGGATGGAAAAACACTGATTGCGTGGAACGTGGCATTATCTGTTATTTAACAGTTGAGATTTGTTCTTTATTGCTGATCTAACAGCAGAAAACGCGAGCCGCGGTTTAAATCCCAGTTGAGCAGATGGGGTGTGTTGTAACACTGCGTTACAATGAGCCCCTATTAGAACTGCGCTATTATATTCTATAATTTTATGAATTCTTTTGAGAAACCATTAGAAAAGTGTAGGCTTAATAAGGACTGAGAGTCAATGTTTAGAAATGATTCATTATTATTCTGTTTTTAACTATCAAAATCAAAAAAGTGTGTATTTTTAATGATAAAAAGCCATTATTTTATTTCAGAAAGTTAATAATTGTATTTTATTGACAAAATACTTTAGTTTGTTTTGGATATTTTTTGTATTATATCAGATAACATTTTATGGTCATGTTACAATGTGCCCCCTCACATGTTACAGTGTACAATTGTCACATTTCACTTCCATTCTTTCGGGGTAAATCAAGAAAAAAGTATTCACTGTATTAATGAAACAAAACCACATAATTGTACTAGACATGTGTGCAATTAATGTGTGAAAAAATAAATACTCTGAACCCCAAGTGGATTTACACACACTGAGACGTGTGTTAAAAAGCTTTAGGTTGTGCCCCGCTCTCCACCTACAGACATTTCCCTAAACAGCCACAGGTCAGATTTTTCGCCACAGTAAAGGGCTTATTAATTATGAAGACAATTATGTTTGCTAATTATTATTTTATTTCAGTTAGTTTTTCAGTAACTGTCAGTTTTGTATATTTTTTTCATTTATTTTTATTAATTTTTTCATTTAAGAAAATAACCTTGGTCTGACTAATAGATTTCAAACAGGAAATGTGCATGTTTTGAGCTCTTATGATGTTTTGCCTCAGTGGAAACCAGTGAAACTGCACAGACACATTCATATGAACCTCTAGAGATCAGAATAGTCTAAACTGTGTCTATCCCTTCTGGCACCACAAAGCGTTGGGTCTCCCCTAAGACCCCCAACAGTAAATCGAGACGATTCATCTTCTAAACGAACACGTTTGACATAATGTTCCTGACTTAAGGTGGCAAGTATCCACATCTACAGGCCCAGTAAATGCCACGCTGTTCTATCCGACGTGTTCCTCTGGATTATTTTGATTTATAGACCTATCAGGCAATTACCCTGCCAGAATGTTTAGATGATAACTCAGGAGGTCTTTGTAAACAGAGGAACTAATGAGGACAGCTGCATTGATTTGCTCATTGTCACAAATTGGCTGAATTCAATACAATGCCCATTATAATTATTTCATGTGACATATTCATTATAATTCATATTTCTTCTTTACAAATAAAAATGAGCTGTTCAGAGAACTTAAAACATTAAGGCAACAGTTTGCATGGCTTTATTAAAATGTTTTATTAAAATCCATCAAGTTAATTCAAGTAAATGTATTAATTAAACTTAAAACATTAAGTTGCTATGACATCCATCCTGGTAAATGCCTATTTATAATATTTCTAAAAGGGAACCTATTAACTGTTATATGTTGTTTCAACACAGATGTGTGTCCACAGAGTGTAACAACCAGCCTATGATGGTAACAAAAATGTTTCCTCGCTGTAGACGCTGAATGTCTGTGGGAAAAAAAGAAAAGAAAAAAAGAAAATACAAATGTTCTGTTATTGGATGAACATACACTCCCAGCATATGAGCCACCGAGGACAAGTGGTTTAATTTAATTCCGGAAATGTACAAAAGAAAGTCGTTAAAGTGTTATATTGTGCAAATAATTTTTCCAAGGTCAGTTCAAGTTCAACATTTACATTTCTGAAAGATTATTAGATTAATATGATGGTACATGCTAATCGATGTGTTGAATCAACTTAACTCTTCCTGAGCCTCTCCATCAGTGTTTGACTCCGGTTTAAACATGGACTCCGGTTCTGACATTTTGGCAGTGACATTGTCCAGTTTTATTTTTGCCGGAGTATCCGAAGCACGAGCTGTAAAGGCTCAACCCTCTTCTGGAAAGAGGTCCGGGAGAAGCAGCTCATTTACATTTAAAGGGACACACAAAAAAATTTGCTCATCCAAATTGAGGCAAATTTTACAAGCTATAATAAATGATCTGTGGTTTATTTTGAGCTAAAACTTCACAGACACATTCTGGGGACACCAGAGACTTATATTAGGCCTACAGTCTTATGAAAAGAGACATAATACGTTCCCTTTATTTATATAGTCTTCAGTTGTTCAATATTATATCACATTTTTGGGTTAGGATTAATTCTTTGTGAAACATCAGTCCGTCATTATCAATCCCACTGTACTAATGACAACTCCTGGTTAGTACTGTGCTGTGAAGATGAATTTTTGTTCAGATGCAGGAATCACAAGGGATAATCCATCATGGGACCAAAAACATACAGATACACGCTGGCTCACTTTCATTGTAATTTACATGATTAAATACCACTGTGTTGTCTACAGTGCCAGTGCCTTCTGTTCTCTGACTCATTCGGATTTCTCTTTCCATTCTTCTAAGCACACTGAATTCACAGAGCACATTTCCTTTTCTTTTTCATATTCAAATCAATCAGTGATATCCAGCTCTGTGAGCTGCTATACCAAATGTGCCACCACAAATTTGTCATATGAAACAGACTTAATTCAAATGAGTCATGCTTAAAAAAAAAAAAAACAACAACTTAAAAGCCATGCCACGAATCCATTCATTGCAGAACAGGATGGCATATGTCTAATCATCCCCAGAGAAACAGTTGGCCGTGTCATAGCCCATGGAGAGTTGGCTGGGAGTTTTTAAAAAGGTAGTCACTGACAGATATAGGGGTCACACCTGGCCTGGTGTAGCCGATAGTCAGCACGCAGTACTTCCCCTGCTGTCTTTCACAAGGCAGGGATTTTAGACACTTCCTGCTCAGGGGCTCTACGGAACATGCCTGCTTCCTGTCACCTTGCCGTTGCCTTATTGCCATGGAAATGAATGTGACTAGACAGGACGATAAGCGAGCCACTGAGAGAAGGAAATAAGGGAGAAGAAGTGCACTGTACTGTGAAATCTCTGATATATTATAAAGATGTTTTGTAAGTCGCCATGCACACAACCATTCCCCTTATTCCAACATAAGCGGATACAGAAAAAGCATTTATTGATAAACAATGCGGCCAATGTGTTAGTTAAACCTTTCATCAGACTTCAGATATCGGTGGTGGGAAAGTTCAGAGATGCCCTCAAACCACGACGCCAACAAATGGGTACTTCATGTCTGAGGAGCCTGGGGTGAAAGGTCATAGCAGCGTTGCCATCTGGGAAATGTCTACCAGATCATCACAATGATCTCTCTACGGCTTCGTCTGAGAGGAGAAGAAAGCACACCCACGTTGAGCTTTCAATGCGAAAAATCCTCAAGTCATCTGCAATGTTATTAGCATAAAATGAGAGCCAGCGAGAAACTAGCACATGAATTATTGCAGCTGCTGGGATATTAGGAAAAGGTTACATGCGCTGACCTAAAGAAAAGTGTTAAATGTTATATAAAAAATCAAATTTATGTGTTCAACCTTATATATGATCAGGGAAATACAACAATTCACGCATTTCCATGCTAACACACGCTCTGGCTCACCTAGCACTGGAGCAGAACACTGTGAAAGGCACTGTCTCCATGACAATGTGTGTATGACACATCATGGAACCGAAGCCCCCCAATGGGCAGCTTGCTGGTCATCAAGCTAACAACCTACCATCAGCACCACAGGAGAGGAACTCAACCTCACACTCATTTAACACACTCGCACCGCCACCTGTGTCTGTCACCACCCCTGCCACAACACTTAGCACAGCTCCGGAGAAGAAGTAAAGTTCATGCTGTGTGAACAGAGATATGATGGAAGAGATTCCGTTTTCATCACGAAATGATGAACTGCAATGTACACACACATCAGCAGTGCAATAAATCAACATACATCACTGTCTTTGAGAAACTTCCTCTCACTTTTACTCCTTTATACATTAATTTGTCTTGCCATCCATTGACAATGCTATTAATGCAATGTGAAATATATATTACATTTGCAATATAATTAATGTACATAAGCAATTTGTGTGGTTATTGTGCATATTGTACAAAGTGGGGTGTATGCGCCAAAGTAGGGTGCACCACGCCAGGGGTAGCGCACATATAATGCGGGGGATAAAAGAAAGAAAACATCTGTGGTAACAGTGTTCGAGTAAGTGAATGGCAATTGGCTCTCTTCCTTTTATAAAGTGCACCAATGCCAATTCCTCTGAAACTTCCTTCTTCAGACTGTTGACTTCACCATCTTAACAAGCCTGACACAGAAGATTCTCTGAAGAATTTCTCATAGAAAACCACCTCATCAGTGGAAGGCATCACAAGCTTCTATTGTGAACCTGCCGCTGCGCTTCAACAGCAGCACACACACCCCATCTACACCGGACCCAACCGCTGTTGTGCCGTAAAGTGCTGCAACTAAAAATCCATTAAAATCCATTTGTCCCTTGTGTGTCTGAAGCAAGCACATGGAGTAGAACATAAATAGAACAGGGCATGTTGTGCCACATCTAGTGTAGACAAAATCACTGATTATAAAAGGTCTAATTGCCTTTAGCCATGTTCTGTCACTCACGTCTCACAGTGAAAGTGAAGTGTTTTTCATTGTAATTTTTTTTTTTTTTTGGTAGTCTTTGGTGAGATATTTTTAATATGGGGGGTTGAGACCCACTGGTTTAGCAGTACATTGTACGGATGTCACAGTAAGGACATTTTCACACCGGTAAATAAGACTGATATTGTGATTATAACACTGATAGCTGGGATAGCTGAGAGCACATGCTACAAGATAATATATTTGTCAATGATGGTGAGTGGTGAGTGAAATCTGACTCCTGCTGCGAATCTGCGGTTTGTGCTGTATGGAGCAGATCAGGTGCTTTCAGTTTATAATTGTAGCATCCGTTGACCAGCTGAACTAAATGTTTTTTTGTTTCTATAAAAAAGCAAAACAACAATGGGAGCGAAGGCCAAGTAATGTAATCGGTGAATGGCCAAACACTGTGTAAAACCGATAACACCGACTACCATGGCAAGCCTAGTAAATTGTTTAAAAAAATGCTATTGTCAAAACCTGTTAATTAATTAAAAGGTGCAGTATGTACGAGTGGTTGAAATACTGCAGTCCAAATTCTCCCATTCACAGAGATTTTTAGATGGGTGCTGAGGTTGGGTAGAATCTGCAATCTCTGACCCAGTTTGTTTGCTTGCTTCCATAGCTGCAATACACTGTGTATTCCACCAACTGGCAATCTGTGGCGGCAAAATACTATTGGTAAATTGGCAACGTGCGGTATCGCACAGACCAAAATAAAAACACACATTCCGCCACAGAAATCACAATTCGAAGTAAAATAACTGGCTCCAGCATTGGTTTTCAGAGAAACGAGTATGTGAACTCAGCATGTTTCCTAAATATTTGCAAACATATGATGGTATTTTTATATCTAGTACAGTCAAAAACTTATGTACAGCACATTTGTACTGTATGGGGGAAAACTATTTAATGTAATTATGCAGTAAAATACTGCTAAACAGTTTTTGGAAGAGAAAAATAACAAGTTACTTGTAATTTACAGTGAAAGAACTTGAAAATGTGCAGAAACATCAGAGTATTTTTATTTGAGTTGTCTACAAGCTAGCAGTAGGACAACCTTTGAGTAAATGTTTGGATCTACAAAAAATGTAAAGTAAAATAAAAAGCAAAGCAAAACAGTTCACTACCAAAAAACATAACTATTATTAGTTTTTGTCTGACCAAGTGTGGTGAATCACTCACCCTGAGCTGGTGAACTGTCTCAGAGCTGTGCTTATGCATGACTGTACTCATCATGTGAGACATGTTTCTAGTCAGCCATAAATATTTGGCTCTGTTATGGGATGGCTAGTTCTAATAAGATCTGCCATTAAAGACAGGAAATGTTACCTTTGGAGGGGGTATGGTTGATGAAACAAAGAACAAGTCATCCTGCACAACAGTGTCCCCTAGTGGTAGCAATATACAAACTTTCCTGTAGGAAATCAATTCAATCTCTGAAATACTGTCAGTGCATACACAGTGGGGTTCAGAAGCTTGAATCCATTTGTGAAATTGCCTTTATTTTGTACTTTCTAGTTTCATAAATACATATGAAACTTAAATGACAGCAGCACTTGAGGTCCACGTGTGTAAAACCAGGTGGTCATATTCTCCAGCATGATTTGAGATGATCCAGAAGAAGCTATTTATTTTCAAGTTTAAGATATCAAAGATTTTGGTCTCGCTGTATAATGAGGAACACTCTACAAAATACTGGGTTACTTATGGGTTATATATGGACAAACCCAATCGTTGTGTGTGATTTGATTAGTTGAGCTTGCGCCACCCGGGCAACACACCGACAACTCGATTCGCAAAGAATAAAGACTCTCGAACCATGCTTGAAATACATTTAGTCTGATGCAGCTGAACAGAACAGAAGCTCTTTCCAGCTCTAAACTCCCCTAGCCAACTCACTGCAAGTCACTACCAAAAGAAATACCTTTAGAGAACAAAACACACACAAAAAAAACTCTACCCTTAACTCTACACAGTACCTCTCAAACACACACACATATTAGCATCCAACAGCTAAATAGGATCTCAGATACTTCACTACAGCTGTGAATCAAGAGGTCTTATTGACTTCATTACTCATCACTGGTGTAAGTGAGAGAGGCTGCATGCTATCAAAGGCAGTTTAATTTAATTGAGCCTTCAAGCTGCCTCACAAATGTATGTGACTGTATTCAACCTACCTGCTCACCCAAGAGACACTGAAAAAATCTAATAAGTCATTCAGACACAATATGTTAATTGACTTTTTTTTTGCAGCTGGCAGACTTAATTAAGCTCTCATTACACTGGAGAGAGGAAAGAGACAGAGGCGCTTGCCATTACAATCTGCCTGTGTGCACAGCAAAGCTCTACTGAGAGATATAGCGATAGCAACAAGGCGAGTCCACCCACACTGCTGGAAAACTGCAGGCAGATATTATCACTGAGGTGAAACCGAACCAGACCGCGCCCCGATTAATGTATAGTAGTTTTGTGGAGTGAAATTATGAAAACAATGCAGGAAAACTGGGGATTTCTGTACTATGCGTTTTACAGCTAATTAAGCCTTTGGATAAAATGTACATTTCTTGTGAACAAAATAATGTTGCTTTAGACAAAAACGTTTTCAGATTATTACAGTTCATTAAAAATACCCCTGCGAATCTCAAAAGTCACCAGTACAGCAATAAACTCATCATTGCTAATGGGCTTGATGCAATAACTCAGTGCTTTTCTAATTACGAGGACGTCTATACTAATTACAGCCTGAATGGGAATGAAGTCTAAACATAGAAAACATTGATGCAATAGAACTGTCACATGCCTCAGATTTGGAAGCACCTTTGAGCTCTGAGACGCTGTGTGTTTTTTTCCTTCTCACTGAGAAGCTACAATGTCACTATATGCATTGTGCCCTAAATACTCAATATTGCCAGCTTTTGAAATGTTATGAATTACTTGGTGATGTTGCCATCACGGATGCATGCTATATCAATATATCAGTCAATATAAGAGATTTTTTCCCCCTAATTTATATTGGATGTTAAACTGTACTCTGCAGTCATGTAACACTTAAAGTTAATCTTTTAAAACACTATAATTTAATAACTGTTCAAATGTAATATGTAGAAAGTCTCAAATATATATTATGTTTTGATGCCTAAGATTTAAATGCTTCTTTTTTTACTTAGAAAAAACTGCAATTTTAATACTTTCCATATATCTGTTTACCTATAACATAAAAACTATTATTAATGTATGGTAATTATTATCACTGCATCCTTAATGCTTAATTCATTTTCATATATTAATTGATATTTGCTTGACAAAAAAAAAAAAAAAAAAATAAGATTATTTATTTATTTCAATAGGGCACTCCTCCCTAGACCGTTGCCATATCAACGAGGACTGCATTTCCCAGAATTCATTGGCCGGACTCTCTATTCCTGATTGTCTTCAGCTGTGTATCATTAACCTTGTTAAATGTTTATTCGGTCATTCATTGCTAAGTCTTTTACGTATGTGTCACAGCTGCATTTCTGAGCGTTCCTTTGATTATCTGTTCCACGATTTTCCAGATTTGCTCTGTTTGCCTATTTCAATAATACTCTTGACTCTTGAGCGTGATGCGGTCGGTCACGAGAATCACAAGAGCCAATGGCATTTTACAATCAAAGCTGACGTAATGACGCAATTGGTCACGAGACAAACGACAACCAATGCTGTCAAAGCTGACGTAACGGCGGCAATTTTCAAATATGATCTTCGGCTGGTGGACTCAACACTGATCGCTTTTGGGGATTTTCTTCACAAAAATCAATCGTTTGGCCTCGAAACACTTAGAATATTTGTACTTTTTTAATGAATTGTGCCTGCGTATCTGCCTGTTATATCCTGTATTTTATAATACACAAATAGTTAGGTTTAGGGAAGGGGTTGAGAAAAGCTGATACCACTTAGCGCCTCTAGTGGACGTTTCACCCGAAAAGTGAAGGGAAACGTATTTCATATTTCAGGGTTTGCAAAAATGTAGGCAGAGTCACGTATTTCCAATGAGCCTGGGTTGGATTCGAAACAAAAAGATTCGTAATGGATTGCCCTGTTTGCCTGAGCTCCTGCCCTGGTATCTGTTTGGATTTTTTTTCCTGTGTTTTGACTCTTTGCCTGTTTTGGATTACATCTTTGGATTACCCTTTAATAACCTACTGCGTTTGGATCCTCAGCCTTGCATGCGTCTGAGCAGTTTGTAACAACAATGTTGATATGCAGACTTGCGTCATCACTAACAACATAGTTTAACAAATCTTTGAAAAAATTTAAGAAAAAGATGAAAAGAGTCAAGAGCACCACGTTGCACTGTGCGAAGTTAAAAGTAGTTTATCTTTGAAAAACACATCATGAGAAACTTCCATATGCTGACTAGTTATTATGTGCAGGAATGCTTCCTCTGGGCAAAAGTCTTGCTTGTGAATGGCTACAGTTATGGGGGAACAGAGGCTAAAATCTCTGCTGGTTCCTTCCAACTGATGGGTTTTGTTTTCCTTGGGAGGTTATGAACAGAGCATTTGGCATACTGTTTGCAAATCTTTGCCATCACTGCAACAGGAGAGATAGATGTTCTAGGGAGAGACTAAACACGGCTTTATGGTTCATAAGATTGAAAATAATGTTTCAACAGGGTTTCAACTAATTTCTTCCCACAGCTTCTTCTGGTACATCTTGAAGTATTTGTTTATACTCATGAACACACAAAGATATACATGTATTAATATAAGACCAGCTCCTTTCACACTAAAAATGCCACATTCGGAAATGTCTTTCAGACAATTACATGCCCACCACACTAAACTGCACAGCAGCAGACCAGTGGTAAATAGGAAAGTGACGTTCATTATTTTTCTCCTACTGTTGTTGAAACAAGAGATTCTTCTTGTCCTCATGCAGTCAGTCCAGCCAGTTGCTCATGAGCAAGAGTCTAAAGGCTGGATGAGACTTAATGAGCAGTCACACATAACCATCCAAGATCCTGTTTTGCTCTCTCTGACCTTCTCTTGTCGACAGGCTTCTCCTCTAAACCAACTCATCTTACAGTGCAAAAGATTTGCAAGTGAGACATGGCCAGAGTGAGATTGGACACTTGTCAAAACCTTCATTTCAAACTGTACTCTTGGAACACTGCATGTTTTTGTATGGGTCTCCTCAGCCACTTCTGGTCACCTATAGTCCACATGAATGGTTCATCCAGGGCCAGAAATGTCTCCATTATTTCAACAAATAACAAGAAATGCTAACTGTGCTAAACATGTTGTGTTTCCATGTTTTATGGGGACATTCCATAGGTGTAATGCATTTTATACTGTACAAACCGTATTTTCTATCCCCCTACACTGCCCCTGCCCCTAAACCTACCTATCACAGGAGACATGCTGCATTTTTACTTTTTCAAAAAACATCACTTAGTGTGAATTATAAGATGTTTTCATCATGGGGACCAAAAAATGTCCCCACAAGGACAAGGATTTTGGATATTGCCATCTTTGTGGGGACATTTTGTCCCCATACCGTAGGATTACCAGTCCACACACACACACACACACACACACACACACACACACACACACACACACACACACACACACACACACACACACACACAAAAAACCCAACTAAGGTCTATTGAGGATTGTGTCTTTCAAGCAAAATAGCATATGTCAGATTTTGCGGGTTTCCTCCAAGGAATGTCGTTTTCTCCGAGGAGGCAAGGGAGGAAGTGCTTCTTCAAAGAAATTTGGATAAAGTAATGGTCAGTACAAAATAAAACAAAACAAATGGCAAGATATGAGCTCAAAAAAAGTGTAATCATTCAGAGGGAGTCTCTTCTGCCTTGAGCCCATTAGTCCTAAAGTAGCGCTGCATGATATTTCGGCCTCCGCAGGTCCATGGTATCGGCTGGTACATAGTATGCCCATTTTGTATGTTATCGGCCCAAGAAGAAAATTTGGCCAATGTATTAAAATTGACAAATAATGGATTATTTCCTTCAGCTGAGACAGACGTGCACTATATGCCATGATGAATTGCTTGAAATATGATTGGAATCAATTTTAAAAGAAATATACAGTTAAGAGCAACATGTCCAGTGTAAATCTGTCATATAGGCTACATAAAATTAGCATGAGAACACAACTGTAAAAGAACGTTGTGAATTCTTTGTACGCCTGTGATAAGCGATATCAAAGTTACACCTCCATATAACACAGTCAAGTTTGCTTGTGCAATCGCAGCCTTTTGTTTTGTGCAATAGTAAGTTGTAATATTATGTTTATTTTGTGTATATCTCATATATGATGCTTTGGTTAACACTCAGGTTGAGAGGCTTTTTTCCCCCCCCCAGTTAGTTAAAGTTCTCGCATTGGACTCAAACTTTGACTTCACTCACCCAGGGTATATATTTTGTATATTCCAAATACATTCAAATTTTTCCTTGTTAATTATCAATTTGCGAGTTGGTTTTTTGCAACAACCCAGTTCGGATAAATTAGATGTGCATAACACTTGATGTGTTTACTGAAGATTATAGTATTGCTTGTTGCAATCTGCCAGAAATAAATCTGCTTGTAACAGATTAACTTTCGTTACTTTATATCATTGGAATAAAAACACTGTTTGATATGCACTAACATTGCTTTGAAATGACAATTTTAAATAAATAAATAGAATAAACTGCCTAAATAAAAAAATCTTCAGTCAAATAATTTTGGGCGTGTGGAATATAGCCACATTTAATTATTTCGAGATCACAGGATGAATTGTATTGCTATGCTGCATGACATTTAGAAAATGATTATGCCAAGTTCCAAGAGGTAAATGAACCCCCTGGGTATCAGTTTTATTACTGCAGGTATGTTTTAAACCAAATCACAAAGTTTAAATGCACTTCACAAATTAATGATGTAGTTGACTGGATTGTCTCTTGAACAGGGTTTCTTTGTGATTGTAAAATATGAGCACTTGTGGCATTTTAAGTGTATAAGGAGGACGGCGCAGGCCTTGATTAGGTGCATACTAGGTTCAGAGATCTGGGACTAACTGTGTCCTGAGGGGCTGTTCGTTTGTTTCAGAAAACTTTTAATGAAGCTTCATTGAAGCTATATTTTCCATTTGGTGGAAGAGGTTGTTAAAATGCATTTATCAAAGTTATATGGTGAAACAGTGTGAACTATTTGATGAGAGAATCAAAAGAGATTCAGTGTTTTTGTGTATTTCCTAAAGCCAAACAAATAAATACTGTACTGTAACACTTTATACTGTTGCACATTAGAATATTAGTAGAGTATTAGTAGACTGTCTGCTTACAGGTTTTTTTTTACGATTTCTTAAGCACAATTATTAAAACAAGGCTCATTTAGTCAAAACACTACACACAATTCAACACGATCTCATGACAATGCGTATAAATAGTACGAGTGTGCAATCTCGTAGAATGTATACGCCAAAACTCATTTTGGCGTGCATATGGTACGCCGTTTTTGGCGTGCATATGATACGCACTTTATGGCGTGTATATGACAAGCTTTTGGGTAGGGTGAGGGTGGGGGTGTGGGGGGTTCGTACATATAATACGCCATAAAGTGCGTATCATATGCATGCCAAAAACGGCGTACCATGCACGCCAAAATGAGTTTTGGTGTATACATTCTACGAGATTGCACACTCGTACTATTTATACGCATTTTCGTGAGATCGGGCTCCACAATTCACACATCCACACACACAAGTAGCAGAAAACCTAAAAACACCTCTTTCAAAATTGTACAATTGACCAAAACCCAATTTTGACACTGTGTGTCACATAGAAATTGATTCTGTTTGGTTCATTTACACACTGCTGTTCTCAATCTTAAACACTTTTCTAATGATATAATCTGGGTTTGAATTTTATTTGTATTTTTTTAGAGATTTTGTTAGAGTAAAGTATATTGACAAAACAGTACACACAAGACCAGTACTGCATATTGATCAAAATATTTATTTCTCTCCACATTGTAAAATCATTTGATTCATTCATGCATTTCCAAAGGTTTGTGTTTTATATCTGCTGAGGTTGGGCTGAACTCTCTGTCCAGCCTCTCTCAATGTCAAGCCATGGGTACTCAGTAGCTACTCATGGTCAATCAAGGTTGCACGAATCCAATCTGATAAATTTGGCCCTGTCTTCTTTGTCCACATCCTATTCATAGACTATATAAAAATATGGACGTAGTGTCCGTGACGTCACCCATAGGATTCTGCAGAGCAGTTTTGAAGCGTAAAGTATAGGGTCGAGCTGGCCGTTGCCATCTAAGCAGCGCATCATCAACCGTCACTCCCGGATAACAGAAAATGGGCAAAGAGGCGGGACGTGGGCGGAGCTGAGGTGACGCGATGACTAACAAACAACAGATAAATGGCTACCCACCTGCCACTCAAAGTGGCCACGCCCTTAATTATGCAGAACTTTAAGGCTTAATATAATGTAAATGAATGCGTTATAAAAAAATTCACCCCCTCACAGTTGTCATGAAGGGCAAAACTAGCCGTTTAGACCAAAACTATAGAATTTGTACCAGGCTGTAAACATGTTTTATTCTGCTGTAAAGTTGGGCATTTTAACATTGGGCTCAATGAGATTCTGCTCCCTTCTGGAGCCTGTGTGGCCAGTCGATGAACTGCAGTTTAAGTCACTTCCGTATTGGCTTCAAGGGAGACAGCGGGAGGTTGCCGCTTGGTCCTACTCCAGGTCTACCTCTTCCTACACCCCACTCCCCCTTCGGCCCCACTCCCCTCTCTTCTTTTCTCTACCCTCTCTACCCCTTTCCCTTTTCTTTCCCCATTCCCCTCTCTACCCCCTCTACCCCTCTCCCTCCACAGGCCTCTTCCTCTTCCTCGTACTGCGACATTGCCTTCTATTTTTGTTGAAGACAGGTAAACTCACCTATTGCCTTTTTTATGGTGCTTACCCCTGATTGCTGAGTTTACAATTAAGCATCTAAGAGTCTACACACCTGATGGCTGCGTTTGATCAATTGGCTTATATGGTGTGGTATTTTGGAAAGCAGTGCCTTGAAATGGCAAATAAATTACATCAGGTTAGATTTCTGTCTAATGTAGTGGCAATAAAGTGTGTTTAGTGTTTTGCAAAACACTGTGTGTAGTGTATTGCAAAAAGTATGAGGCTTAGAATGTACTTATAGTTGGGCAGATCTGGGCTGAGGTTTTGCTCCTTGAGTGTCAGTTTAAATAATTGTGCTGTGCATGTCATTTTAGTGTGTTAACAATTGGAAATAACTGTAATATCCGCTAACACATTATTTTGATGGTTCCTCAACATACATTCTACTGTACTGACTAAGTAACTTTGCAAGTACATATCAACTTATTCTACTAAATCTAAACCTAACAGTCTACCAATACTCAATGAGAGTTAGTTGACATGTAGTTGCAGTGTTATTTATAGTCAACACAATGTTTAAACATCAAAATAAAGAGAGTTTTAAATGTGTGTGTGTGTGTGTGTGTGTGTGTGTGTGTGTGTGTGTGTGTGTGTGTGTGTGTGTGTGGACTGGTAATCCCTACGGTATGGGGACAAAATGTCCCCACAAAGATGGCAATATCCAAATTTTTGTCCTTGTGGGGACATTTTTTGGTCCCCATGAGGAAAACATCTTATAAATCACACTAAGTGATGTTTTTGAAAAAGTAAAATGCAGCATGTCTCCTGTGATGGGTAGGTTTAGGGGCAGGGGCAGTGTAGGGGGATAGAAAATATGGTTTGTACGGTATAAAATGCATTACGCCTATGGAATGTCCCCATAAAACATGGAAACACAACATGTGTGTGTGTGTGTGTGTGTGTGTGTGTGTGTGTGTGTGTGTGTGTGTGTGTGTGTGTGTGTGTGTGTGTGTGTGTGTGTGTGTGTGTAGGTTTGGCAATGCTTGGAAGGGCCAAATGTCCTCACTTCCATAATGAAATATTATGACAATCGACTAGTGAGGACATGTTTACTGGGTGTATAAATCGGCCAAAACATGTTTTTATTCAAATGTAGGCTAATGCTTAGCACGTTTCTGTGATGGGTAGTGCGTCGGTGGGGTTAGGCGATATAATTAACCAGATATAAAACCAGTGAAAGTCTATCAAATGTTCTCACTAATATAGTAAACAAATATGTGTGTTTGTGTGTGCTATGTGATATGATATACAATTGATGATGTATACAGCCATGCTACTCAAGACAACAAATGCTGGTAAATTTTTGGTACATGTTATAAAATCTAGGAACAGACTGTTAAAGGGACATTTCACCCAAATGAAAACACTGTCATCATTTACTAACCCTTACATCATCCAGACACTTTTCCCCTTTTGCATTGAAAGTGAATGACCTGTTTTAGTCTGGGGAAAAAGGCAACTTGGGCATTCTCTAAGTGTTCTCTACTAGTTATCAACTTTCGTTTTCAATAAATGGAAAAGGGCAATTTGGACATTTAAAGTCCCTTTCAAGGCGAGTCAGTTCAATGCAGCCATCTTGAAAATGCACTTAGGCAGTTATTTTTAGTCATCCAGCTTCTATCTAACTAAACTGAGAAATACCGAAATCTCAAAAACTGCTTGCAAAATTCACATTTCAATAACAAAGCAGCTATAAAATCGGATATGAATGGTATCATAAACAAAATCATAAAAATGCTAAAAAGACTGTATGTATCAGGTTGGTCAAGCCACTGAACATGTACAGTGCTGAGCAATATCTGGATCTTCCAAAAGTAGTTGTCATGACTTTACTGAATGGTGATTGGCTCTTTTATTTGTAAGGCAGGACTTTATTTGGTTTCTATTTATTTTGATGGTAAATAGATGGTATTTCTGTTGACTATAAGTAACATTGCCCCTATATGAGTGTTAGTAGAGTATAGACTGGTAGGGTAATGGTTAGAATAAGTTGATGTAGTTGCAAAGTTACTTATAGTCAGTAGAATGTCAGTTGGAGGACCATCACAATAAAGAGTTATCAGATACTCTACTAATACTCTAATGAAAATTAGTTGACATATAGTTGCAGGGATGTTCAAAAGGGACTACCACTATTTACTATAGCCACCATGGTGTGTTCTAATTTCTGTTTTTGGGTGAACTATCCCTTTAATGCTCAATTGTATTAATCATTTACTGATGAAGTTTAACACAAAGGACAAGGTGGTTAATGTCCCTTTTAAAGGGTAACTAAACCCCTGTTCACAGCCTAACTCCACCCATTGGCAATATTTGAAAAATGCTGGAAAAGTGGGCAGAGCCCAGCGGCGGCAGAGGGGGCGAACCGAGGGCGGGGCTGAGCGGGGCGTGCACCTGAGACCCCGCAGTGACGGATTGATCAACAGCTGTCAGACTCGAAAAGATTGAGAATGACTGGAGTGACACCAGTAGTTTTGCAACAGAGCGGTTATTTAAAGTAGAGGACTTTTCTCCGCCGTCTTCACCTGAAGTGGAGGAGGGTAAATTGTCTGTAAACACAGGGCCAGAGCCGTATCGATTCGAGCCGATGCCTCAAACTGTATTAACTCCCGATGCTGACGATACTAGCGAAACCGCAGCGCAAGAGAGCAGAGTGGTAAAACATTAGCATTATGGATAGTATACTCGCGGTCATCCAGGCCAAGTGCACGCAACCACTGACGGCAATTTCCACGTCTGCTGGAAAGCTATTGCAACCAGCAACACTACACCTGCATCCTAACTAACCACTGTAACAGTTACTCAATACAGATAAAACTTATGCTAAAAATATATGCTAACTTGAAGCTATCTTAACTGATGCAATACTATGAGAACTATTCTTTCTAACAATAATACACTAACGACTATGCTAATAAATGAACTAAACTAGGTTACACTAAATAATCTACATAACTATATAAACGGCTATGCTAACTAGATTCTAATATACGATATCCTGATAATTTTCAATATTCAAATTCCAACTCCAGACTCGCTACAGTGGTTTTGACGGAACAAGATGTTTTATACCAGGAGCTGAGCCAAGGGCGTGGTGAGCTTGTGCCAGGGGCGTGGTAGTGAGCCGTTGGAGGAACCATCCTACTTCACGATGTACCACAACGTGTACCACAACGTCCAATAGGAAAATTAAACTGCAGTAGCCACCGTTCAACCTTAAGAGGGCAGCACTTTGGCGGTTTTACACCATATTTTATAGAATTAAAACACTTTATACTCAAATGTCAAAACTCTTACTTGAATCAATGAACAGCACTAATAATGCCCCAGTCTTGCAGATCATCAACTAAAAAAAGTTGTTCTAGGGTTTAGTTACCCTTTAAAATCATAGTCCTAAGGGTGTTTTACACTGCACTAATACTGGAATACACCAACCACTAGTAGATGCTGGGGATTATCAGTTGATGTAGGGGACACATCATCATTTGTGTATCTTTGCGTCATCAGGTATTTTGGCCTTTTAAACTTAATATACCCTCAGCAAAGACAGGCCCACCCTAGGCTGATCAGGCCTGGCTGTGTGTCCCAATCATCTTGGGGCCCAACTGGGGACCTGATCCAAAACCACTGGCTGCAGTGTTCTGCAGTTGTTGCTATCTCCTTGATGGACTTGTGCAGGGCTAATCTAATGCTTCTCCTGCCATCTCTGCATACCGAAACGTCTTCCTCATATTGGCCTCCTCAGTAGCACCCTCCCAGGGCACTGTCAATTCGATGAAAAACTGTGTGCAGGGTACTGGACCACAGCACCAGGTCTGGTCTTTGGCTAGTACTGACAATTTCAGGTGGGACTGTTAGTTGTTTGACAACATCAGCCAACATTTTCCAGTCACGTACCCCCTCGAGACCATCAGCCCTGGTTGAGAAAGGAAGCCTTCCCTGTACCTTCTGCCCTTCCAGAAAACTAAAGGGCAGAGTGTTGGTGGCTACTCTTTTGGTCTCAATCGTTGCAGCCAAGCATTTCAATACTTGGTTGTGTCTCTATGTGTACCTCTCCTGAGATAGGCTTACCTTACAACCTGTAAGGATGTGTCCAAGGAAAGCAGGATAGAGGACATGATCCAACCACTGTCTGAGGTTATTGGGTAAAGGCAGGACATCAATGCTTGCCCTGAGCAAGAAGCTGATGAAAATATACCTTATAACTTTGCCAATAAAAAAACAACTCGTAGCTGCTGTTTTTAAAGTACTCAACCTATTTGCAGTTTCCCACAATGCATGATTAGAATAAATGCTATACATCAGGCGAAGAATGGCTTCTCCTCTCTCAACTCGTTAGGCCTCAGCGCCTGCAATGATCTGGAAAATAGGCTTCAGTCTCACTGTGGCAATGGCACAAGGACCCTCCTCTCACTCATTTCCACCATCACTGATATTCACAGGTCAGTGATCACACAAAGCCTAGCATCTGAAAGGCACCCACCCCTTTGCCATTTTCATCCACTGAGGGAAAGGGAGATGAAGATCAAGGAACAGAAAATACATCAGTAAAAAATCTGCTGCTTCTAAATCCAAGAGGACCAAACACATCAAAAGGGGCTATTTGTGCCATATGTAAACATTTATGAACTATGAAGCCGAAAGATGAACGAGATTACATTTAAAATGTGCTTGAATGACAGAAAAGAGGATTATGTTTGCGGCTCATTTGTACGCCGACTCGCACAGCCAATTCAAAGTACTGTAGCGGAAACTCAGAGTAATTTGAATTCCACAAGTGCTCATCACATGGTCTGCTTGACATTTCCTCTATATGCCCCTGTTTGCTTACTTTTTAGATTGTGTACATCCTCCAAAGACCATTTCTTACAATAACCAATCTGTCTTCCTGACCTCAAAAATCAATATGTAATCCAAATTAGTTGTTCTGGGGAAAAAATGGGGCAGGGTGAAAAGGCTAGTAGCTCTACATGCATTCTGGGCAGAAAATGGTTTGAGAAATTCTAGATGAGGGATTTGCACCAACTTGATGTGAGTCATAAATTTTGTAGTTTTGAAAGGCTAACAGCAAGAATTGTTATTAATTTAGCCTTCTCCCTCATCACCA
This sequence comes from Gobiocypris rarus, assembly GCA_023029165.1. Classification (NCBI taxonomy): domain Eukaryota; kingdom Metazoa; phylum Chordata; class Actinopteri; order Cypriniformes; family Gobionidae; genus Gobiocypris; species Gobiocypris rarus. Next base: position 38,284,878 of record CM040915.1, on the reverse strand, counting down.
ATGCGCCTTGAAAAATATAGATTTGAAAAACAAGTGTCATCATTATTTTGAGATTAAACTTTGCAGTTTCTTCCCTATAATGACAATCCTCAACTCAAAAGTTGCTGCAGTCCTAAATTGAACATTTTGGGATTTTCACAAAGGACAAGCTCCTATATAATTTTATTTTTTATTTTATTTTTTTATATACCTAAAACAATGTATACAAAAAACATCCTATACTTAAGACATGACATGTGTTCTGAAATACTTTTTGCTTAGCATCTAACGCTTGTCACAAGGACACATCATTCAATCATGGTTCTGAGGTGTGTGTCAGGTGAACATTTTGAGACTCAATTGCTACATGAAGATTAAAACCTGTCTGCCAGCTGTGGCCGCTAGCTTCATGATCATTATGACTGACAGCAGATACAGTGTTTACAGTTCAGTGGAGCCAAAGGTGACCATCCCTTTCTCCAACAGAGAACACTGTGTGAATTATGGTTATATATATGGATCATATTTGTCCTTTTCTGGAACTTATGAGAACAAGGAAAGACGACGTTGAATTGGATAAGATCATGTAAAATTGAATCCATAATGCAACTGTTAAAATTTTTAGACAAAAAGCGATGACATCATCTGCCAAACCTAAAGCTTTCATATACTACTATCAGTCTTTACCTATAAAAAGTGACTGCATTAATTGATCAAATGTTGCTTAAAGGTACACTATGCAACTTTTCCGTCCACTAGAGGGCGCCTATCCAAAACAAAGGCGTAGTTTGATGACGCCAAGTTTGTGCACTGAATCTTGGGACATGTGGTCTTCACCTCACAGCCGGTGGAAAATAATCAGGACAGGACTCGGGCAGAAATCATGTTCATGGATGTGATTATTAACGTTACTGTAGTATGAAGCAGAGCAGGACCGAGTGTTGTGGGAGCTGAAAAAGGCCGCTGGAGAGATTGTTGCGCAACACACGGCTCGCGGCAAGAGCGGACTTTTAATATGACAGGATACAGTCGTCCTACATAGTGCACCTTTAAAAGCAATTTCTAAGAAGGTTATTAAAACAGTATTGATAATGATAGTTAATAATGCGTAATAATATCTCTCTTTCAATATCAACAAAGCTTGCAGCGTCATAACATTAGGTTATTCAGTACAGAAAGACCTTAACAAATAAATGAAGAGCCCCATTCCAGTCCCATCTGCTCACCCATGCCATGAGAAGGAAAAACTCCACTTACTCTCTTTTCTTTGAGAACCGTAAATAATTTGCATTCCATCTGTATTTTGACAAAATTAGAATGTTTCCCTTTCACCTGTCTAATCTCAGTAGGTTTGTTGATGAACTATGTGACACTGAAAGCTGATTGGCTTGAATGGATCTTTCTGCTAATGACTGGCTATATTTGCGGAAGGCAGGACATTTGCATCCTCTCGGAATTACCGTAAGTATGATTTCGATTTAAAAAAATAAATACAAAAAATTGGACAAGTCAAAATGTGAATGCGATGAGCTCATAATCACCACTTCAGAAGTGGAAATTTCCGATTGCCCGTGAAGGCAGCATTAAGCCCCATTTTGGACGTTGCATCATTTGAGTATCCATTCTAATTGTTCAGTTTAGCAAAAGATGCATGCTAGTAATACACACTAGTAGGAAAAACATTTTTGTAAAAGTTATCTTTATCAGCTTCATTCCAATGTTCATTTGAATAGAGTTTAAGGAGGACATAGCCTCCTTGCATCCAAAGTAAACCCTTATATTATTCATAGTACAGACATATAAAAATATGAATTTGCCAAATAAGTCCTGGAGCTGATTTTGTGCCATATGGAGCAGTTTTGGTTTCAGATAAAAGGTTTTGTTCATATTGCTCATATTCACTTTGGTTGTTTTAAAAATATATGCTGCACCAGTCTCGCTCCATTTACACTGGTGAGCGGTTTCACTTTCAACTTCTTCGTGCTCGTCAAAAGAACAAAAGCCTAACAGAGGCCACACTGAATCAGAGAGAGACCAAAAAAAGATGATATCTTAATAGTGTCTGAATAATGTCCATGCAGGAGGCTAAAACAGAGTTCTGTAGTGCAGAGAGGAGAAATATGAAATAAATAAGTGAGTGAGCACATTTAATCTGCTCCTGACAGATGTTAAAGCTGCAATGGCAACAATTTTAATGTGTCTAGGGTTAATATAGATGGTGAGGCTTACAATAACAAAAAAGAGACGCTACAGTCAGCTATTTACCTAGAAATCTACTAGCATTAGCATGCCAAGGTGTGGCGAATGATATGATAATTGAACAAAAATGAAACTGTGAAATACCAAATTGAGGTAAACAGGGGGAGTAAACCCAGTAGGAATTAATTCAGCTCTATCTGGTGGATTTCATCGTCAATTTTGTTCACTGCAGGGACACAATTATTCTCTCAAGAGACCTCATATTTGACTGCACTTACCTCAAAATTCATCTCTAAACCCCTAGATTCCCTGCTGTGAATGCTGTTTACTGAGAGGCTGCTCCAATCAAACACAGAAAATAATAAATATTTATAATTTAACACTGGGGCATGAAATAATATTCCCCACATCCAAAACAGAATGACCTGCTGTATGACCAATTTATAGGCCTTCGTAAAAAATCCTGCCTTTTAGTTTTAAAACAAATGTTAAGCACTAGGAATTATAGAAAATACAATTGTCATGGTGTGCAGAAGATCATGTAAAATGAGTCGAAGATTAAAGTATTGCCATGTATTCTAGTGCAACTTCAGGGGGGGATAAAACAACAACAACAAATACCTAGGCTACTTACTGAGGACAAAACCAGCAACATCTGCGGAATGGCGGAATGAAGAAATAGAAGAATTTTAAAAATTAAAAAAAAAATGTATTTGCCATGTGTTTTCAGCACATAGGCCTTTCTCAGGGCTAAAATAGTATGAAAGAAGGTCATAAATAAAAAAGACACATTTAAAATTTACAATCGACCAGAAGGAGAGTACTAAAGGTTGTATCACACATTACAGAAAAAATGTCAGTTTATATTTTGATATAAAAGAACTTGACGTACTAACTATAACTTTAAATCAGTCCAAACAGAACTGCAGAAATGCCAGTGCATGTTGCAGATAAATGAAAATGCCAATTCACATAAAGCAATTATTACAAGCATCTCAGTAAAAAAATACTAATAAAATAGGGGGAGGAGAATATAGGCTACACTGTTAAAACATCTACAATATTATAGTGAAATGTGATTTATATGTTGCTTGCACAATATCTTTTTATTTATTTATTTATTTGTACAAAGAATGCACTGGTATGAATGGCCATCAGTGGAGAAAGATGCTCTTCTGTTGTGTCATTACAACATCCACCAGCAGGGATAACTGGCCCATGCATGCTTGATAGTAGGCCTATAGCTAAACTATTAATCTATGTTCCAATGCTCTTACCAAAGCCACTGGAAGGCAAGCATGCAACCTTCAAAATTATCAAAATGAAGGGAGTTTTTGCTTAAAACAAGCAAAATGATCTGCCAATGGGGTAAGAAAAATAATCTTGTTTCTGGTTTGGGCAGAAATAACAAACAAGATTTCAAACAGGAACAAAATATACAAGATTTTTCTTACCCCATGGGCAGATCATTTTGCTTGTTTTAAGCAAAAACTCACTTCATTTTGATCATTTTGAAGGAAAACAAGAACAAATATCATGTAATTTTACTTATCTTACTTAAATGCATCTTGATTTAAGATTTGTATATATATTTAGACTGGAAACAAGACAAAAAATACTAAATAAGAAAAGCATTTTTTGCAGTGTAGTCAAAGTCAAAGTGTCTACAGTCTTGTTGCTTGCTATTTAAAAAGCCAACACATATTTTTGTCTGTGTCTGTTCTGAAATGAATTGTTGGCATATTTGTTTCACATCAGTATTGTCCAGTTTGTTCTGAAGGACATAGTACACAGCAATACTGTTAAATGTCACTAGTGCCATTGTTGTTCTATACCATGTTTTCAGTCTCATAAGAGCACTGATACTTCTTTCAGCCTCAGCTGACAAGGGTTTTAACTCTCACTTTAACAAGACCAATCAATGTTGTTTGTTCATGTTTTACCCTACCCATTACGCAAAACGTTCTGCATTTTTGCATTTTCAAAAAACATTGCTTAGTATGATTTATAAGCTGTTTTTCTCATGGGGACAAAAGTGTTGTAGTACTCGAGACTGGTCTTGGTATTGAGACCAGTCTTAAGACCATTTATTGAAAGGCTTGGTCTTTTCTCGGTCTCGAGGACTCAGGATTTTGTTTCAAGACCGCAACTGCAAGGATATTAATAAATCGCTGGTGCATTGTCTGACCTATTTATTAAAATCATTAATGTGATCGGATGTAAAACCGCTTCAGATGCAATCAATAACTTTCGTAGCTATACGTCGTAGGCTGTGTGTTGCACGCGTAGCCTATGACGTACCCTGACCTGCACCTCTCCAAAAATGTAACAATGTGCCGATTCTACGCGGACCAAAAGTGCTGTGATTGGTTTGCCAGAACCCTTTCCTCAGGGATAACATGCTCAAGAACGAAGAAGTATAAATGAAAATTTAAGCATAGCCCACGGTGTAGAGGCTATGGGCGCTGGTCAGACACAGAAGTGTAAATCAGCCTTAAACCCAATTTATACTTCTGCGTCGAGTGTACACCGTTGCTACGTCGTAGGCTGAGTGGTGCATGCGTAGCCTACGACATACCCTGACGTGAACCTCTGCAAAAATGTAACAACGCGTCAAGCACTGTGATTGGTCTGTGATACATCAGCCTTAAATCTGCAGTGGTCGCAAATGCAGTAAAGTCATAAGTCGTAGCCCTCAGAAAATTATAAGTCTAAAGGTGTAATTAAAAGTGCTACAATCACGTGAATGATCTGGATAGTCAGGATAGTTACGGTAGAATATGTTGTGAACGCACCTTCATGTTTTAAATAACGTATGTATGAAAAGTTAAAGGAAAATCTAATTAAAAAAGGAAATTCTGACATTATGCTTAAAAATATTAAAATACAAAAAAAAATTATAATATTAAAGTATGAAATATTACATTTGGCTAAACTTGTATATTTCTTGTAAGTATTCAAATCTCATTAAGCAAATTGCATTAGATTTCAACATCAAAATGCAGAAAATACTTGAAGTATCTTGCTTTCAATTAAAAAAAGTATGTCTTTACTGCAGTCCTTGATTCCAGTATAATAAGACACAGAGTTCAAACAAAGGCAGGGCACCATTTCCTCATCCTGTCACGATATAAAACCCCCCTAACACATGGAACTCTTTTTTCTTTTGGACCGTTGTTCCGCAGCACCCTGGGTAACACACACTATCAAACATGGCACTGCAAAAAGACATACGTGTGTACGTCCTCCCTCATTTGATGGCACACCGGCAGCTCCTGCACCCTAATCCTGCCCCAGGGGCAGTATTCTCACCAAACTCATTATGTCATGTCTCTTCACTGCAGTTACAAATCTTTGAAACACCAAGTGCTGCTCTGATACAGACAACACACTGCTGTTCACCACCAACTCGCTTTTTTCCTCTAGTTTCCTTCTATCCCTCTGAATTATGCATGCTGTTTCCATCACTCACACTCCTCTAAAGATGTCTTCTTCTGCCAATTAATGGTACAGTGGAAGTGTGAAGGGATGAAGAATGGGCGCTTGTTGCACTGGAGAATAGTTCAGATGAATTCGCTGGGTATACATTGATGACAGTGTGCAGCCGGAGGATACATTGAAGAGCAGAGGACGTTCTTGAAGTCTGCGACACTGCTCGTCTGAGGCTCATTGTGAAGGGTCAGGAAAAAGCTGGGGCTGGCATACATCAGGGTCAACGCACAAGCTGTTATCTCTCTTTGGTCTCCTTTCAAGACCTTGTATATACCACAAAGCAAAGATTTATTAAAGATTAGAAAAAGCAAAGTTGTTTAATGTTCTACTTGCTTTTGCGATGACAAAATCTAGTTTGAGCACAGTAGATACTGCCATCAATGGAGAAGTGTCATGCCCATTCAAACTGAGATGAATGAGCCAAGTGGATTTTGAATGCAACTTTTAAAATAAGTTTTTCTCCCTTTAAAGTGCCCCATTATGCTTTTTCCTTTCATGCAGTGTGTAATATAGCTGTTTGTGAATAGAAGGTCTGCAAAGTTTTGTGGGTGACAAATAAAGTTCTTGTCTCCGGACCCACTTTATATTAGGTGTCCTACTATGTACTAACTACTATGTACTAACATTTTAATTAATAATTTTATACATTGCACTTATTTTGTACATACATGTTTTTACATTGTACTTACATTTAAAAAAATACCTGCATGTAATTACATCTGTAATTAATTTCTGTAGTTACATTTGTAATTACACAGTTGACGCTTCCCTTACACCTAACCCTACCCTTAAACTAACCCATCCCACCACACCTGCCCCTAACCCTACCCGTATCCCACCTCAATATCAGCAAAGGTGTATTGCAACACAATATGAACACAGTAAGTACATTGTACTTATTTTTTATGTAAGTACATAGTAGTTAAGGCCACCTAATAGAAAGAATCGATTCTGAACTGCCGAAAAAAAAGTCACTAAAAAAAGTTACTTCCCTACATAACCATGTAAAAAATGTAGTCTTCAATGACTGCCTGTGAACAACGTCTACTTTGACCCACCCTCAAGCATTGAATTTGTAGCTAAAGGCATGTAGAAGTTTGGTTCGTGTTGTCAACATTTCGAGAATACGCTGTATTCAGTCTTGCAAATCACCTTTATTTATATAGCGCTTTATGTCCAAATATTTCTTCCTGCTCAAGCCTGCTTGAAGATCAGATTCATCACGCTGGTATGGAGACAAAGCTGGTCGTATGGGTATGTGGAAAGGACTTGTCTAGTTCTTGTGATCTTTGCTGAGGATCTGTCATGTCAAGGTGGTCTTCACAGGGGTTTGTACTAGTAGACACTGTCTCTGCTGACATTTAGGGCTGCAATGAGGTCATGTCTAGGTGTAGGTCCACCATCTGATCTGGATTGGACAAAGGGATGAGGACTTGCGCTGGAATTGAAATATGTGACTCTATATATATATAGAGTCACATATTTTCATAATTTTTTTTTTTCTTTTTAAAACACAGCAACCTGAGCATTGCACTTTAGCAAAACCATGGTCATGGGTTTGATTCCCAGGGGATGCATGCACTGACAAAATGTACACCGTAAGCCACTTTAAATAAATGTGTCTGCAAAATTCATAACTGTAAATGTTCCAGGCTTGAACATCCACCCTGGGATGAACTGTCCATGGTCCTGATCCTGCACTTAACATTACATGAAATCTAATACATGTGACCTACTTTGTTTGAAACTTTATCCTCACATTACAAGAGCTCCATTTATTGCATATGCAATCTTTATTCATTTTTGGACGTCTCTCAGCAGTGCTTCTGTGTCTTAAATTGGCTTACACAGATGTTTCTTCTGAACATCATGAGTCACTTTATGAGTTTTGTACATGCAGAGAGCTGTAGTCTGTGTGATTTGTTGCACCTGGATCTTGACAGTTCACAATATCTGCGCATCTCATTGTACCTGCTTGTGTCTGTCGCAATGTCTTTACGTGTCAGCACTGATTTTTTTGATGTGCAGCAGGAAATAGACAAGGATGGGATGCAGGCCTAATTCATCTAAATGTTAATACTATTTCCATTAATTACCCATGATGCAGTGTCACATTAAACCATCAAATATTTATAGTCTGTAGTGATACAGCTGGCACATTCATCTCAATCAGAGTCAATCCCACCTTCAGCTTGATGGTGTCATATCCTCCCTGGCTCAACACAACTAAATCATCAACAACAAAACTGATAGCCCCAATGCAAAAGAAGTGATTTGAAAGTGAGGCAACATTTTAATGGAACTTTAATTGAGTTGTAGGGTGTATTATGTAGTCTGATACATGTAGTCCATGTTACATGCTATTGCCTCATAGCCTAACAGCTTTAGACCTCCAGTATTATCAATCTTAATCACAGCTAAATGCATCCTGTCTCTGTCATAGCAATGTCAATAAGGCACAAGGGTTCTACATCATTAATACATGATGTATTTTCAATACATTATTTGCATTTTAAATTGATAGCCTGAATAATTTGATGTTTAAAAGAGCAACACAAGTCATTTATTTGATTTGTTATCTATAGTCTAATTACACAAATGCCTAGTTTACATCCTATTCAAACTGTTTATTGCATACAATTTGCTGAAAAGTCTATAATCGGTTGTTTAATAGACAGGTTCTATTGTGACAATATGAGTCACAGAAGGTCACAATTTTCTTGTTTCTTGGGTAATAACAGGTGAAATATTCAGAGTCGGTGGTGGGGGGGGGGGGCAGATAAAAAACAAAAACAAGGACACGCATGCATACACACCCTCAACAGTTTGAGGGACACAACACACACTAACAGCAATACACTGACAGCAACAATAAAAAACAGAATATAAGAACAAGTAATCGAGTAATCGTCACACAAAATAAGTTCATGAGGCAGTTTAAGAATGCGTGCAACTTTGGTTTTCTAAAAGCCATATTTTTAAATGAGTTTTAAAATTAGTGTATGAGGAACAGTCCCTTATTGTGGGGGGTAGGCTATTCCAATATTTACTTCCCTTTACTGACAAGACAGTTTGTCCAAATGTAGTGCGCCTAAAAGGTATTACACAGTCCCCTTTTATAGAGGCCCTTGTTCTACCATCACTCTCAGTTCTCTTAAAAAACTCATTCAGTGAGGGAGGGGCAGATATGTGATTGGTAGATCGGTGGAGGGTGGAGCTTCAGGCCAAAACACAACATGTCAACATCAACATCAGTTGAGGGCTGCAACTTCACTTTAAAAATGACAATATCCTGGCTGGACTACTGTTGTCAGTGATATAAGTAATTAAAATTAACATGATTGTTTAATGTCTAGTGACAGATCAGGGCCATTTTATAATTAATTGAAATACATTTCTTACATACAGTCCCTTTAAATAAGCCTACTCTGAGATACACATTCACCGGTGTAAAAGGAGTTACAAGTAGCCCAGATTTTATAAACAGACCACTGAAAAACAGCACAAGGTTAGAAGAAAAGGGCATTTTGTAGTAATTTAAATCTACCCACATTCTGCTTGAGATCTTAAGTAGACATACTTGACACATTATACTTTTTAGGTTCAGAAAAGGGACAATTTACTGCGTTTGCTGGCGATATATATGCAGATCACCGAAGGACCTGAGTGAGCAGCCCTAGTTATTGGTATTTTCATGTCAATTTATGGTAAAAGCTGAATTTTCATCTGAAGCTTATGACTCACTACACACAGTCCATTAACAGGCGTTGTGAAAGCCTGTTTCCCTCCTGTACCTGGCAGCTCTCCCATATCCATTTTATAACTCTCCTCTGAAAAGACTGGTTTTCCTTTTCACACTAGTCAAACACAACCTCTTTTCATTGGATACTAAGAGTCACTTCTCTTTTCTTCACTTCACAACATGTCCGTGATGTACTGCTCTCTGCATGTTCTCATCTGGCCATTTGTGTACTGTAAAAAAAAAAGAAATAAAGAAGAATATGATTCATTAAACATTTGCATGTGTAAATACAAAATATGTATTTTTCTAGTTCTTCCAGATATCTCTGCTGTGATAATCACTATAGTAAAATATGGTATCAGGATGTAATATTATAATCGAATGCATCTATCATATTCTCTTCATTACATATATATGCAATGCTTTTCCCATTGTCTGAACTCGAACATAGCTTTAGCTTGAACTATCTTGGTCATTAAAAAGGTTCTGTGACATTAGTGCAGAACCAACCCCACCCCCGGAATTGCTGGTTTAATTCTCCTTTAATTCACCACCATTTTCATTGAAAATATATCAAATTCAGTCTCAATAAAAATAAAGATATGCCTGAAACAAAATCTTAATGTTCTAAAGACTTCTAACGTTTTTGATATTGGATGAATTGGTGCATCCACTCCCAGTTGTGTTCAAGCACCTGATCAATCAGTTTAAAGACATTGCATATAGTATAGTTGCAGCATTCAACTTTCTCTTTTCAAAAGAATATGACAGTGGGAATCATTCAAACTGAATGCACCTTCAGCAAATATTGTATTAGTTTTAATGTTCAACATTGTATCTTTATTTTGGCTGCTTGAGTGATATAGGGAATATGTGACAGCAATTTTGAATAGTAATGCATAAGTAATGTGAGTTATAAAAATTAGGCAGAATAACTGGATGATTATATATGTATATATGTATATATATATATATATATATATATATATATATATATATATATATATATATATATATATATATATATATATATATATATATATATATACACACTTCAAATACTTATTCAAGTATATACAAAACAAACAAGACAAACCACTCAATGCTAATTAGAGCTCTATCATGATAGGCTGATGGGCATGAAAAATGCTTTTTTAAAAACTTGGTTCTATTGGTTTTGCAATTCTGCAGAGATGTAATGAGTTTATCAAAATGTTTGTTTGGGTTCTATTTTATTTTATTCATGCATTCAAGAAAATACTTAACCAGTCAATAAAGTGGAAGTTCCATTGGCTTACCATCAGGCCCGGGGTCATGCTGTATAAATACTGCTTGAAACAATAAAGCTGTAGGCTAAATGCTTCCATCAGAATTCAGGAATACGAATTTAATATACAAACATACATCAATTTCACAACAACAAAGAGCCATACCTGTGAACTAAAACTAATAGTTCCTTCAAATGTGCAGATTTGCTGCGGTTTAATATCTCGTTATTAAGACTGACAGAAGAGTGTCACCAAGCCCCACAGTAGCCAAAAACAAACAAACTAACAAAAAAAACTAACAAAAAGAAAAACCTTTTTTTTCCATCCAAATAGGTTTGGGACACAGTCTCAGTATTCATATCCAGCAACTGAAAATTCAGCAGAATGAAACCTCTATGAATTTATTCATAAGTGTATTTTCACCAAGGAATTGTGATGGGGAAATTTATTCCATTCAGAGGAACAAAGTAAAGACAAATAAATGTCATCGCTAATTATTAATGTTGCCAGGTGGAGAATTGGCTGCCTTTCATTTCAAAGTGTGTAGCATGTTTACACAGATTGCTTTATTCTCATTGTAAGATAACTAGATATGTTACATTCACGGCCATAAATCAATACAGCATATGGAAACTACACAGAGGATAGTTTCAGTCGAAAAGGAAACTAAAAGTTACATTTAATGTGTACAAAGTATTTTGCAATGGGACAAAAAATATATATTAATATCAATCATTTTTAACTCAAATGCATTTCATGTCCCCATCACTATGTTTTCAGTGGTGTATAAATATATGTAAATGTATATAATATATAGTGTATAAACCTTACATAATGAACCATTATGTTTTTATTACCTTAGAATGAGCCATTTATATCTACAGTATATACACCGCGAGTCCTCTTACAGTACTGTACAGAAGCCCTAAACGGACAAACCTCTCTACAGAGCGCTAGCTACTCCCTGCTATCTCAGACAATAACATTTTTGTCATGTGTTGGCTACCGTAGCTTCTCTTCATGCTTCGAAAGGGAGAGGTGAACAGTAGACGGTTGCAATTCACAACCTAAGAGCAAAGGAGCACCGTACTGTACCATAGAGTTGTTGTAGCAGTTTAACTTAACCTTACACCAGACACCAGTTTAAGTCTTAAAACATGGATAGATATCTTTTTTTAACACAAACGCTGGGTTGAGCCTTTTGTGTCATTATTTTTTCAGTGTTTAGGTCAGTGGTTTTTCAGTGGTTCAGTTCCAAAAAAACAAAAGCAAAAAAAGAAACCAGAAAACATGAGAAATGGATAGCCGCAGGTCGGAGTAATGGGCATGCCGATAGGAGAAAGGAGAACAGAAGCCTACAAGCCTATAACACTATACACATGGATGGATTAGAAATAACCCATTCGGCAACCCAGAGCTGGGTAAATATTGGACAGAACACAGGCTGGGTTACACAGTTTAACCCAAATTCTGCTCATATTAACTATGCTGTGCTAATTTTGACCTCATTAATAGTTATTTCCATTTCCTTGCAGCAATGCAATTTATATATTTTATTAAGGCTGTAAATTATTACATTTTATAAATATATTGTGGTAATTTAGATTATGAATGGATATTAAACAGCCTAAATCAAATAGTTCATTAATAACAAAATATTTAGAAAGTGACAGGAGCAAAAGGAGCAACCTCTGTGCACTTCTGGCATCTGTGGGAAGAAAATAACTGGTATCAGTATGATTTGAACTGTCTATTCAACAGATAACACATTCACATTTGCGGTGTTAAAAAACAGCTTTACATCTTCTCTGTCAGGCATTACAGTCTCACCTTCTTTTTTTCAGTGCGTGGCACAAGCGGCACTCTCATAATAATCAACAGAGATATTCACTGTAAGTATGGCAGTGGCATCTGATTTTAACCCTGGTTGTGTCTAAACGTGTCACAGCTGTTGTAACGGGAGATGATACTTCATTATACCTACCACAGCAGGCGTGAAAGGATGTTTGAGCGGAACAAACAACACTAAATGTAATTTAAATTTCAAATGTTTTTCATCTGGATAGTAATTATTTCATACACAAGTGTATACAAACATTAAAGTTATTCAGGAAGATCACCACAGGAAGTTTTCTCTCAGGACAGAAGACAAAATCACCGTTATCAATCCATATTACTTCATTTTGGCAAACCAGCAGCTGGTCACTAAAACCCAGCAGGCTGTGTAGTTTGTGAGGGGTTTATCATTTCTGCTGTCAGTCACATTTAACCCAGCAGTGGGTTACACACAAAACTACCCAACAAAATGAACCAACAGGTAGAACAGTCGGAATAAAAAAATAACACATTACATTTTAGAGTGAAGGTAAAGAACCTTGTTATGCATCAAACTAATAAATGAACGAGTATTTGTAATTAACTAGCATCAGTTTTATTAGCTCTAATGTAAATTAGAAAATCATACAGATATTACACTATGATACCAATGCAGTGGGGAAAGGAGCCGAATCCATTTGTCCAGAACGGGTAAAGGAGCGAGGACTCAAGTGCAGAAAAAAAGGTGATTTATTTAAATAATAAAATAAAACAAACACAACCCAAATACCCACAAGGGGGAAAACCAAACTTGCCATAAACTAACACGAGAAGCCGGCACATGAAACACAACACAATGATCCAGCACAGGACTGCAAACACAAGGAGCTTATAAAGGGAACAAACAAGGCAGTAATGAGGGAGAACAGGTGGGGCAAATTAATCAATAATCAGATAACAAGAGGGGTGGGGTCAAGACAATAGACAGGAGAGCACATGGCACAAGGAACACATGACAAAACCATGTGCTCACACAAAACATCAGGCTTGTTCGACTTGCTGCAGCGATGCGCAGACCGATCGGCGGCTGACATGTAGCAGTGCATGCTGGTCAGAAATTTTGTCTGACTTGAGGCAGCGACAATGTGACAGTGACATATGTCAACAAAGTACGGCGAGAGCGACTCGAGAGCAGCCGGCTAATACAGCCCGTGCAGCTTCTCAAAAGCAACTGCACCAGACTGCACGAGCTCTGATGACGACACAGCTGATCCACAATTGACGGATTCACCGCATGTGTTTTGTGTTTATTCTAAAAACTTACAAATCAGTTTTTTACAAAGGTAAAACCTCTTTTCATGTAGCCGCGATGTTATATTGTCATGTTTATCAAAATAAAACTGATAAATAAACCGAGACCCCACTTCATTGATAGTGTGTAGGCTTCTGTTGGTACTTTATTCTTGTGCAAACAGACACTGTATTAAGCAGTACATAAAGTATGAAAATATGTCTCTGAATCATCTGTGTATTGACAAATATTGCATTTATTTCACTTCATCTGTGTTAAAGTATGCAAACACAGCATGAGCGTCACTACGGGAAGCAGAAACTGTACAACTTAACGTCTCCATTTGCAGCTCCTCCCCGCCTGCACGCGACTACTCTCACCGATCGGTTGCATCCAGCCGCAGCCGATGCCAAATACACCTCAAGACATGTTCTTACACAAGACAAGACAGATATGTGACATGTTCAACAGCCTTGAACACGAATGAGGGATGCTGATTATCTGGAGCACCAAAAAGGGTCCTAAAATCTGGAACACGCAGATGAGGCCCAGGCGTAGGTGGAGAAGGCCTTTAACAATTTGGAACATGCAGATGAAGGTACCTTGAGGTGAAGGTTTGCTTGCCCGGAGATTAACCAAATGTGTATTTCTGTCTTCTGCTTCTCTGGGCTAGAGACTTAGTCAATCTTCTTTTTGCCACTGTGGCATGGAGTCTCGAGTTGCCGTCTCGCTGGACGAAGACTCTGGTCTTTGTTAATGTCTCTTTCCTCACCGACTGGAGATTCAGAACGTGGTCATATCAGATAGGAAGGTTGGTGCTTTGATCCCCTGTTCCACCTGACCAAGTGTCGAGGTGTCCATGAGCAACATGCCTAACCCCAGCTGCTCCCGATGAGCTGGATGGCGTCTTGCATGGCCGACATCGCCGTCGGTGTAAGAATGAGAGAGTGAATGGGTGAATGTGAGGCAAGATGTAAAGCGCTTTGGATGGCCATGGGTCTGTTGAAAGCGCAATAAAAATGCAGTCCATTTACCATATCTGTTACTGTCACAAAAGCTCAGAACATGAAATCCGTTGCGTCTCATCATCCTTCACAGGGCGCAGGCGTTGTAACTAATCTATGAATGTCTCACCTTTGCCGGCTCGTTCACTGGTGATTGAAATTTCATTGCATTATTCATAATATGTAAGTGGTGTAAGTAGACAATGAACATAGTTTTCCAACATTAAACATTCCCAGAAGTGTGTTGTGACACACAGAACCAATTAAGTGCTGCAAAGAAGAAATAGAAGAAAACCAGTTTCACAAATTAATTTAGAGCACTCAGCACACCATGCATGAATTACAACATCTACTTCAGTGTCCTGCTTGTAATTATACTGCAGACCTTGTGGAATATTATACCAGTTACAGTGCCACTTAATTGTATACGGCTTGACTGACAAAACAAAAAGAAGAACAAAAATGCATGGTATAATTATGTGCACCTCCTCACAAAGCAAATGTTATAAAACAAAATATTAATATAGGTCCTTCTAAAAAAATGTGCATATTGTGATAAAAATTAAACTTTCATATATTTTAGATTAATTGCACACCAACTGAAATATTTCAGGTCTTTTATTGTTTAAATACTGATGATTTTGGCATACAGCTCATGAAAACCCAAAATTCCTATCTCAAAAAAATAGCATATTTCATCCGACCAATAAAAGAAAAGTGTTCTTAATACAAAAAAGCCAACCTTCAAATAAGTATGTTCAGTTATGCACTCAATACTTGGTTGGGAATCCTTTTGCAGAAATGACTGCTTCAATGCGGCGTGGCATGGAGGCAATCAGTCTGTGGCACTGCTGAGGTGTTATGGAGGCCCAGGATGCTTCGATAGTGGCCTTAAGCTCATCCAGAGTGTTGGGTCTTGCGTCTCTCAACTTTCTCTTCACAATATCCCACAGATTCTCTATGGGGTTCAGGTCAGGAGAGTTGGCAGGCCAATTGAGCACAGTAATACCATGGTCAGTAAACCATTTACCAGTGGTTTTGGCACTGTGAGCAGGTGCCAGGTCGTGCTGAAAAACGAAATCTTCATCTCCATAAAACTTTTCAGCAGATGGAAGCATGACATGCTCCAAAATCTCCTGATAGCTAGCTGCATTGACCCTGCCCTTGATAAAACACAGTGGACCAACACCAGCAGCTGACATGGCACCCCAGACCATCACTGACTGTGGGTACTTGACACTGGACTTCAGGCATTTTGGCATTTCCTTCTCCCCGTCTTCCTCCAGACTCTGGCACCTTGATTTCCGAATGACCTGCAAAATTTGAGCGACAGTCCAGTGCTGCTTCTCTGTAGCCCAGGTCAGGCGCTTCTGCCGCTGTTTCTGGTTCAAAAGTGGCTTGACCTGGTAATGCGGCACCTGTAGCCCATTTCCTGCACACGCCTGTGCACGGTGGCTCTGGATGTTTCTACTCCAGACTCAGTCCACTGCTTCCGCAGGTCCCCAAAGGTCTGGAATCGGTCCCTCTCCACAATCTTCCTCAGGGTCCGGTCACCTCTTCTCGTTGTGCAGCGTTTTTGCCACACTTTTTCCTTCCCACAGACTTCCCACTGAGGTGCCTTGATACAGCACTCTGGGAACAGCCTATTGGTTCAGAAATGTCTTTCTGTGTCTTACCCTCTCGCTTGAGGGTGTCAATGATGGCCTTCTGGACAGCAGTCAGGTCGGCAGTCTTACCCATGATTGCGGTTTTGAGTAATGAACCAGGCTGGGAGATTTTAAAAGCCTCAGGAATCTTTTGCAGGTGTTTAGAGTTAATTAGTTGATTCAGATGATTAGGTTAATAGCTCGTTTAGAGAACCTTTTCATGATATGCTATTTTTTTGAGATAGGAATTTTGGGTTTTCATGAGCTGTATGCCAAAATCATCAGTATTAAAACAATAAAAGACCTGAAATATTTCAGTTGGTGTGCAATGAATCTAAAATGTATGAAAGTTTAATTTTTATCATTACATTATGGAAAAAATTAACTTTTATCACAATATGCTAATTTTTTTAGAAGGACCTGTATTTCTTAAAGTGTTTTCTTGTCTACTCTATGAGAATGAAGTGGACAGGGTCGTCAGGTCAGAGGTCGCTGAGTTTGTTAGTTTCACGGTTACTATAGCTTTAGACTTGTAGCAGTATCGTTCAAAGGACTGCAGAGATAATCCATATGGAGAGTCCTCTGTTTCACTTCTACATGGGACACTGCACTGACTGCTCATATTGCTTCACACATTCATAGATGGCATCTCCACATCTGTGCTTCCTGGTTTGTGTTTGGATGCAAAAAACAAACTCTAAAAGAAGTAACCAGAAGGGGTTAACTTTCTTTCAAAACTATTTCCACATCTATAACTGTTATTCTGTATATGTAATTCTGTTATTGTCATAAATTGTCTCGAGAAGTCAGAATCAGTCATAAATTGCCATTAATTCATATATTAACTAACGTTGACAATGACTAATATGTTTGTTACACAACTTAATAATCTGTTAATGTTAGCTATGAAACACAACTGTTCTTTGTTAGTTCATGTTAGCTCAGGTCTGTTAAATTATATTAACTGATACAACTTTTGATTGATACATGACTTAGAAAGTATCTTTCATAGTGGTATCTGCTAAATAATGTAGTTAACTAATGCTAACAAATGGAAGTTACTCCCTCTGTAAAACTCATCTTTGATAATCAACATGACATATCTAAAGTTTCTTCCCCCTATGAAAATAATTTCTTCATGGCCTTAAAATAGCTTGAATATGTGGATGCATGAATATGCAAATTAGCCCTGCCTCCACTCAATCACATGCAGCTCGAACTACTGTAGTAAACGCTACACAATGGTAAGTGAAAAATGTTGGTTTAATTCAACTCTAAATGTTTGAACCAGAAACTGATTCAGAAGAAGAAAAGGAAGAGCAAATTATACAGGATCGTCAATGCATCAGAATGGTAATGCGTTTTATGTATCATAATGCTAATTAATATGATTAGCCTTTGGCTTGACTGTTATCAAACAGCTAATGATTTGTTGCTAATGTTAAACAAACCATGTTTCTATTTGCCATCTCAGAGACAGCGGCCTTCAGTAAATATCAGCATCCTTAGAAAGACATTGAACATCATAGAAAGTCAGTGGGTAAACTGACTTTATAAAATCACCTTCCTAATATTATGTTGGTCCCCCTTTTGCTGCCAAAATAGTCCTGATCCGTCGATGCATGGCCTCCACTATATCCCTGAAGGTGTGCTGTGGTATCTGGCATCAAGATGTTAGCAGCAGATCCTTTAAGTCCTGAAAGTTGCAAGGTGAGGCCTCCATGGATCAGACTTGTTTTTTCAGCACATCCCACAGATGCTCGATCGGACTGAGATCCAAGTCAACACCTCAAACTTATTGTGCTCCTCAAACCAATCCTGAACCATTTTTGCTTTGTGGCAGGGCACACTATCCTGCTGAAAGAGGCCACAGCCACCAGGGAATACCGCCTCCATGAAAGGATGTACATGGTCTGCAACAATGTTTAGGTAGGTAGTACGTGTCAAAGTAACATCCACATGGATGGCAAGACCCAAGGTTTCCCAAAGCACCACTACTGCCTCCACCGGCTTGCCTTCTTCCCATAGTGCATCCTGGTGCCATGTGTTTCCCAGGTAAGCAACGCACACACACCCGGCCATCCACGTGATGTAAAAGTAAACGTGATTCATCAGACCAGGCCACCTTCTTCCATTTCTCCGAGGTCCAGTTCTGATGCTCACGTGCCCACTGTTGACGTTTTCGTGGTGGACAGGGGTCAGCATGGGCACCCTGACTGGTCTGTGGCTGTATTCTGAGACTTTTCTATCAGAACCAGCATTAACTTCTTGAGAAATTTGAGCTACAGTAGCTCGTCTGTTTGATCGAACCACACAGGCCAGCCTTCGCTCCCCATGTGCATCAATGAGCCTTGGCCGCCCATGACCCAGTCGCCGCTTCATCACTGTTCCTTCCTTCGGCCACTTATGATAGATACTGACCACTGCAGATCGGGAACACCCCACAAGAGCTGTAGTTTTGGAGATGCTCTGACCCAGTGGTCTAGCCATCACAATTTGGCCCTCGTCAAATCCTAGCTTAAATCCTTATGCTTGCCCATTTTTCCTGCTTCTAACACATCAACTTTGAGGACAAAATGTTCACTTGCTGCCTAATATATCCCACCCACTAACAGGTGCCATGATGAAGAGATTATCAGTGTTATTAACTTCACCTGTCAGTGGTCATAATGTTATGCTTGCTCGGTGAATAAACAGCATTCAAAACTTGATTTTCACCACAGGGGGACTTTAAAAAACATTTAACTTCAGAATGTTTTCAATGTAACTTTTTTTTTTTTTTTACATTTATGTGTTAACCCTTTGAACTTTTAAGGCCAAACAATGAAAATGACCTGAAATCAAATGGTTCTTTCCTGAAACCTTTGGATTTTATTATTAAATTTTTTTCTGGTAAGAAGACAGTTGGAGCTTTAGATATACACTCTCCGATGTCTAATGTGGTCCCTACTGTATATATCTTCTTCCTCTCTCCTCTTAAATCCCAGTCTCCTGGACACTTCAAAATGGAGAGCTACTCATCACCTTATGCTCAAAAATATCATCCTTATTGTGTAAATCAGCCCCTTCTCCATTCTGTCTCTCTTCAATTTTGTTTAAGGTTATACAGGCTCATTTTCTACTGGGCATATGGGCTCCTGTCTATACTGAACTGGATCCTCATGTTCTTTTTAGAGGCTGCAGCTTTGTTAACAGTATAGGCTATCCTGTGACACAAATGTACATGTGCATAAGCTAAAGAATCAATTCACAATCAAGTCAAGAATATATGCAGAATGCACAATAATCTTTTTCTCTTTTTTTAGTACATGAAATACACCTTAGTTAACTGTAAAAAATATTAACCGTTCCTACTGAACCTGACTAAAACTTCCCATACAGAGGACTGTTATCAGGTGCCATGTTATCAGCATCTGTTTGACAACTGAATTGTATATTCTGCTCCTTGCTGAAGAGTAATTGTCACAACATGTATGTGCAGCATGTCAGTCTCTTCTGTTTCACGCATCTGTTTAAGCCCTGCAGTTCAGTGGCAGCTCACTGACAGTGCATGTACAGAGATCTCACCAACAATCATGTTATAATCAACAAAGCTGTCTACACAGCACAGTGCATCTCTTATTTACATCATAAACACATCTTGCAGTGTCTTATTAAAGCAGTATGGTATGAGAGTTGTTGTATTATATTATAAATATAGTTACGGTTAGAAGGTGTTGTTGGGCAGAAATCAAAGCAGATATTATACCCATTTGAATTATGCCAATTAAAATGAAATACAAATTTGTAAGTAATTCATTCTCAAACTACAAAACATTTTCTATCTATCTAGAAGTTTCTATCTATCTATCTATCTATCTATCTATCTATCTATCTATCTATCTATCTATCTATCTATCTATCTATCTATCTATCTATCTATCTATCTATCTATCTATCTATCTATCTATCATCTGTCCATCCGTCCATCTATCTGTGTGTGTGTGTGTGTGTGTGTGTGTGTACAGTGTCCTCCACTAATACTGGCAACTCTGGTAAATATGAACAAAGGCAGCTGTGAAAATAAATCTGCATTGCTTATCCCTTTGATCTTTAATTCAAAAATATAGGAATCTCATTATGAAATATATGTTCTTCTCTAGTTCACATTGGCCACAACTATTGTCACCCCTAGAAATTCTAATGAGTAAAATATCTCTGAAGTATATTCCCATTCATATGTAGTTTATTTTTTTATTTATTTATTTTTTTTAGAGAGAGAGAGAGAGAGAGAGAGAGAGAGAGAGAGAGAGAGAGAGAGAGAGAGAGAGAGAGAGAGAGAGATTGTAGGCCGATAGAAGATCATTTACACAGGAGCTAAACCGTTTAAGGCCTTATAGGTCAGTAGCAATATGTAATTGATACGGAACTTAATAGTGAACCAGTGCAGAGATGATAAAATTTATGTTATATGATCATATTTTCTTGACCTAGTATGAACTCTAGCAGCTGCCTTTTGGACTAATTGTTGCTTGTTTATTGAGGATGCAGGATAGTCAGTCTAGAGGTCGTGAATGCATGAACTAACTATATCAGAAACAATTAGCATGTCCGTAGCTTATTAATACTTCTCGGGCAGACGAAGGCTGTTTTGTAACACATGAAATATCATTTTCTTAAGACAAGTTGCTGTCTAATATAACACCCAGGTCTTTTAGTGTGTAGAGCATGAAGTTACAGTACAGCCTTCTAAATGTAAATTGTATTGTAAGAGATTATGTGTACAGGTTTTTGGTTATCTGAATTCTGTCAGATATATAACTGACAACAGTGGAAACTATTCCATGTTTTCTTATAATATTTCCAAGTGGCAACATATATATTAGTTGTGGGCCGTTATCGGCGTTAACGTGCTGCGTTAACGTGAGACTCTTATCGGGCGATAAAAAAATATCGCCGTTAATCTATTCTCAAAATTGGGTTGGGAGCTGGGTCTATACTACGCAAGTCATGATGACTTTCACCGTGATATTTTAGCGCGGATGTATTCCTAGCCGAATTGCACTGTAGGGAGCGAGAATGAGTCTTCGAACCTGCGTGTATGCCTACTGTGAAATTACCACATCAAGCGTGAACGCTGGCATCCGAACTCGGGTCCTGACGAGCGTGACTGACGTACTGTAAGCAGAGAGCTGTAAATCTCCTTTCTGCTCGTCGTCAGCGTTCTTTAGAGCATCTGCAGTACATTCGCGGCAGATAGACGCAAGTGTCATTACATTCTGAAGCTTTGGTAACAAAACCAACGGTTCAAAAACAAAAATATGAAAAGTTAGGTGAACAACGCTATTCATTTTGCCACCTTCTCGCTCGTTGCCAAGCAACGGGGTAAACAGCTGCTGCTCTGATGACGCAACCGCACCCCGGTTCAGACCCAAATAATATAATATGAACACGGTCCAGCAGGAGGGAGCAATCGAACCAAGTGTGAAAGCACCAGTCATTATTTGAGTAGCACACATATTGTGAATGCTTTCGGCAGAATTCAAATGAGCCATTTTATCTAATCTAGATGAATTCCAAAATTAATCTATGCCCACCTCTAATATATATATATATATATATATCGAAAATAGCAGAGGGCCTAACACAGATCCTTGTGGCACTCCATAATTTACTGACATTACATACCATTACAAATATACATATGCTGCTCAAGAAACATTTATATTTATTATCAATTTTGAAAACAGTTGAAAAGAACAGTATTTATCTGAAATAGAAAACTTTTGTATTGAACTATCGTTCAATAATTTTCATTCTTTTTTGGGCATATGAACTTAAAGAAATTAATACATTTATTCAGTGAGGATTCATAAATTGATCAAAAGTGACAGTATAGACTTATAATGTTACAAAAGATATAGAATAAAATAGAAGTATAGAATTTTTATATCACCCATAACATCAAAGTAACCTGCTTATCTGTATTGGCCAGAATTCTAAAACCTTTTTGTGTGTCAGGTGATGTTTGTTCAGTATTCAATGTACTGTGAGAAAAAAAATATAAAAATAAGCATCTCTGAAAAATTTCCACATTTTTCAGTAAATTGCACAAACCAAAATTGTAATTCCAATTATTTATTTATTATTTATTTATTTTGCAGGTTAGGAAATGGTTTGAAAAGAAATGACTCACAGTACGGAATGTCTCCAACTGCAGTATTTCCATCCATATTTCTGCTCAATGTGATTTCTGTTCACTGAGTTCCTGCATTGAAAATAACGGTTTCTATGAAAAGAGTTCTAAAGCTTCATTAAAACTTTTCCAAAGCAAACGCCCATCTTCAGTCCTCCCATGGGATGCAGGGAGCCCCAGATCTCTGAGCCTGTGCACCTCATTAAAGGCTGTGACATCCCAGCACTTTTTAAACTACTGTATAATGTCTTATTTTACGACATCAACATCTGCATTTTTATTTAAGAAGGAATGCGTAGGCTTGGAAAAAATTTCTTATATGAGGCATAACCAATTTCATTTATTTTTTTTCTTTTAACCGTTTTAATCTTCCTTTGATTGGGCTTAATCAGCACCTGCAGGAATGCGCTCTATCCTCCTGGGGTTAATTTAGCCCTAGGAGCTCAGCGTAGCAATTTTCCAAATGCCATTGCAAACATAATTTATATTTTAAAACTTGAAACAATTAAATTTAGATGTCCTTAAACCTGTGCCATGGAGATAAAATTGACTTGAGCTCATAAAAATGACACTCTTTTCTATACTTTTGTGATAGGAATATGATACAATGATTATTCCACAACATAAAGGTGCACTTCTATTCCTTCCTGTAGAAATTAAGACCTCCAGATCAACAGAGATGATTTAACCCTATAAACACACATGCACACACTAAAAGTGCTCTCTAGCAACATCATAAGGCACACATTCAGCATTACAGAGGGGGTGGTTATTCTAAAAAAGCACACGTTCAACTCAAACTAACAGCCTACACATTGGGCGCACACATTGCATGATTCGGCTAGGGTCACCGCGGTTTATTTGAAGCGAACATATTGACTTGAACCCGGTTTACCCTGCTAGATTGGCAAAGATTTATTTCCCTGCAACACATATTTCAAGTACTTCTCCTATTCAAATTCTGAATATATCTGAAAAATCTGCATCTGAGAAAAATTTCAATATATCCCGGCTCTCAAAACTCTTGAGTATGCGGGGTGCTGCAGGGACATTTCAGAGCGAAGCTTGACAGTGATTCAACCTCCATTTCGTCTTGTCCCACTTCTCCAATCTCTTCCTGTGTAGGATGAATTGATTCTGAGGCCAGGCCTGCTGACAGTAGAAGGTCAGAGAAGGAAGAAAGCAAGAGAGCGAGCGTGTGCAGGCCTGGAGGATTTCGGGCAGCTGACTGCGACAGCTCATTAAGTCTCATCTAGCCTTTAGCCTCCTGCTTATGAGGGGAGCGCCTGACCCTACAACCGCCCAGACCTGCTGCAGGAGGAAAGGAAACATCTCTGTGTTGTTCAAACAACAGTAGGAAGAAAATAATGAATGCGCTTTAGTACATAGAGCCGAACCGCTGCAGCGCCGGTCAGTTTTGCGGGTGTGTAATATTTGATGGCCTGGGCAGCCATTGACTAACAAGGTCCCTATTAAGACACACTGATGTTAAATTGACACAGCATCTACGAAAACACCCCCGCGTATTCATATGGACGCATTTGTTTGTATAAGCACTAGGCACTTAATTCAAAATCTGTTCAGGGAAAAAATCATTTCATCTTCTTTCCTGTCTTGGAGGAAAAACTTAAGAGCAATGACAGTTAAGCGTTGTCACAACTCATGTTTTTACAGTCTCTCCTCCTCACATCTGTCAAATAATGCACTCCCGCCGCAGTGCTACAGCGAAGCAGGAGACAGAGAACAGTGTGCCAGACCAAATGAATGTCACTCACTGCTGTACATAAACTGCCCAAGGAAAGCAAAATCCATCAGCATAACGAAATCACAGTCCTGGTGGTCTCTAACTGCAGAGTTTGAGTGAGTACCCAAAAAAAGACCTTTCTCACAACCCTATAAAGTTCACCTAGTCACCCGCGGCATTTCAAGTGCCCTGATGAGGGTCATATAAATGCATGACGAATTTCTGACCCAGAGCTGCAACTTGACGTGATGCTCACGTCGACCTTGTGCAATTCAGAGGATGTCACATGTAAGCAATCTGCAAAGTATTTTCAGCACGTCATTGTTGAAGATTTGCAAATTTGCGCGAACGCTTGACCTTTCGCATAGGCCGACTGTAATGGTGACTATATTTAGCTATATTCCCTTCATTAATACAGCTTAATTAAGTCTACCAGCTGCAAAAAAAGCTAATTAACATATCAACGGCCTTGTTAAGTTCCCTCTCTCGGCTGAGTAGGTTGCTTAAACACAATCGTATATATTTGCGAAGCAGATTGATTGTGCTATTAAAATTAATATTTACGATAATAACGGCTCGTTTTACTAAGTAATTAAACAGAAATCACTACTATGATTTACGGCTGCAATTCAGAGAGGGAGCTTCCATTACATGCCCTACACTGAATCAGTGTCAGTGTGGGATGAATTACTTAAGGTGGTGTTTGAAAACTTGGAGGGAGGCAAAGACTTGTCACTTTACCCTTAAAAAATGTAACACTGCTAATATGAGGGGTTGCGTTCTATCAATTTGTCACCATTATTGAAGAACAAAGTGATTCACGGCTGTTAGACAAGCATATTCAATAACATATTATTAAGCTTTGCTAGAAAATAGAACAAAAGAAAACAAATGCTAAACTATAAATTAAAGGGACAGTTCATTTAAAAAGTCCACACAATAAAAGTCACAGTCAGTAGCCATCAACCAATTTTTATGCTCATTCTGGGATATCACATATATATATTTTTTTAAAGCGATCGAAACTCCACGATGCTCATACATTAAAAAAAAATGTGCATACAAAACGTATGCGCTTAATTGAGGAGGATACATTTTTATCCAATAAGAAGACATGCGCATAAACTATGATGGAAGCACATTTACATACAGATGGACACTTACACTACATTACACTATATAGTATTGGGACACCCATCCAAATTATTGAATTCAGGTGTTCCAATCACTTCCATGGCAACAGGTGTATAAAAACAAGCACTAGGCATGCAGACGCTCCTACAAATATTTGTGAAAGAATGCGTGGTGCTGTGATAGGGTACCACCTGTGAAATAGGTGTATTCATGAAATTTCCTCACTATTAAATATTCCACAGTCAACTGGTATTATAACAAAGTGATTGGGAACAACAGCAACTTCACATAAAAACAGAGCGGGGTCAGCACATGCTGAGGTGCACAGTGTGCAGAAGTCGCCAACTTTCTGCAGAGTCAATAGCTACAGACCTCCAAACTTTGTGTAGCCTTCAGATTAGCTAACAAGCGGACCAATTTCATCACACAAATGAAAAAATGTTTGGTTTGGGCATTCTGAAATGCCTCAGCTACAATTATCAAAAAGATTTGGTATAATAACCTCCCGGAACTGTCTTCTCAAACACCAGGAATCCGAGCGCAAGATAACATGACAGTGTTTATTGCATTTCATCTGCATGCTCTAAATAACATTGATATGGCAACTAGTAAATACACAAACTTTTGTCATCCTGGCATGTGTGGAAAGCTTTAAACAATGTGTGTGACAACTAACCCCACTTTAGTTAGTGCCCCGCGCTCCCTATACATAAATACTACATTCAACCACTCCAGACAAATCATTATCTGACAATATCAAATTTAGCACTGTCTGTCAGATTTGTGTTTTGAGTAATTACATGTTTTACAATAAATGAATTTATTAATTATAAATGGCAATTAAATTAAGTGAGTTCATGTATCGATTTGTGAAGAAAAACCCATCAAATTAAAATCACATGGATGGATAAATCAAGCATTGAAAAGACACTACAATATTCACACATTTTGTCCTATCTGCTCTCTGTCAGTGCGGTTTGGCGAGGCACACTGTCTGTTGCTCAGCTGGGGCTGTGCTGACTGCTGTGGACTCACAAAAACATGAAGTAGTACTTCAAGCTTGAATTACTCCCATGATAGGAAAATCTCTTATAGGATTTACATCCAGTACAGCACAGGGATCTGTATAATGGTGTTAATGTATGTGCTGAACTGGACTTAATTTGAATTCAATAACAGTATATAAGAATGCATTTTACTCAAGATAAAAATAATATACACCACCAATCAAAAGTCTGGGATTAGTTAGATTAGTTTGAAAGAAACTAAGGTAATGTGTATTCAGCAAGACACATTAAATTAAAGGCATAGTTCACCCAAAAATAAAAATTCTGTCATCATTTACTCACCCTTATGTTGTTCTGCTGAACACAAAATAATATATTTTGAAAAATGTCAGTAATCAATAAGTTTACGGTAGTCATTGACGTCTGTAGTATTTTTTAAATTTATTTTTATAAAAGTGTCTGGTTACCAACACTTTAGAATAATGGTATCACCATATCTTCTTTATAGTTCAACAGAATAAATTATCCCTTTATAAATGGCCATTTATACAAAATATTTATATTTCAAATGAATGCTGTTTGAACTTTTTTTTTTTTTAAAGATCATGGTTTCCCCAAAAACATTCGTTTACACTCATCTTCTTCTTCTACTTCTTCCAGTGTGCAGTCGCTCAACATATGTCACTCCAATGCTCTGATTGGTTGTAAGAGTGCAGAAGCATTTTCTTTCCTTTATTTTCTTTTCGTGAGATCGGGCTCCATATTCTGACTAGAATCTGAGTATGACGACGTCAGGTGAGTGTTTACTGTACCTTTGGTTAGATAAGACACAGCTGGGCATCATATCTTGTTGATCCATAGCAATTACAAAAATCTCACAAAACTGGACACATGCATTAAAAGAATGTTTGGTTCAGCCAGAAAATACTGAGATCCTACTTAAATGCCATTTTGGTTTTAAATTCCTCTTGTCTTTTCAGATTCATTTAATGTTCTCGACTCTCAAACAGTCCCAGCACTACAATACACTGCTCTTCGCTTGCTACATTTGTCACTGGACATTCACATGTATTTGGGTTGCCTATGTCGAGCCCTTTCCTTTAAAATGAATCCCACCCATTTTTTTTTCACAAGCTTCTTTATTAGATATAGACATGTGTTGCTCCTGCTGTGGGCACGAAAGAAATCTATCAAAGGAATAAATTGAAATCTGTCAAGCTTGAAATCAGTCTAGTGGTGGTTGAATTGTAGAAGCATTTGGGAAAAAGAACTGATTAAATACAGCCACAGAACTCTTCAAAACAAGTTGCCTATGAAGAGCTAGAGTATGGTTAGCTTGGCTAGGTCTGTATACTTGTCTGAAAATGTCTGCCTCATATGTTAGTTTTCCATTGTAGTGGATCACATGGATCAATTCGGAGCAAAACTTTCACACAGCTCCTCTGCACAACTTTTTTCACCATGGCACTCAGGTGGGGAAGCAGCCAGAGGAAGTGATTTATCATCATTGTTCCTAATCGATCCCTGAGGCGGCCACATCTCCTGATGAATAATCTGAATAATCTAATCAGGTGTGTTGAATGTCAAGTGTTCTGAATGGCTGAATCAGCAGCTCTAATATCATAGCTGTTGCCTTAATTGTCCTTTGACTCATTGTAGGAACAAAAAAAGGTTATGACTGAACAAAAGTTCACTAATTTTTCCCCTCCAAAAAGTGTGAGTATAAAATACTAAACATGTTTGAGGATGTATATCTGTAGGATGGTTAGGATGTGTATCTAGCTGATGATCGAACAGCATACTTATTCATACAGCCAATCTCATGTTAATTTTGAGTACCTATAGAGTAGTATTGCATCCTTCATATCTCTGAAGAAACTTTACTATTATCATATTTATAAGACAGATATGCTGCTCTGGTTTTTTTCCAAAAACAGCTGAGCTAATCGAGGAATGCAGTGGGCGGAGCTAAAGAGAGCAATAAACTCCCATCATACATACCAAGACAAAGAAAGAGTCATCATGCTGAAATACATACCCAGATAGCAAACGGATGTGGGCCACTTCAGGCAATGATGCGGCACTGCAGGCCTTCTTATGGCCCGGATAAAATGTATGTGAGCCTGATGTGGCCCACATGTAAAATGGCAAATATGGCCCAAATATTATAAGTCATATGTGGCCTTTTAGGCAAATATGTGGCACTTATGGCAATGTGTAATCTGAATGTGAGCCTAAAGTGGCCAATATGATATTTAATGAATATGGCCCGAATATCACAACCAAATGTGGGCCACCTATGGCAAAAATGTGGCAAGATCAACAATGACTAATCTGGGTGTAAACCAAATATGGCCCACATATATTGCAGAAAATGTGGCCCAGTTATGTTATAACATATCTGGGCCAGTTTTGGCACATATGAGGGACAGTAATCACTGGCGAATCTGAGCGTAAACCTAAAGTGGCCCACACTTGGCAAAGGAAATAAGGCCGAATACATTACATCAAATTTGGGCCACATTTGGCAAATGTATGGCAAAGTCAAAACTGGCTAAACAGGGTGTGAGC
Source organism: Gobiocypris rarus (assembly GCA_023029165.1). Classification (NCBI taxonomy): domain Eukaryota; kingdom Metazoa; phylum Chordata; class Actinopteri; order Cypriniformes; family Gobionidae; genus Gobiocypris; species Gobiocypris rarus. Next base: position 38,255,811 of record CM040915.1, on the reverse strand, counting down.
CTAAACTGGCCCACATATAGTGCAGCAAATGTGGCCCAATTATGCTAAAACATATCTGGGCCATTTTTGGCAAAGGTGAGGGACAGTAATCACTAACAAATCGGAATATGAACCTAAAGTGGCCCACACATGGAATTGCAACTATGGCCCGGATACATTACATCAAATTTGGGCCACATTTGGCAAATGTATGGCAAAGTCAGCACTGGCTAAACAGGGTGTGAGCCTAAACTGGCCCACATATAGTGCAGCAAATCTGGCCCAATTATGTTAAAACATATCTGGGCCATTTTTTGGCAAAAGATGAGGACAGTAATCACTAACAAATCTGAATATGAACCTAAAGTGGGCCACACATGGCATTGCAAATATGGCCCGAATACATTACACCAAATTTGGGCAACATTTAGCAAAAATGTGGCAAAGTCAGCACTGGCTAAACAGGGTGTGAACCTAAACTGGCCCACATATTGTTCAGCAAATGTGGCCCAATTATGTTAAAACATACCTGGGCCAGTTTTGGCAAAGATGAGGGACAGTAATCACTAACGAATCTGAATATGAACCTAATGTGGCCCACACATGGCATAGCAGATATGGCCCGAATACATTACACCAAATTTGGCCCACATTTGGAAAATGTACGGCAAAGTCAGCACTGGCTGACCAGGCGTGAGCCTAAACTGGCCCACATATAGAAACGCAAATGTGGCCCAGTTATGTTAAAACATATTTGGGCCAGTTTTTGCAAAGGAGAGGAACAGTGATAACTGACGAATCTGAATATGAACCTAAAGTGGGCCACACATGGCATTGCAAATATGGCCCGAATACATTACACCAAATTTGGGCCACATTTGGCAAAAGTATGGCAAAGTCAGCACTGGCTAACCAGGATATGAGCCTAAACTGGCCCACACATAATGCAGCAAATGTGGCCCAGTTTTCTTAAAAACATATCTGGGCCAGTTTTGGCAAAGGTAAGGGACAGTAATCACTTGCAAATCTGAATATGAACCTAAAGTGGCCCACACATAGCATAGCAAATATGGCCCGAACACGTTACACTATATTTGGGCCACATTTGGCAAATTAATGGCAAAGTCAGCACTGGCTAACCAGGGTGTGAACCTAAACAGGCCCACACATAATGCAGCAAATGTGGCCCAGTTTTCTTAAAGACATATCTGGGCCAGTTTTGGCAAAGGTGAGGGACAGTAATCACTAACAAAACTGAATATGAACCTAAAGTGGCCCACACATGGCATAGCAAATATGGCCCGAATACATTACACTAAATTTGGGCCACATTTGGCAAAAATACGGCAAATTCAGCACTGGCTAACCAGAATGTGTGCCTAAACTGGCCCACATATAATGCAGCAAATGTGGCCCAGTTTTCTTAGAAACATATCTGGGCCAGTTTTGGCAAAGGTGAGGATAGTAATCACTTTCAAATCTGAATGTGAACCTAAAGTGGCCCACACATGGCACTGCAAATATGGCCCAAACACATTACACCAAATTTGGGCCACATTTGGCAATTGTACGGCAAAGTCAGCACTGGCTAACCAGAATGTGAGCCAAAACTGGCCCACATATAATGCAGCAAATGTGGCCCAGTTATGTTAAAAGATATTTGGGCCAGTTTTTGCAAAGGAGAGGGACAGTGATAACTGACGAATCTGAATATGAACCTAAAGTGGGCCACACATGGCATTGCAAATATGGCCCGAATACATTACACCAAATTTGGGCCACATTTGGCAAAAGTATGGCAAAGTCAGCACTGGCTAACCAGGATATGACCCTAAACTGGCCCACACATAATGCAGCAAATGTGGCCCAGTTTTCTTAAAAACATATCTGGGCCAGTTTTGGCAAAGGTGAGGGACAGTAATCACTTGCAAATCTGAATATGAACCTAAAGTGGCCCACATAGCATAGCAAATATGGCCCGAACACGTTACACTATATTTGGGCCACATTTGGCAAATTAATGGCAAAGTCAGCACTGGCTAACCAGGGTGTGAACCTAAACTGGCCCACATATAGTGCAGCAAATGTGGCCCAGTCTTCTTAAAAAAATAGCTGGGCCAGTTTTGGCAAAGATGAGGGACAGTAATCACTAACAAAACTGAATATGAACCTAAAGTGGCCCACACATGGCATAGCAAATATGGCCCGAATACATTACACTAAATTTGTGCCACATTTGGCAAAAATACGGCAAATTCAGCACTGGCTAACCAGAATGTGTGCCTAAACTGGCCCACATATATGCAGCAAATGTGGCCCAGTTTTCTTAGAAACATATCTGGGCCAGTTTTGGCAAAGGTGAGGGATAGTAATCACTTTCAAATCTGAATGTGAACCTAAAGTGGCCCACACATGGCATTGCAAATATGGCCCAAACACATGACACCAAATTTGGGCCACATTTGGCAATTGTACGGCAAAGTCAGCACTGGCTAACCAGAATGTGAGCCAAAACTGGCCCACATATAATGCAGCAAATGTGGCCCAGTTATTTTAAAAGATATTTGGGCCAGTTTTTGCAAAGGAGAGGGACAGTGATAACTGACGAATCTGAATATGAACCTAAAGTGGGCCACACATGGCACTGCAAATATGGCCCGAATACATTACACCAAATTTGGGCCACATTTGGCAAAAGTATGGCAAAGTCAGCACTGGCTAACCAGGATATGACCCTAAACTGGCCCACACATAATGCAGAAAATGTGGCCCAGTTTTCTTAAAAACATACCTGGGCCAGTTTTGGCAAAGATGAGGGACAGTAATCAAAAACAAATCTGAATGTGAACCTAAAGTGGCCCACACATGACATAGCCAATATGGGCCGAATACATTACACCAAATTTGAGCCACACTAGGCAAATGTATGGCAAAGTCAGCACTGGCTAAACAGGGTGTGAACTTAAACTGGCCCACATATAGTGCAGCAAATTTGGCCCAATTGTGTTAAAACATATGTGCGCCAGTTTTTGCAAAGGTGAGGGACAGTAATCACTCGCGAATCTGAATGTGAACCTAAAGTGGCCCACACTTGGCATAACAAATATGGCCCGAATACATTACACCAAATTTGGGCAACATTTGGCAAATGTACAGCAAATTCAGCACTGGCTAACCAGAATGTGTGCCTAAACTGGCCCACATATAATGCAGCAAATGTGGCCCAGTTTTCTTTAAAAAAATATCTGGGCCAGTTTTGGCAAAGGTGAGGGATAGTAATCACTCGCGAATCTGAATGTGAACCTAAAGTGGGCCACACATGGCACTGCAAATATGGGATAGAATGTACAGTTAAAAAATCCATTATGCCTATGGAAAGTCCCCACAATTTACAAAAACACAATGTGTGTGTGTGTGTGTGTGTGTGTGTGTGTGTGTGTGTGTGTGTGTGTGTGTGTGTGTGTGTGTGTGTGTGTGTGTGTGTGTGGTTTAGGTAAACCCTATGTGACGGGGACACAAAAATGGCAATATTTGAAATCCTTGACCATGTGGGGACGTTTTTGGTCCCCATGAAGAGACCTAAATTATAAATGATGCTTTTTGAAAATATTTTTTTTTCTTTTTTTTTCTCTGTGAAGGGTAGAGTGTTAAGGTGTAGGTTTATAGTGTAGGGTGATATAATATACAGTTTTTACAGTATACACATCATGTTTGTTTGTGTGTAATGTTTGTATACTGTGCAGCACACAGAAGTGCACTATAGTGACAGCTACAGTAGGTTGAATATATGTGTGTGTGTCTGATTAAGAATTGTTTGCAACAGTTCAAATTTGTGATTTTTTTTAATGGTCTTGGACTGTAACTTTGAATATTTGGCTGAGATACATTTTGAGTTGCTGTACATGAAAATCTTTGCCATGGTTTCAAGTAGGACATATTCCTGGGTCAACATATATATATATATATAACCCTAACCCTAACCCTAACCTAACCCTACCGATAACATTGTATTATAGAGATGTTAGGATGAAACCATATCACATTAAACATTCTATGTAGATAAATTAAACTCAATGTACTTTTGGAATTGCAATTTTATATCATTGTATTATTGCATATCATTGTATTATTAGATCGAATTCTTGGTCTTTTTTTAGAAACTTTATTTACAAGGGCAGCAAACCAAACAGTTGTGATCGGCATTTGTGCAGACTGACCACAAGTAGGGTTTAAGTTCACCTCATGAAATCATAAAAAAAAAAAAACAGATCGATGGAAAGAATTTATAGTTACATGTTTGCCAACAAAATAAACCAATTAAAAAACAATTGTGTGGTGTGGTGTGGTGTAGTGCGTCTAGCGGTGTGTCCAGGAACATGTTATAGCTACTCGGTGAAACTTTATCTTCTACTCATCTATTCCAGGGGGCCTCAACAAACTTCCAATGGGGCCTCATGAAAAAAAAGCATACAAACATAGATAATCTTAAACCCTCATTTTGTCCGAGTGATATTATTCACCCTTTTTAGGCCTTGATGTAAAAAAATAAAAATAATCGTGATCCACTGTTCTAGAATGTGTTAAATTATACCCCAAAGTGCAATATTCTAAACCCATATTCTAAACCCACCCTCAATAAATAAATAAATATGTCATTTTTTCTTACATTCTTTGTAATTTACATTTTTACAACTACTGTCATCTTTATGAATAACATATATTTCAAAAGATTTTTATATATATATATATATATATATATATATATATATATATATATATATATATATATATATATATATATATATATATATATATATATTGACACTATGAATTTATGTATACTAGTAAATTAATGATAACAGAAGCTGCTATGAGAAAATAGTATTATTTTAATATTAACTTTTTCCACATTCATGAGAAAATTGCTTGCTTGCTTTCTTTGTTGGAGATCTCTATTTTGTTCACATAAAATATTTATCCCGCCTTAATTTGTAGTTTACTCTGTCCGTGGGCCAAAAAATAAAATAAATTCAAACTGGAACGATTTTCCTGTTCCCAGGCATTTAAATTTAAATTTTGCCGGAAAGCGCGGGGGGAGGGCGCCAAAAAAAAAAAAAAAAAAACATCGTCAGAGGATTGCCAGTTGGATGGAGGACAGATCCTGCAAAAAAGTCAAGGTAAGATAATTGATAATTGTGGCCTTTTGTTAGCAGTTGCTTCATATTCAGTTACAATCCGCATGTTATTTTAGAGATATCATTTAGCAAATATTAGTAGGCCTTTCTATTTGAAGATAAAGTATTTTGTTCAACTCAGTTCAACTCGAGATCTATTAAGGTTGTTACGATTAAAGTGAAATGCAAATTTAATTAAATTCTATGTATAGCGCCATTACATTTTCATTAGATTTGATCATGTTGCATAATATTTCTTTCCAGACAGCAACATAGTGTCGGCAGATCCGGGCCACATCTGGAATGGATTTAACGCGTACCAGATGAGGTTCTGTAGGCTACCGATACTGGGTGCGTCTCAATCAGCTCCTAGTTCAGTAGTCAGGGCACTGATCAGGACATATGGGCCGACTCCTGATCAGTGCCCTGACTACTGAAATAGGGAGCTGATTGAGACGCACCCATTTGCTGTCTGGGTTTTTGCTCAAGGAGCAGCGCTGAGAATTTAACCAATCTCACACTAATGTTTACTCACACAAATTAATGCTGCTCATGTATTACACAAATATGCATAGTAATGAAGGCTAACTATACATTTTAACAATATAAAACCTATTGGGTGAAGCTGCAATCTGTTGACAATTATTGATTGCTCTTGACGTTGTTTTTGTGTGTGGGGAAAAGAAGTACAGATTAAACAAGCTAAGAACCGTTTATTTATTTATTTCCTCACACCAGCCATTTCAATTGATACGTAGCCGAAAGCACTGAAGGCGCCTAAAACAAACAAGAGGATTGGAGGCAGCGGAACCTGCATAGGTCTGCATAAGATAGGTAAGATATCTTATATGTTTTTTTTTTGTTAGCTATTTCTCGTTATTAAATTGGAGTCCGCATGATATATGATTATATTAATGAACCATTTTAGCTATAGCTAGGCTATCTATTTTACGATTAATTATTTGCATGTTGCATACTATTTCTTTTGCGGGCAGTTTACAGCTTAGAGCATTATAACCAGTCACGTTTCTGTTGAGCTTATATGACGCAATGTTCAAAAAGAGGCACTATTTTATGCTCATGGCTAATTTATGTTTATTTGCACCTATTCATATTTACAGATAAATTGCATAGTAATGTAAATAGCTTATAAATTAAAATAAATAAAAACCTATCAGAAGCTGCAGTCATTATTTTTATGATAATGATTATTGTTTTTTTGTGGGTGAAAAGCAATTCCTATTCTAGCTACTGACTAAACACGCTAAGAACCGTTTATTAATTAATTCATTTATTTTTGCAAATTAGAAAATCAAGAATACACACTCTTAAAAACTTAGTGATGACAAATCAAAACACCTCTGATTGGACATTGTGATCAGTGTTGCCCAAATAAGCAACTTCAAAACAATCCCAATATTATTATATTATTTATTTTCATTAAAATCAATATTATAAATAGGTGAGTCTGCAACATATTAAACTGAAACCAAGTTTCAAAAGCAAAAAACGTGATTTTGCAAAAATCAAGAACAGAAGAGGTTTGGAGATTGAAAAATAGAAAAAGTGACATGAAGGCCAATTACGGTAACCCATAGTTGGAGTTAGTGCACTCATATTAGGAGCAGTGAGTAGTGAGAACACACTGCAATTCATGAAAAAGACAAGCCCTGCATCTCAGTGTGCATACCATCCACCCTATCTGCCTTAAAGGAGCACTCCACTTTTTCTGAAAATAGGCTCATTTTCCAATTCCCTAGAGTTAAATAGTTGAGTTTTACCTTTTTTGAATCCATTCAGCCGACCTTTGTATCTGGCGGTAGCACTTTTAGCATAGCATAGCTTAGCATACATCATTGATTCTAATCAGTCCATTAGCATCTCATTAAAAAAATGACCAAACTTTCAATATTTTTCCTATTTAAAGTTGACTCTTCTACAGTTACATCGTGTGCTAAGACCGACTGAAAATTAAAAGTTGCGATTTTCTACACCTACAGTATATGGCTAGGAACTACTTTCTCATTCCTGCGTAATAGTGTCGGATCTTGCGGCTGTACCATGGCTGCAGCGGCGCAGTGATATTACGCAGCGCTGAAAGTAGCCCCAGCTAGGTAACTTTAAATGTGACTGGAACTAAGTTCGTAGTTGCAGAGAAAGTTTCAGGCTTGCAGCCGACAAATTGTGTTGTGGATTTCCCTGTGTGATTAGCCATGGTTCTGTGTGTTGTAAAGGGCTGTGATAGTAAGTCGAAGGTGTACGACCACCATGTTTCACAGAATACCAACGAATCATTGCGCCGCTGCAGCCATGGTACAGCCGCGAAGATCCACGACTATTACGCAGGAATGAGAAAGTAGTTCCTAGCCATATAGGTGTAGAAAATCACAACTTTTAATTTTCAGTTGGTCTTAGCACACGATGTAACTGTAGAAGTATTGAAAGTTTGGTCATTTTTTTAATGAGATGCTAATGGACTGATTAGAATCAATGATGTATGCTAAGCTATGGTAAAAGTGCTACCGCCAGATACAAAGATCGGCTGAATGGATTCAAAAACGGTTAAACTCAACTAACTCTAGGGGACTTGGAAAATGAGCCTATTTTCAAAAAAAGTGTAGTGTTCCTTTAAATATACAATTTTAAGTATATTTCTGAGAAGTACAAAAAGTAGTCTGAAAGTATACTTATTTATTTTAAAATAAGTATACTAATAGCACACTTGAGTAAACTTTTTCATAAGGGATGAACAAATTAAGTTTTTATTTCATTTAATCAGTCGGCAAAACTTCAAACGTGTATTTTTAACACTTCCCACATAGCAACATTGTGTCGTCCCAGATCCGGCCCACATCTGGCACATGTGGAATACTGGCCCACATGCTGCAATGAATGACGGCCCTTGAGTGGCCCACTCTTGTTTGCCAGATCTGGGCCACAAGCAGGCCATAGCAATGCCACATGTCAGCCAAGAGCAAAGAAATAAACCAGAACTGGACCTTATCTGAGCCACAAAATCTGTGTATATTAAATATGGAGTCATCTCAGCTTTAATAAACCTGTTAACAAGCAGAATCACTGAAGGAAAGAGGAGAGCATTAAAAGAGATGAGCAGAAACACAAGAACTACAACTGACTTCAATCACAGCTTTAGATGAAATCAACTGAAGATAAAAGAAGACCAGCAGAGGAGGATTAAACAACTCCACAAACAGTATTACCAGCTTCACACATTACTAACCAGACTGACTTTATTTCTGTCAGATGTTCTGGTTTATTTCTTTTCTCTTGGCTGACATGTGGCATTGCTATGGCCTGCTTGTGGCCCAGATCTGGTAAACAGGAGTGGGCCACTCAAGGGCCGTCATTCATTGCAGCATGTGGGCCAGATCAGTATTCCACATGTGCCAGATGTGAGCCGGATCTGGGACGACACAATGTTGCTATGTGGGTTTGTTCTGAGAAGAATATGCTTTTGGAGGTGCAGTTTGTCTACATCCAGGGACAGAATGACAAGCACTGCAAGGGCTGCACCATCCGAAAATTAAGGCGCTATTAAATTATATTTTTTGGGGGAAAAAGCAGTTAATTCAGAAGTCACTAAATGCACCTTAGGTTGACTGAGACTTTTTTTTCAGTGTTTTTTTCTCCAAACTTTTAATGGCAAATAATTAGGATACCTAAACAATCCCCTTGTGAGATCAATTCATCTGTTTTTTCCACCACTTAACCAAGCCACGAGTCCGCACACACACACAGCTTAGAGGAAACTTTGACCATGGAATAATACAAATTATTACACACATATACCAAAAACACAATGTAACTGACTTACGGGTGTCTTGGAGGCTCTTTCGTTTCTCTCTTTCTCTTCTCCCTCCATCTCGGTCACTTGCAAGGTGAAGCCATTTTTTTATATAGAGTTCCATCTCTTGATCTGTGGCTGTAGCTGTCAGCCTGTTTTTTCTGACAGTTCCTTAAAGTAAAGGAAATGTTAAAGGCATGAATGGATTACACAACTTTTAAAATCTTAGTACCCAAGTAGGGGACCCAAGCGTCAGTTAAAAGGTTAGTTCCCCCAAAAATGAAATGTATGTCATTAATGACTCACCCTAATGTTGTTCCACACCCGTAAGACCTTCGTTCATCTTCGAACACAGTTTAAGATATTTTATATTTAGTCCGTGTTTGTTTTCAATCCTCAAATAAAGATTTGAAGGGTTATGAATCAGCATATTGATTCATGATTCGGATCGCCTGTCAAACTGCTGAAATCACGTGACATTGGCGATCCGAATCATGAATCAATATGCTGATTCATAACCCTTCAAATCTTTATTTGAGGATTGAAAACAAACGTGGAAGAGAAGACAATGCTGATTAAAGTCGTAGTTTTTGTTATTTTTGGACCAAAATGTATTTTAGATGCTTCAAGAGATTCTAGTTAACCAACTTTGATGATGTTTTTATTCCCTTTCTGGACATGGACAGTATAGTGTGCATTCACTTGCATACGCTCTCAGCCTAAATATAAAATATCTTAAACTGTGTTTCGAAGATGAACGAAGGTCTTACGGGTGTGGAACAACATTAGGGTGAGTCATTAATGACATACATTTCATTTTTGGGGGAACTAACCTTTTAACTGACGCATGGGTCCCCTACATGGGTACTAAGATTTTAAAAGTTGTGTAATCCATCCATGCCTTTAACATTTCCTTTACTTTAAGGAACTGTCAGAAAAACAGGCTGTCAGCTACAGCCACAGATCAAGAGATGGAACTCTATATAAAAAAATGGCTTCACCTTGCAAGTGACCGAGATGGAGGGAGAAGAGAAAGAGAGAAACGAAAGAGCCTGCATTTAGTGGTGCATTTAGTGACTTCTAAATTAACTGCTTTTTTCCCCAAAAAATATCATTTAATAGCGCCTTAATTTTCGGATGGTGCAGCCCTTGCTACTGAAAAAAGTAAAAAAAATATATATATATATATTTTTTTTTCTTCCTGATTTTCTTTTCTTTTTTTTTTCTTTTTATTTAATTTAGCTTCTAAATAGTGTGTGTGGTGTGGGTGTGGGTGTGTGTGTGTGTGTGTGTGTGTGTGTGTGTGTGTGTGTGTGTGTGTGTGTGTGTGTGTGTGTGTGTGTGTGTGTGTGTTTTGCACTTCAACACCATTGTATAATCAGCGTTCTGTTACTGAGTCAACTGTTTATTTTTTTTTATCTATCCATTAATGCAGGGGTGCAATGACGCTGATGGGCCCAGTCAAGGAGGTCAATTAATCCCTGGAAGTATGGATGGTTCCTATTGCCTAAGTTCTGAAGTGTCTGTACAGGAATCATGCTTTACTTTTATGAAATTTCTACAATGTTTTCTATGTAATTATGTTGCATTTGTTTATTATTCTGTTTTTTGTTTTTTGCCATGTTTAGATTGCTTCCCAGTTTTGGAAATGCAATGTTTTTTTTTGATAATCTGAACATTAAGGGAGGTTTCCCTAGGGCTGGGTATTGTTCAAAATCGTTCGATCCGATGCCAATTTCGATACCTCAGTTTCGATACCGGTTCCTAACGATACTTTTTCCGATACCATATGTTTTAAAATCCATTTCAACATCAACAAAAATACAAATACATTAAACAAATGTAATTAAAACAAATTCTAGTAACGGTTCTCACTCAGGGTAACATTATTAATAAAACTGGTTGTGATTTTTGGATAGGGGTGCGCCAGCAGACACTTTTATTGCATTTTCTTTTTAACGTTTTAAGAATAAAAATATATATAATAATTTTTAAGTCTAATAAAGTAATGAAATGTAAAATAACACTGCATAGTTTTTACTGTATAAATTGATTAAAACTAAAGTTATTCATAAAAGAGCGAGTAATTTTCTCTTTGCCTTTTGTTGTTTGGTTGACATTAATGGCTCAGTAGTCAGCAGATTTATTAGACGCTGCCCCTTTAAGACCGAATGCAGATCTAATGATATCATTCTCCCATTGATTTCTCCCAACTGTTTAAGCCCATTTAAGATAAACTGTGTTTAAGTGAATACTCTTCAAGCCGCCATTTTGACATATAGGCTATTTGTTGTGTATTTGATGGTTTAGTCGCATAATGTGCAAGTCAGTCCGTTTCGCAGCGTGTACAGCACACACACACACGCCCGTACTGAACTTGGAAACAGCGTCTATTGCGCGGCGGATTAAAGTGCTTTTAATTTTGTCAAACACGTCCTACATTTTAGCCAAAGTAGAGACTGCATTTCACAACAATCACACATTGTGCTGAGTCTGACGTTAAGTTTATGTTTAGGAGAAATGACAGAGCGCTGAGAAGGGAAGGAATTCGCGCTATACGGAACGCGCGGATATAGTTTATAACAGTTTTACCTCATATCTTCTTTGTATAATCCTTGGAAACGAAAATAAAATAAGATTAATATCACATTCCACCGTCACTCATTAAACTGACTGTCGCACTGTAGCTCCGCGTGAGCAATCTCTCTCAGGCTCACGGAGGATTTCAAGCACTTAACTTAATCAATACTTTCGGAAAACAATTTCAAGTTGACGTTGGCTGTTGTGCTTTACAGTGTGTAAGTAAATGTTGTGATATTACTGATCATGTGAAGATTTTGCTGTGCCGCTGTGAATACATTGTAGGGGAAACACTGCATGCAAGTATGCTACAGGCTCACACAGACACAGCCGCTGGCTTTTGGCACGAAAGATAAGATAATTTTAACCGAAAGATAAGATAATTTATTTTAAAGATAATTTTTCGATACTCATAATATCGTAGTTTTTCGTTCGATACCATAAAAGTATCGACGCTCGTGCCCAGCCCTAGGTTTCCCTGAGTTTCCAAAGTTTTAATGGCACAGTATGTACACACAATTACGGTTTATTTGGTTCATTCTTGGCTAACATGTGGCTGGACTATGTATTGCTGTTTTGTTTGTTGTTTTGCCAGGCACTCTCCTGAAGATATTATTTGCTTCCTTTCTTGTTTTTGTTAGTGAAATTCAATAAACCGTTAATTTTACCCAACTCAAGCAATTGTGTTATATTTCTGGGTCAGAGAACTGATTTTATTCCTCCATGTTTTGTGTTTTATTTTAACTTATGTTATCGTTTTGGTTTAATTTAACCTGTTACTCCAAGATTTAGCAAACAGGAGTAGACTGCCCAAGTGCAACCATGTGGTATGTGGGCCAGAGCAATATGTCGGATCCAGGCAAGATGTGGGCCAGATTAAAAATGACTGTTGGCCAAATTTGGGCCAGTTCTGCTTCATTTGTTTTGTTATCGGCTGAAATGCGGCAATGCTATGGCTCCTTGTGGCCCGAATCTGTCAAACAGGAGTGGACCACCCAACTGCCATCATCCCACGCAGTATGTGGGCCAGAGCAAGATGTCAGATCCGGACCAGAAGTGGGCCAGAATAAAATGAGCTGATGGCCAAATTTGGGCCACTTCTGCTTCATTTGTTTTGTTCTCGGCTGAAAGGTGCCATTGCTATGGCTCCCTTGTGGCCCAGATCTGGCAAAAAGGAGTAGACCACCCAAACGCCATCATTCCACGCAGTATGTGGGCCAGTAAGGTGTCAGATTTGGCCCAGAATAAAAATGAACTGTTGGCCAGATTTGGGCCAGTTCTGCTTCTTTTGTTTTGTTAATGGCTGACATATGGCATTGCTATGGCTTCCTTGTGGCCCAGATCTGGCAAACAGGAGTGGACCACCCAAGTGCCATCATTCCAAGTGGAATGTGGGCCAGAGCAAGGTGTCAGATCCGGGCCAGAAGTGGGCCAGAATAAAAATGAGCTGTTGGCCAAATTTGGGCCAGTTCTGCTTCATTTGTTTTGTTGTCGGCTGAAATGCGGCATTGCTATGGCTCCCTTGTGGCCCAGATCTGGCAAACAGGAGTGGACCACCCAAGTGCCATCGTTCCACGGTATGTGGGCCAGAGCAAGGTGTCAGATCTGGGCCAAAATAAAAATGACCTGTTGGCCAGATTTGGGCCAGTTCTGCTTCATTTGTTTTGATCAGGGCTGACATGCGGCATTGCTATGGCTCCCTTGTGGCCCGGATCTGGCAAACAGAAGTGGACCACCCAAGTGCCATCGTTCCACACGGTATGTGGGCCAGAGCAAGGTGTCAGATCTGGGCCAAAATAAACATGACCTGTTGGCCAGATTTGGGCCAGTTTTGCTTCATTTGTTTTGGTCATGGCTGACATGCGGCATTGCAGGCCCCTTGTGGCCCGGATCTGGCAAACAGGAGCTGACCACCCAAGTGCCATCATTCCACGCGGTATGTGGGCCAGAGTAATTTGTCAGATATGGGCCAGAAAAAGAACTGTTGGCCAGATTTGGGCCAGTTTTGCTTCATTTGTTTTGGTCATGGCTGACATGCGGCATTGCAACGGCCCCCTTGTGGCCCGGATCTGGCAAACAGGAGCGGACCACCCAAGTGCCATCATTCCACGCGGTATGTGGGCCAGAGTAATTTGTCAGATGTGGGCCAGAAAAAGAACTGTTGGCCAGATTTGGGCCAGTTTTGCTTCATTTGTTTTGGTCATGGCTGACATGCGGCATTGCTATGGCCCCCTTGTGGCCCGGATCTGGCAAACAGGTGTGGACCACCCAAGTGCCATCATTCCACACAGTATGTGGGCCAGAATAAAAACAAACTGTTGGCCAGATTTGGGCCAGTTTTGCTTCATCTGTTTTGTTCTCAGTTGACATGCGGTGTTGCTATGGCTTTCTTGTGGCCCGGATCTGGCAAACAGAAGCGGACCACCCAAGTGCCATCATTCCATGCAGTATGTGGACCAGAGCAAGGTTTTAGAACTGGGCCAGATGTGGGCCAAAATAAATATCAACTGTTGGCCAGATCTGGGCCAGTTCTGCTTCTTTTGTTTTGTTCTCGGTTGACATGCGGTGTTGCTATGGCTTTCTTGTGGCCTGGATCTGGCAAACAGGAGAGGACCGCCCAAGTGCCATCATTCCACGCGGTAGTGGGCCAGATGAAAGTGTCAAGTGTGGGCCGGATCTGGGCCACAGATATTTTGCTATCTGGGTATGGTCACTTGTAATGCAGGATTATGGATTATGCAGGAAACAAACAAGGTAGTAAGCCTCTGCATTTATGGACATAAGTCTTTTTTGACTCAAAGACACTAACCTGAAAGTAACAGCCAGTACACAATGAACAGAATGATGCTCCAACCATCATTCCTCGTCCATAATGCCAAACGTCAATAAAAGGGGGCAGTCCTAAGGATGATACATCCCAAGCAACCACCAGACGCTTGGCAAGTGATAGGTTCAAGACACTTAACACTGACCAATCAGTGTAGGAGAAACAATGGCTGGTGTCACTCAAGCCTGTGAACCAATCAATTGTACAGGGGCTATACCTCACCCAGCTATCTAGCATCAGAATTAGTTTCAGAAAAAGCATTTGAAGGGCTTATGACTGAATGAAATACTTCACAAGGGGTAATGGGGGTGATTTCTGCAATAGCCTGTGTGCACTTAACCATATCAGGAGCTCAAAAATAGAAGTTAATGGACCTTTGGCTTTTGAACATAAATAGAAAACAAAGAAATAGACTAAGCTGGACTTAATGAGAGTGCTAATGTGACCATAATTCTTGGAGCCTTAGAACTATGATGAAAAAAGTAGACGAGAGAGAGAGGGAGAGAGAGAGAGAGAGAGAGAGAGAGAGAGAGAGAGAGAGAGAGAGAGAGAGAGAGAGAGAGAGAGAGAGAGAGAGAGAGAGAGAGAGAGAGAGAGAGAGAGAGAGAGAGAGAGAGAGAGAGAGAGAGAGAGAGAGAGAGAGAGAGAGAGAGAGAGAGAGAGAGAGAGAGAGAGAGAGAGAGAGAGAGAGAGAGAGAGAGAGAGAGAGAGAGAGATGAGTGGTATGAGTATGAGTGGCCTCAAAGGTTGCAATAACTATATCTGCATTTCTCTCTTAGGATGTGTTAAAAATAATATCACTATATTATCATGTTTTGCACTTAATATGAGTCTCTTAAATTTAGCAGATTAAATTAAAGTGCCCCTATTATGGATTTTTGAAAATTACCTTTCATGTAGAGTGTAACAAAGTTCTAAGTGAATAAAAACATCCTGCAAAGTTTTAAATCTGAAAGTGCACATAAAGTTATTGTCTCTCAAAAGTTGAGGTCGACTCTGGGTTGATCTGGTTGATTCTGGGTGGGTGGGTAGGGGGTGAAGCTGAGGACCTCTGCTGGCTGTTGTATTTGTGAGTTTGCATGTATCGTTACCTTTGTTAACCTGTAGCCCTTCTCTAACCTGACAGCCTGCCACACTAGGTTAATATTTTAGGTTTAGTTTGAAGGGTTAGTTTGCTTAGATGAAAAGTAAGGCCTTAAAGGGTTACTTCAGCGATTAGCATTAAGCTTTGTATCAGTAGAAACCCAGTAGTATATTCAAATTATCGTACTTTCCCCCCTCATATGACCCTGAGAGGAGAAAATTATGTATTTTATTTCTGGAAAAATTCCTCCGATGGCGCAAATATCGTCATTTTGCGTCATCGGAGGAGTTTTTGTCCAGAGGCTGAAGACTACAGCCAGCAGGAGGCGCTATTTCCACATGTTCTAAACATTGCACTCACAGCACTCGGCTCGGGGAGCTGTGGAGATTCATGTAAACGGAGCGGTGCAGAGCAAAGTGATTGTTTCAACTTTTCAAATGAATTCCTATGAAAGTTATGCTTCCAAAGACATGATCTGAAAATGTGCCAGACTGAACGCGTGCTGTGAATGCAGCCGCAGCCACGAATCCCGCGATTACCGCAGCTCAGCTCATGTGATGAATGTAATCTGACTCCTACTGCGTTTGTGCCTTGACGGCTGTGACATTCAATCGACTCACTCATATTGAACAGACACGTTCAGTTTTTAATTGTAGTGTCTCTAACTGAACTGGTTTTATGAAAATGAACGCGGTGGGCAAGTGAGCCTAGCCTATAGAGCAGCCTCAGGCAGCGAAGTGCATTCTGGGAATTGTTGTCTTTCATCCCCATGAGACAAAAATACATTTTCTGTGTTTTCTCAGTCTAGAAGGCACCAAATTCAAAAATAATTTCATATTTCTACTACATTAATGACCGAGTTTAAATCCAGATTCATCTTCCCAGCGCTGAAGTACCCCTTTAAACTATTTTAAGTCAATGATAATTAAATGAATAATAATTTGTGACTTACTCTAAAAATCATTTATGAATAAACTTGTATATATCTTGCCGTAAGGTCACGTGTCTACCAAAACATTTTTATCCAGCTGAAAACGTTAGGCGTTCTAAAAAACGCAGCAATCCCATTAAAAACCATTGAATACGCCGGCTAGCTGCATGAAAAAAAGTTTTGGTGGACACACTGAATTGTGCGGTTCAGAAATGTATTTAAGATTGAAAATACTCAAAAGAGAATGATTAACGTACAACATTTTGTACTGGGTAATAAAAAGCAAATAGCAATATCACTTTTTCTTTCACACCTTTGCTTTCTTCATTACATTTATGTTGTGCTAATGGACAGGCTAGATTAAGTGAAAGAAACAATTACTTGCAGTGCCTAACTTTAGTTTTGGATTGCATGATTTCCTTTGCCTTGTTTGTTTCAATTTGATAATCCAACTCTTTCTAAGCATCTCAGGTTTGTCACACAAATCCATGATCTTCCCCACCTTTCCTCAGTCCCATTTCTAGCCTCTCTTGGATTGCTTAGATAAGACATTTTGCATCGCAGTCTCTCATTGGCTGAGATACTGTATGAGTGAGATCAGGAGGGAGATGAGGCGAAGATGTGAGACTGAAATAGCTCAGTGAAGTGATTATATCTGGCACAATGTGAAATAAAACAAATGGAAAAATGAAGCAGAGACAATTGTAAGTTATTTCCACAGAAAGATGTAAAATCCACGGAACAACAAATCGCATGAGTTTGGGGTGGGACTATCTGTTGAATCACATCAATGGCAGACAGGGTATAAACCTCTTTGAAATAATCCTTCAGTGGGTTCAATGCTGTCTGAATGCAGGCGAAAAGTACCCGGGTGACTTAATTCGTTGAGATTCTGAAGTGCACATCTGGACACTTTACTATCCCATGAGACATTGTAGGTCACATGACAGTGACAGCATGGTGGATTTATATGTTTGAATTTCATTCATATAGCATACTAAATAGAACAGTTTTTTTTTTTTTTTTGCAGTCGAAAAACATTATTTTTGAGGCTGACTTTGCTTATGCATTTGTAGGAGTTTCCCTTTCAAATGCAACATTTATGGGAGGAGACTATTTTATCCTGAATGATGAATCATGCCTGGGATACGTACACAAGGTTTGCGCAAGTCAATTTACTGTGCGCACATATCGCCGCCGGGGAGGGTGTCAACATTTGCTCTGGCTGCCCTGCCAGCAACGCTGTAGAAAGATTTGTAGACACTCTGACGCAGATTGAATGCTTGGTCTTTTTTTCAATTTAATTTAAAGGGCTGCAAAGCAAACAAGCATGCTGCTCAGCATTTGTGCATACTGACCTCAAGTAGCATATAAGTTTTTTAAAATTTATTAAGTTATTTTTTCAGAAATCTTTTAAATGGGAAAGTAAGAAAAAATTAATTGATGGAAAGAAGTTAACAATTATAGTTACATGTTTGCAAACGAAATAAACCAATTAAAAGCCATTTGTGTGGTGTGGCTTTTGTGTTCATGGTTAAGTGCTAGTCTAATTTCAACATTCAGTTTATACAAGATGTTTACTAGCCTTGGTCTTTAATTAACATTAGTGTTCTAGCACAAAAATGTTGCCTATAAATAGTGTTAGCTAGACTGGGTAAACCTAGCGATTTGATTTCGTCCAGCAACTCAGTCTGGAAACCGGTACATTCATTTCTACGGGAACCAATCACAGACTGGCTTATCCACCTGGCGCGCTATTGGCGGGTTTAACACGATGATGGATAGAGAGAATGGCTCATTGCCTGTTGATCAAGCCTCTTATGGTCTGATTGGTTGAAGGACTATCCGATTGTGTACAGAGTAATTTGAATAATGCTCGTTTATCACGCCTCTTGTGCAGTAGAAAATGCATAGCAGACTCCCCAGACCAATGTTCAATCTTTAATTGAGCTTTGTCTGGTGATAGCCAGACAAAGTGTTCATGCACCTTCTTATCAAACCCACCACAGCAATGATCAGCCTCTCCTCCATTTTGCTTGCGAACTAATGTGATCGAAACCAAAGTTTACAGGACTGCATTCTTGGAGGACTTCTACATTCTGTCTCATTACCATGAAGTTGACCATATTTGCCCAAGATGCACTGCACCGCTGCTCGCCGCTGGCTCACATTGAAAATGAATGACTTCCGGCCACTTTGACTCTTGCCGGCGACGGTGTGAATGCAGTTACTGGTATTTGTGGCAATATTTAACGTCCAAAAGAAGCATGTCTTAAACCAGACGCTAATTTGCACTGCTCTTGGTAGATTGTGTTGGTCATTACGGAAATTATTTGGCTGTGTCTGTGTTCATTAATTTGCGTGTCATTAGTAGATCAAGCACTGAACTTTACACTACCATCAGTGTTTTTTTGCGCTCTCATGCTAATTTGCCCTCTTTAGTAAATCTGGCCCTACATCTTTAATTCTGCACCTCTGCTGTTACAGCAGCATAGAGACTAAAACATGTATTTTCCCTTTTTTATTTGCTTGCTTGGTTGCATAACATTTCTTACTATTTCTATTTTCAATTTAATAAGAAGTCACCTACGCAATCCAATGACAAAAAGGGCTTCCTCTCATCCAGCGCTTTTTTCCTAATGAATAGAAGCTCTGAAAAGAAACACTATTCAGCTGAAACTCTGCACACATTGTCATTTTAGGATGCCTTGAATCATCTTTACAATCATAGTAAAGCTGACCTTTATTCCTGCCCTGTGCCACCCATGTGCCCTGTCAGCACAACTACAATTTAAACAGTTTTCCTTATGAATATCTGCAAGGTCAGATTTGAAACTGTTCTTTTGTCCACACTATGTGATGATTCATCAAGTACATCTGTCACCCTGAGAAAGTTATTGAGAGGGATTTTCTGCACTTTTAGCATTGTATACATCTTTGCTTAAGCAGAAGTGTCATATGTGGCTATACGTTTCAGATTGGAGTGCAGGGAATTGATAGATTCCTCTTTCTCTCTGAGCTGGATAGAGTCTAGGTTAGTTTTTCATTTCAGCCTTGCTTTGATGTCCTATATGAGGTGGATCAAAGACTACACCAATGTAGCTGTCCTAAGGCACAGGTGTTGGAAGAAGTTTCAGTCACGATATAAGTCATTGTATACTCGGAATAAATAAATAAAATGAATGAATGAATAATAAAATAAATATATTAATTATTGATAATTTATTCATTAGAATTAATGTTCGGACAATATACATACTTTTTTTTTTTTTTCATCTGGTGGCATAAAACAAGATACATACATTTGAAGCAAAACAGTGTAACAAAATGTGGTTGTGGGTGTGTGTGTATATATATATATATACTTTGCTCAATAGTAGAAGCACCCTTTTGATCTAATACAGCCATGAGTCTATTGGGAAAGATGCAACAAGTTTTTCACACCTGGATTTGGGGATCCTCTGCCATTCCTCCTTGCAGATCCTCTCCAGTTCTGTCAGGTTGGATGGTAAACGTTTTTGGACAGCCATTTTTAGGTCTCTCCAGAGATGTTTAATTGGGTTTAAGTCAGGGCTCTGGCTGGGCCATCCAAGAACAGTCACAGAGTTGTTGTGAAGCCACTTCTTCATTATTTTAGCTGTGTGCTTAGGGTCATTGTCTTGTTGTAAGGTGACCTGTTGGCCCAGTCTGAGGTCTTGAGCACTCTGGAGAAGGTTTTCGTCCAGGATATCCCTGTACTTGGCCACATTCATCTTTCCCTCGATTGCATTCAGTCGTCCTGTCCCTGCAGTTGAATGCAGATAGTGCATTTAGCACAACCCTTTTTTTTTTCTTAAAAATATCAAGACAGTATGAATGTGTGTTTGACTGCATGGACATTGATTGTAGTTTCAAGTTTCAGCCAAGACCAATTCCAACTGCTTTTACAGCCTCTATCCATCTGTCGCACAAGAAGTGCCTTATACTTTCCTCAATTTCCCTCATTCTGCAAATGAATATAGAGTTGAATATTTAAGCAAAACTGTACCATAACAGAGTGCAAATAGTTCACTCTGCCCCTTTCCACAATGTCTTGCATGCCTTTTTATATGCTGCAATATTTCTCACCCACTCTGGGGTTGCCATAAAATGTATGTTTATGGGTCCATCAGTGTCCTGCGCTACTTAAATCATCTTCAGCAGTCTATTTGCGTCGATTTACATGATAAAAAGGACCTCTTAAAAAATAGGAAAACCGGCTGTTGATCAGTTAAGCACACTCATCAGTTTCTCGCCTTTCATAGCTTAAGATATGGTAACATGGGATCATGTTAACAAGACGTTACTATGAGATCGAGGACGCAGATATGGAGAAAATAGTTATGAGAAGTAATGCTAGCTCAGTGGTTTTCAATCCTGGTCCTGGGGACCCACCGCTCCGCACATTTTGTATGTCTCCCTTATTTAACACACCTGATTCCACATCTGCCCATTAGGAAAGAGCTTTATCAGCCGAACTAAGTGGGTGCTTCTCAATTCTTATTTATGCATCCTCGATTCCTTTCCTAGCTTCCTTTCCTCGTGTCTTAGCTCCACCCCTTCAGGATGCGAGGGAAGGACGCAAGGAAAAGACGCGAGGACGGAGGAATTGAATCAAGTGAAATGAAATATTCTCGCTCCCTTTAGCGTCACTTCAAAGCGTCGTCAATTAATGATGACTCTACAGTGCTGGATTTAGCTTGCACGTCGGGATTCTTGAACATTAGAGATAACTGTTTATATTGTAATAGTTTAAACCTCCACAAAATACCACATTTGTCCATATTTTATTTAATATTACCAGTTATTATAAACAACAAATTATTCCCAGTTATTAACTGCTTTTTATTTTTTGTATAGTATTACAGTTTGTTACTTTAATTTTCTTGTGCTTTGATATAATACTGCAACTGTCCTACTGTTGTTGTTATTTGACATACATTTGTGTCTTGTACATGTCAACATTATAATAACAATGAATAAACTGTTGCAAGATGTGAAGGGGGAGGAGAATTAATGTGTGCGTCACGTTTAGTCGATAAAACACAAAGGATACACCTGTGTATCCTCGCCATGACTCCTCAGGAAGCCTCCTCACTTCTCAAATCCTCGCCTCCTCGTGGTGCAATTAGAGAATTGAGATGTCCTACAAGACGGCTGAGCTCCATCGGTTTCCGGGTCATAGGATGGAGGATGGAGGAGCGAAGAAACGAGGAGGGATATTGAGAAGCACCCAGTGTGTCAGATAAGAAAAACACAAAATGGAGTGGTGGATCCCCAGGACCAGGATTGAAAATCACTGTGCTAGCTAACCAACAGCAAGAAAAGTCAAGGGCAATATTTCTAGATGTTAACCAACATAAATTAATGGGCATGCACCATTTGAAAATAATGCAGTTTGTCACTAACTTTTGTTTAAATGTTTCTTGGTGGCATTAGTGAAAAAGCCGGGACTACGACACATTACTGAGAGAGAGGGGCTCTCCGAGTCAGAGCCGGTACTGGTATGTTCTGAGGTCAGCAAGCTGCTAGCCTCAAACTAGCACAAGCCCTAATCTAGCATTAATAACAACATTTGAAAAGCGGTAGTGTAGGGTATACTTTAACATTAGTCGAACAGCTTTTTCTATGTATCTATAGCCATCCATAATTTGATCTGCTAGCTAGCACCTTTTACCGGTGAACTTGATAAAACGTAATGATATGTAGGTTACACACACACACACATACACACACACACACACACACACACACACACACACACACATGTTGTGTTTCCATGTTTTGTGGGGACATTACATAGGCGTAATGCATTTTATACTGTACAAACCGTATTTTCTATCCCCCTACACTGCCCCTGCCCCTAAACCTACCCATCACAGGAGACATTCTGCATTTTTACTTTTTCGAAAACATCACTTAGTGTGATTTATAAGATCTTTTCCTCATGGGGACCAAAAAAATGTCCCCACAAGGACAAAAATTTGGATATTGCCATCTTTGTGGGGACATTTTGTCCCCATACCGTAGGGATTACCAGTCCACACACACACACACACACACACACACACACACACACACACACACACACACACACACACACACACACACACACACACACACACACACACACACACACACACACACACACACACACATATTGGATGAAAGTCAACAATATGGATGAATGATCAATTCTTTCTGCAATATTTTTTATTAATGTATTGAAGTCCACAAAATTATTAGTTATTAGGCACTGTAGAATTAATTCGTTGTCATGTGTTTTTAAGTGTTTGTATAGGTTTGTAGTGTTGAATGATCTTTTTACACGTATCACAAGTTGCAGTATTATCATTTAGTGCCGTAAAATAGCTCCACACAACGCTTCTCTTCCTCTCGGCCATCCTGATCTCTCATTCAATGTGCTATCAGCGTCGTTCACTCAGTTCGCTGCTCATCAGTGAATCACGTGACGACACAACAACAAATCACAGCAGAGCAGCAGGAGGGGGAGGAGTAGCAAAGACTGTTTGCTCAGGATTGTAACGTTAGAGGTAGAAGACACGAGCAAAGTATAATGAACGTAGAGGAGAGATATTTAAAATTAAAATATAGATTCAATTACAACTTTATCGATCTAATACCGATACCAGTGTTGGCATCGATACTATCGATATTTAGATCGATCCGCCCACCCCTAATTAGGACACTGATGACTTTTTCTGGCGACATGACAGCATCCTCATTGTACAATATCACTACTGGTATTTATGAACAACAGCAGAACTGATATCTGTCTGTCACGACTTGTTAGTTAAAGTACATTGTGATAAATACTTTGCTAGTTATGTATACGTGCAACATTTCAACCGTAAATAAACTATAAACTGTCAAGCGATATACGTTTAAGCTACTTCAGAAGTTCCACTAAGGGAACATAGTGAGCATCAATGATACCTGGTTTTCATTTTGCATTGTGGGACTTTTTAGGGAGCAAACATTTCAGTGCCCTGGATGGAGATAGCCCTTAAAATGGCCGACTCCCTAATCAATGCCCTGACTACTGAACTAGGAAGCTGATTGAGATGCAGAGACTCTGAAATCAAACTCCTGTTGAAATCAGCTGGAGAACAGAAACATCTCTCACTGCCTACGCTATGATGGTAACAATAAGACTGACTGACAGCAGCAGCAACAATAATAATGTAATAATAATTTACTTCAGAAATACTGAAAAGTAATGTTGCTCTTCATCTCAATTTCTAATATTTGAAGTTGGCAGTTTGAGTGCAATTAACATACTCATCATAGGAGGAAGTCACTTCAACCACAAAAGGAACTCTGTGATCTCTCTGCGCCACCATTGACTAAAAATGGTAATTGTCTACAGAAAGAGCCCAGGTGCAGTGACATCCTGCTGGTTTACCATGAGCATCAGAATTGCCCAATCAAGGCAGTGCTCCAGCTGACAGGCCTGGTGAGGAAATTACTAACACTTGAGCAACAGATGGCTTTGGCCTTCACACAGTCTGAGTGTCCATCATGGATGCTCCAATTGGGAGGAGTTGGAAGAGATCCTGATATATTCTCCACAAAGAGTTCTGCTCTGATTCCGATGCAGTGATAAGACTCAGATCTAAATGTTTCATCAGGTACAGCCCACCTAAATGTGTCAACTGTTGTTGCCAGGTGAGGTTTAAGAATTGGTTGGTCATGCAATGTAATATGATTTCATTCCCTTCAGGCCTATAATACATTTGCTGAAGAGAGGGGAGTATGGACAGACTCCATCTGCAGTTTCCATGCACTATACAGTACATACCCTATACTTATCAATGAATGTGATATAGAATACCAGATTGAAATTTCTCATGAATCAGAATAAGAAAAAAAGTTAAGGGGAGACGAATGCAGTGAGATACTGAATACAATTACTGCACTAGGCAAAATAAATAATACTTATTAACCCTTTCACGCATAGAGGTCACAGTGGAAAGCCTTTCAAAAAGCATTTTCTTATGCATGCATGGGTTTGATGGCATAATTGCACATAAACCTCTACAGTGGACTTTATTGCATCATCCTATACATTGCCATTGTATTTGGAGTTTTTGATTCTCCAAACCAAGATGGATGACAGCCACCGGAATATCAATCCATTCCTTCTATCCTAGAAGACTCTTGCAGATAATAATTTTTTGTAGCATTACTTATGTAGCATGTAACTTATGTAATACATTACTCCCAACACTCCTAATTTCAAATGAGATTGAAAACACCCTTATTTCCACAGTCTGAAAACATCAACAGATCAATGTAGATTTCAGTCTGATGTTTTCTCAGAGAGGAGAGCTATGGCAGAAATGTGTCCATTTTGAACATAATCAGAATTTTCAGCTAAAAAGGGTAAATCAACATACTCTTGTAGAATGGAAGGAGTGTGAGCATTTTTTTTCTTCCATAGAGTTGGGTTTCCACATAGTTGTACCTTCACCAGTTGTAGAGATCTTTGATATCAGAACATGAGGACGTGATTCCATCAAAGACATGCGGCATTCAACCCGAAGTTCATCTGCTGGTTGAATGGGAACTAATTCAATTGCGTAGCTGTTTTATGTATATATTTGAGAGTTTTCACATGATTCTATATAATTTTAGTTTGTTAAAGCTGCAGTCTGTAACTTTTTTGCATTAAAAATGATCCAAAATAAATTTTTGAGCAAGTAATAACCAGCCAGTATTCAAAACTATCTGCTTACCTTAGCTCGATTTACAACGGTAAGCTTGTAATAATGTTTTTAATTTAAGTGGTACCAGTGGATTACCGTGGGGAAATTCGAGCATATCTTTGTGTCATTACGTCACATCACATAAAGAAGCGTGTCCTGTATGCTACATTGCGTGTGAGGTGGAGATTTATAGCCTTATCTCATAGCACTTTTTTAAAATAATTAAACGTATCAATTTTATGGCAGATCCAGAAAGGGTCAAGGTTCAAACTTATTTTCCATCATAATTTGCAAATAAATTATTCAAAAATCAGACAATGTGATTTTCTGGATTTTTTTTTCTCATTCTGTTTCTCATAGTTGAAGTGTATGAAAGATAATTCGTGTACCTCTCCATCTTTTTAAGTGGGAGAACTTGCACAATTGGTGACTGACTAAATACTTTTTTGCCCCACTGTAGTATTGCTGTGTTATGTTTAATACAGTATTTCTTCAGTTAAAACCAAAACTTTCCACTCAACATCTGAAAATATTTTTGAAAAGTATGTGTAAAAAAAAATAAAAGTTCAAATATTGTTTTTCATGCCCCAAGCTCCATGCTCCAATAATTCATGCATGAAAAGGTTAAAGGTGCATGAATATACCATAATAAGCTTCAAGATATTTAGGAAACATGCTAAATTCACCTTGTTTATCAGAAAATGCTACAGCCATGGATTCTACTTTGAAATGTGCATTCCGTGTTAGAATGTCTGTTTACCCAATAGTATTTCGACACCCCGGGTCGCCAGTTGGTGGAAAACCGAACGTATTGCTGCCATGTGAACAAACTGGGTCAGAGATCACAGATTCTATCCGACCTAAAAAGCCTCAGCATCCATCTAAAATTTTCTATGAACCAGAGCATATTAAAAATGCAGCTAAATTAACTAATCAACATACAGTGTGGCTTTCATTGTCAACTGAGCTCGGCTGTGTCCAAAAGTTGGCGCTCTGCAACCTGCGTGAGTGACAAGTCTGAGGAGGGCGAAAAAACGCTCTCCGAAATTATGAATTTGGACTGCAGTATACCCATTTCAATACTGCACATCGCACCTTTTAATATTAAAAAATAAATAAATAAAAAATAATTTGTCCAATTATTATTCAGGGATAGAAATATAATTTGCTCTTTTTGCCTTTTTCATGAAGGCAAGGTAAATTCAAGGTTATAAAATATCATGTGGCATAAATTCTATTGATTTTATTCATAATTCATGAAAGGTAATGTGTGAAATATGAATGAAATAAATACATAAAGGATCTTTTGAAAAAAAAAAAGAAAGAAAAAAAGTGGCTCAGTGGTTCATGTAGATTTTCTACAAACCGGAAGGTTGGTGGTTCGATCCCTGGTTCCACCTGACCAAGTGTCGAAGTGTCCATGAGCAACACACCTAACCCCAGCTGCTCCCGAGGAGCTGGTTAGTGCCCTGCATGGCTGACACCGCTGTCGGTGAATGAGTGAGAGTGTGAATGTGAGGCAAGATGTAAAGCGCTTTGGATGGCCGTGGGTCTGTTAAAAGCGCTATATAAATGCAGTCCATTTACGATTTTAAGCTGTGCACACTCTAACTGCATTTGTTTCCAAGGTGTAAGGATGTAAAAGGTGTAAATAACTTATGAACTGATTTCCCAGCCTGACCAAATGCTCAAAGATCACTCTAAACCCCTCTAAGACAAGCTCAGGGTAGTTGAAGATGTTTTCAGCAAGATTTTTTTCTCTCTAAAAACCTTACTTGCACATTTACCACCAAGAAAACTTTTACCTCAAAGACAAAAGCAAAATATTGACTTGTTTCCCTTTAATTTGAATCAGTGCACTCTTTCAGCAACACAACTTCTCTTCACACTGTATCTAGAGATGATCATTTTGAGAGTTCAAGAGTGAACTACAGAGCCCGAGGTGCTGGAATTAAAGTCAACAGTAACAGGTTTAGCATTCTCAAGGGGGAAAGCGTTGCACATATGGGACAAAGAGAACTGATAGATGCCTTCAAACCAAAGGAACAAATTATGCTACTGCATGCAGTGGGGAATATGTTATTAAAGCACATCAATAAAAAATGAAAACCTTTGGGCCAGCTGTTACATTATGAGAGCATATGAAAACCCAACGTAAATGAGTGTGTGATAAGAACTCAACAGACGGAGAAATTGCAAGCCCAGTTTGCATTGCGCGCAGCCCTGAGATCATTGTGGCAAATGGGATCACCTACAGTGGAAAGAAAAATATAGATCTATCTATATATAAAAAAAAAAAAAATGTAACGAGGCTCTCTTGTTTCCTCACAGTAAGCTCTGCACAGATTTATGTAGATGTCCCATGGTAATGCAGACTGCAGCGAGGGAAGGCTTTGATATCGCAGCTTCAGATCTTTATTTACCATGTGGCATTGTGTGATGGTGGGACCTCCCGATGGGTTTTGTGCTTCACGTTCTTTAATAAAATCCTGATGCGGCTGAAAAAATTATACTAACAAATAAACATCTAATGTTGACACTCTCCACATAATAGCGTGCCGAAATTCACAATCTGATATCTCAAGTGAACCAGGAGGAAGAGAGCTGATACAGATCTGTAAAAATTCAGTTCACAAGCTAACACAACATGCACTTCGAGCGGGGCATCTTCTGTGAGCGTCTTGATCTCAGTTTCAATGTTTCGCAAACATGGTCCAAAACTTCAGACTTTTACAGTCACAGTGGGAAAACAAGTGCAAATAATTTGCTGAGAGGAAGAGGCAGGCAGATAGGAGTTAATTATGGATCATTTGTGAGTTTCCAACGCTCTCCCTCATACTTATATTCATGTGTACTGGGTGTAGATCAATACTGCTTTTAATGTGAACTGCTCTGCAAAATACCCATTTCATCTCATTGCACCCTTATGGAAATGACTAACCTATAGAGAAATTAATGATAATGTTATATGTTAGATATAGTGAGAGTCAGATATTTAAAGGAGTAGTTCAACTACAGTAAATCAGTTACTCTGTCTAAACCTGCATGACTTTCTAACATGGAACAAAAAGAGAGGAAATAATTAACTCACGTTTTTTTATTTATTTAAGTTGGCAGCATTTTTGATAACTTCCACAAAACCATCATGACCCCAAGACTATATTGCTGTATGAATATCTGAACATGGAACAAAAGAAAGAACAGAGCCTCTGCTTATCCTTTTTATCTTTTAATAAAAAATAAATAAATAAAAAAATCACACCTTTCTTTGCAGTAAAATATTTGAAAGTGGGGGGTAAATCACATTATGAAATAAATATTTATCTCCAAAACACATTGGCCCTAATTATTGGCACCCTTTTATTAAATACTTTTTTCAACCTCCTTTTGCCAAGATAAAAACTCTAAATGTGTTCTCCTCTAATGCCTGATGAGTTTGGAGAACACCTGACAAGAGATCAGAGACCATTCCTCCATACAGAATCTCTCCAGATCCTTCAGATTCCCAGATCCATGTTGGTGCTTCTTCCCTTCGGTTCACCCCACTCTTTCTCTATACGGTTCAGGTCAGGGAACTGGGATGGCCAGTGTCACATATGTGTGTTGATTTTGATGTCTGTTTTGGATTGTTGGAAGATCCTTTTTATCCCTGTTTGCACCAAACCGGTGGGTTTTCTGCCAAAAAGCTCTTTTATAGTTTCATCTGACCACAGAACCAGGTGTATTTTGAATTTTCACTTGTGTCTGACAACTGAATGTGCTGAAGTTTGGTTCTGGACGAGCAAGAATGATTTTTCTTGAAACCTTCCTCAACAACATTTATTTATTTATTTTTATTATGGTTTTTTTTTTCGTAATGGTTTCTGACACCAAGACTCAACTAATCTCTGCGATTCTCCATCTGAGATCCTTGGAGAGTCTTTGGCCTTTCTGACTCTGCTCCTCGTCTTGCATCAAGACAATATAGACACACGTCCTCTTCCAAGCAGATTTGTAACATCTTTAGTTGATTGGAACTTCTTAATTATTGCCCGATGGTGGAAATGGGGATTTTCAATGCTTTAGCTGTTTACCTACAGCCACTTTCTATTTTGTGAAACCCAACAATCTTTTGCTGCACATCAGAACTATATTCTTTGGGTTTTACTCATGCTACAGTTTTTAAAATACTAATGGAAATATACTTTGAATTCTAGAGGTGCCAATAATTGTGGCCAATGTGTTTTGGAGAAAAACCTTTATTTCATAATGTGATGTTACCCCCACTTATAATTATTTTATTGAATGAAAGGTTCGATTTTTGTAAAAAAAATAATAATAAAAAAAAAAGATAAAAGGATAAATGATGCAGATTTATTTTTAGAGAGAGAGCATGTTCTGCTATTTAATGAGTTTATGAGTTATGAAGTTGTACGCCAGCGTGCGTGATTGTGTGTACCATTGTGTATGAGTAATAAAGATACGATAGTCGCAGTCTTGCCGACCCCACCTTCTTCCTTCCCCACCAACCTCTTGTACAACGAACCACATCACACACTTATTAACACACAAAAAGCTATACCTCGTCCTGTGTCGACATTTCGTTGACCAATTTAAATGCTTCATTTATATTGTGTTTAATGTTTGATGATCATGTTATTTTGCATGCATATGCTCTTATTGCTTGTTTTTGCTTCTTTTGCCTGTTTTGATTCTGAGATTCGATACTCTTTCAGAAGATGAATAATAGCAGCCCCATACCGTATAACAGTGAAAACATGAATTGCCAGAAATTTCCGTCAATGGCAGGAAGCTGGGACTTACATGACAGCATGTATTAATGATTAGAACAAATAATGACTGTCACTGATTAGTCAAATCCTTGAATGAATCATTGTGTGAACTGGATGAACGGAATCATTAAAAATATCAGACTCAAAAGTGTAATCCATTGATTAATCTGATAACACTATTCTTTAATTAATGTGCCAGAGAACATAAGGATGGTTTTCATTCTAGGGTGAAACATTACTTAAATGTCAGTGTTTCTCACATAAAGTTATCAAATGATTCACAGAGAATGAGTCATAGACCACGTTTATGGTGCTTCAGCATCCTATTTGAAGCTTGAAAGCTTCAGTCCCCATTGAAACTGCATGGAAAAGAGCCACCAACAGTCTTCAGAGTTTCTCCTTTTGTGTTCCAAAGAAGAATAAAAGTCAAGTAAATGATGACAGTGTTCATTTTAACACACTTTTCCTCATCTGACTTACCATTAGCGCCCTCTGCATTTTTAATGAATTCATATCTGTTCTGTAATCCATGGGTCACACACCTTGCTTTAAATGTCTTCTGTGTTTTCGTTGATCTCTTTTTAGAGACACATTTTCAACACAGTAACAATATTCATGACCTCTTCTTTTATTAATAACAAAGCTATAAGCAATAGAAAGAAGACTTGCCCAGGGCTACACTGTCAAAATCCCGCTGACAGGGGCCAGATAATTGATTTTTTTAAATAATCTCTATTTTATGTCTTCTACCACTATTTTATGTATTCCTCCAGATAGCCTTGAGAGATGGTGTGCAGTATCCAAGAGACCATCAATGGTTGAAAAAATGAAATAATTAAAATAATAATACTGCATTATCTGAGTGCAACAAATTCTACCTTTACATTCTTCTATTCTCCTCATGTTGTAAGGGAGTAAGAAACTGATATGATAATTAATTTTGTTAATTGATAGTACTATAATTGAATACTCCTAAATTATTTAGCACTGCCCTCAGGTGGAAGATTCAATTACTACAAATCCAACTGCATGAGCCTTTGAAAAGAAGGTCCAAATCATTTAATTTATTCCTGAAATCTACACTTGTGTCGTGCAGCAGTGGTTCTAAAATGGTTTGCTTTAGTTTGCAGTATAAAAATTACCAAATGATGTCATGTACAAATGTAAGTAAATTAATCAATTAAAATTATTAAAATCAAACACTGGAATGCATTAATATTACACCACAAGCATTAACAAGACTTGAAATTAAAAAATAAAAACTTTTGGTTTTTAAAGGTCAGTTTTTATTTCAATGCTTTCATGCTCTCAGCAGCCGTTAATAGATTTCACGCATTGTGGTCAACATGCCCAAGGTTTATTCTCACTGATTTCTTTACTTTGCATAATTTGTTTATGGCTTTTAGGGCATGTCAAGCAACCCATTAAAGGGTTAGTTCACCAAAAATTCTAATTCTCTCATCATTTCATTCCAAACCTGTATGACATTTGTTTAGTTAGAAACACAAATTAAGATATTGTTAATTAAATCTGAGAGCTTTTTGTCCCTCCATGCAGTCCAACTACCACTTCACAACAAGTTCATAAAAAGATTGTAAAACTAATCCATGTGAATTTTGAGCTTCTGCAAGTACCAATGAGTCTCATTCTTGTTTGTTCCACAGCACATTTGAGCTTCTGCAAGTACCAATGAGGTTCATTCTTGTTTGTTCCACAGCACATTTGAGCTTCTGCAAGTACCAATGAGGTTCATGCTTGTGTGTTCCACAGCACGTTTGAGCTTCTGCAAGTACCAATGAGGTTCATTCTTGTTTGTTCCACAGCACATTTGAGCTTCTGCAAGTACCAATGAGGTTCATGCTTGTGTGTTCCACAGCACATTTGAGCTTCTGCAAGTACCAATGAGGTTCATTCTTGTTTGTTCCACAGCACATTTGAGCTTCTGCAAGTACCAATGAGGTTCATGCTTGTGTGTTCCACAGCACATTTGAGCTTCTGCAAGTACCAATGAGGTTCATGCTTGTGTGTTCCACAGCACGTTTGAGCTTCTGCAAGTACCAATGAGGTTCATTCTTGTTTGTTCCACAGCACATTTGAGCTTCAGCAAGAACCAATGAGGTTCATGCTTGTGTGTTCCACAGCACGTTTGAGCTTCTGCACGAACAAATGAGTCTCATTCTTGTTTGTTCCACAGCACATTTGAGCTTCAGCAAGTACCAATGAGGTTCATGCTTGTGTATTCCACAGCACGTTTGAGCTTCAGCAAGAACCAATGAGGTTCATTATTGTTTATTCCACAGCATGTTTCAGCTTCCTCAAGAACCAATGAGGTTCATTCTTGTGTGTTCCAGCCCGTTTGAGCTTCCTCAAGAACCAAAGAGGTTCATTATCGTGTGTTCCGCAGCACATTTGTATTAATAATGCATCTAATTAGCATAACTGCAAACCATTTTAAGTCAATTCAAATACTGTTAAGTCAAACAAATACACTTCTGTTTATTATGCCTGCTGTAAAGATGTCAGTTTGAGTGAGATGTATATTTTTCTTGTAGACAATGTCTGTCAAAATGGTTTGACATCATTTTGTCACTTGGTGCCTATATAACACCATTGGGATGATGATTCTATAAAGTCTGCACTCCACTAGGTGTGTTTTGCTTTCAAATTATATTTCACACACACAAAAAGCTAATCAGAAAGAAAAATCATTCAAAGGCAACTTAACTTGATCTGAGCTAGTTTTCAATCACAACGCAAAACAAACCCCTTTAAAACTACAAACGCATTCGCAATTTCTTTCCAAAATCAAAAGTGAATCTGTTGTTCAGAAGGGACGTATTCTCTCTCTGCAGTTCCTCAATATCACTAATTGCCAGCAGAAAAGTCTTTGGAAGAGTATGAGTGATAGAAACAGCATGCATAATTCACAGAAATAGAAAGGGAGGAAAAAGAGAGTAATGAGGAAAGCAAGAGGCACTGGTGAACAGAAGTGTGCCTGTATCAGCACAGTGAGGCATGTTTGAAAAAGGAGCAGCCGCGGTACGGAGACATGGCATAATTAGTTTGGGGAGATTGCAGCCTGTAGGGTAGGATTAGGGGTGCAGACACTGAACTAGCAGTGGTCTGTTAGATTAATACTGGCATATGAACTTCATACAAACATTTAAGCCCAGTCTAACGGGAAGGGAACAGCCTTGTTGGAGCAGGATATGATAACAGTGAAGATGTGACTTCTGACTGGGACATAAATTAACATTCTGAACCTTTATTTCAACTGCTGCTTTGGGAGATTACTATTGATATCACTGGATTTTATTTATATTACATTATCATTTACATTACAATCTTATGCTCACCAAAACTGCATGTGAAACATTAAGTATTTATTGGTAAATGTATTCCTGTGATGGTAAAGCTGAATTTTCAGCATCATTACTCCAGTCTTCAGTGTCACATGATCCTTCAGAAAATATTCTAATATGCTCATTTAGAAACAAGAAACAAGAAAGATTTTCTTCTTTTGGTGCCCCCTCAGCACTTAGTGCCCTAAGCGCATCGGCTGCACTGATTGCTAGGCAGCTACTATGGTGTTCCGGTTGGTTGTCAGGGTGTTGCTAAGTTGCAGTTGTTAGGGTGTGGCTGTAGTATTAGCAGTGATACCTAAAGTTTGGATACCAGCCCGAATTAAAAGAGCCAACTCCTGTCTCTATGATGTTTTGTGCTGAGATATAACTTATTCATGCTTCCATACAGTTGCTAGGAGGTTGCAAATGGCTGTTAGGGTGTTGATTAGGGTCCGCTTATTAATTCAGATTCTTCCTCGAAAGCCGCCCTAGCGTGCTGCACGCCCAGGCACTGTACACAAAGCATATGTGTGTCCGTGCCCGACCTATAACTGGGACACTGGTGCACACAACGCTAGTATTGCCCGCCCGGAGTCGCCAACTTTATATATATTCTTTTTTTGTGACAAACAACACCAAATAGATAGACAGTTTGAAACACAGAGCGCTATGCTGAAGAGCGATAACTGCCGTTACTATCGCGGCTCCTTATGTATCTTCCGGGTATGCCGTCACAGCTACGTCATGACGCAACACCAATCAGGATTGGGATAGTTTCATTCATACTTCAGACACTCTGTTGCTTAGGGAGTGTCCCCAAATTCGTCGTTCCGACGCAATGTGAGTTCCCTCGAAAGGGAACCCAATTCAGTATTTGTGTACTGTATGAGATGTGGCTTTTTGTGTGCACGCTCTGGATGCGCCCAGCACAGAAAACAGCATGCAAGTGCTGTATTGAGTTCTCTTTCGCGTCTTCTTGTGCTTTAAAGATTTAACAAAACATTAAGTGGAACTGATATTAATTTTGGATTTTTTTTTAAAATCTCCCTACCCTATTGCTGCTAGACAGTTACCATAGTGAATCTAGAATGGATGTCTGCTCGAATCAAAAGAGCCAAGTCCTGATGTTGTAGTGCTGAGATATGGATTATTTATGCTGCCAATCAAAAAAACAACAAAAAACAACAACAACAACCCCGTGATTCAACAATGTTCTGGTGCCGAGATATGGCCTGCCAATTTTACTATACGTTTATTAGAGTGCTCTAAATGGTTGCTAGGGTGTAGCTAGACAGTTTCCAGGGCGATATTATAAACTATGTTGCACTAAATGAAACTAAACACTAAATGCAGTCTAAACAGGCTACATAAAACTGTAAATAAAAGGAAATACATACTGCAGTGTGAACAAAGCCTTTGACTCATAATATGCTTAAAAGTGAATGTGTATTTTAGCGTTTTCACACCTGTAGACTGTTTTCTTTGTTCCGAAAGAAGGATTAAAATGTTGACAATGATAGCCCCTTTCACATTGCAATCCCAGTAAATTACCAGATGACTTTATTGGTACTGGTACAGCAGACTTCTTACGTCAGCGTGTTCTGACTTTGTACGTGCTCATACCGGTAATCTTCTTTCTGTGTTCACAAACAGCATCATTATGGTAATTTACTGGTAATGTTACAGCTTCCCTTACTTTTTGAAAAGGTCCTGATCAGACACAATCTCTTACCAGTAATTTTACTAGTAAAGACTGTATGTCTGAAATTGGCTAATGTTGCGATTTCTTCTTTGTTCAGTTCGCTTTCACAAGGCAACATTTCTAAATGGACCAAAATTGGTCAATACGAGTCAAGTGCGAGTAAACTCTCCTCTCATTGTTCAGCGTGCACCTGTTTATGTTCCAGGATTCAGCTTATAACAGTCATCAGTCAGGATGAACAGACAACAGCATCGGTGGCTGATTTTGGCTTTCTTTAGCAGTCATTATATTACGTCATCATTTTCAGCAACAAAAAAAAAAATCAAGGCTTTGTCTGTATATTTATGTGTTTTGGACAGTTGTTCTAAAATATGTTTATATAGCCAAATTTCAAACACTCCAAACGAGCCAGGTGACGCTCAAACTAAGTTGTGGATATGGATCTTTGGGTTTCCTAGTTGAAAGTCCAACTTCAAATACATTTGACTTTCTGAGTTAAGCAGAACTTGTAGCAATAAATCTACTGGCGTCAGTACCATCAGTGACTGATATGCCTGACACATGTATTGACATGTTTCAACCTCTGAAATGGACTTTTGTTTTATTACTAGGATGCTGGCAGGAGACATTTTTAAACAAAAGCAAAGGTGGTAAAATGAGCAGACAGGGAGAAGAGCATGTCTCATTACATGTGAAATGTACAGTGCGTGGTGCACTGCTTCTGCAGCTCCACATGTACAATCGTGTGATATTGGTAATTGACCAGTCTCACAATTGTTAGAAATTGAATGAGCAAAATATAATTGGAAAAGGAACAGCTAGATGTAAACAAGTCAATAACTTGTCACACAAGCTACCTGTGTGCAGCTAATACACAAGACTTAATTGGCCCGGTAGAGAAGATCCCTGAGCATTTGCCAATATTTCACAGGACAGGCGAGATGCTAGTATTTATTTCTGACATCCAGCTGTTCTCAGAAAGTAACCAGATGGTAAAAACAGACCAGAAATATTCACCTGCGCAGGAAGAATCCAACAAGAAGCTCAGTTGATTTAGCTTTGCCACAATTAATTCATCAAAGCATCAACATCTAACATCAAGTCGATGTCTGCAAAACATGACGTCCCTTTATTGATGCTGCAATGTTCTGAAACTGCCTAAACCTACACAAGCAGACGTTTTTTGATTACAATAGAAAACTGGCGGTTTGGAAAAGCAGGCTTTAGGTTGAATTAGAGGTAAGTGCAGTCAAATCTGCAGGCTCTTGAGAGAATAATTGTGTCCCTGTAGTGAACAAAATTGACGATGAAATCCACCAGATAGAGCTGAATTAATTCACACTGGGTTTACACCCCCATGTTTACTTCAATTTCACATAATTTAAATTCAATTTTGTCCAATTACTATCTCGTTCTCCACACCTGGACAGTGCTGCTATGTGGAATGGATATCTCCCCATAGAGATTTATTTACAAATGATTGAATGCACTGATGCATTCAAGGAAACAAATCACAGTTATCAGAACAAACCTAAATAAAGATCAGAATTGCTATGTCAGGTGTCATGCACCACGCTATTGACAGTGTAAAAACAGATTTTTTTTGTCATATCTGACTGATGCATCTGACTGACTGATATTATGCTTATTAAAAATGAGTAATGTTGTTATTTTTATACTACTTTAAAATGTTAATTGTTTTCTGTTTAAATATATTTTAAAAT
Organism: Gobiocypris rarus; assembly: GCA_023029165.1. Classification (NCBI taxonomy): domain Eukaryota; kingdom Metazoa; phylum Chordata; class Actinopteri; order Cypriniformes; family Gobionidae; genus Gobiocypris; species Gobiocypris rarus. The sequence goes on along the minus strand of CM040915.1, from coordinate 38,219,142 downwards.
GAAATTTAATGAATTTTCAGCATCTTTACTCCAGTCTTCAGTGTTACATGATCCTCCAGAAATCATTGCAAGAAACATTTCTTATTATTATCAATGGAGAAAACAATTTTATGCTGCTTAATATTTTTATGGAAATTGTAAAATATTTGATAAGGATTCTTTTTTTTCTTCTTTTTTTCTTGCATATTTGTGACAAGCAATGAGGATCATTATGTAATTTTCAGATTAAACTGACATTATAGAACAAACAAAAAAGACATGATTTTCTTTTTCATATATGTTTCTTGGTTAACTTTTTGATGGTAAATTTCTCAGCAAGGTTCTTGTCTTGTCGACTTCAATTGTAAACTTTACTATATCGCAGTTCTAAATAAAGTTAACGGTCAACAGGAAAGTATTATTTGCTTGCCAAAGACAATTTTCACTTGTATTCGGCACTTAGCAGGTGTTAATTTTGGCCCCTGCCTACAACTTTTCCAGGGAATCAGTGCTGCTTTAACATCATTATGGATTAGAATAATAAGAGCGATCAAGGCCGTGCTAATGCCATTCTATCATCATTCTTTCTACACAGGCCTCACAGTTTTACCCTCTCCACTGATTTAGGGGACATTATTCAACATTATTCAGATGCTCTTTACAATATCATCTCTTATCAATCTCTCTGTGATGCATTGTGGCCCCTGTTAGCATGTCATCCTCCTTTTATTATGTAAAAAGTAATTATAATGCAGTCTTGTTCAGTGTAAATGATAACCTTGACCTGCTCAATCCAACCTTGAGAAATCTGTTGCATACTAATAAATATATAGTTATGTTTATAAATTATTTTCAACAACCGTGAGAGCTTCAGAACTTGAAATGTGGTAAGCATACACTTAAAAACAAGATACAACTTGAAAATTCAAGGAAGAAACAATTAAGTTGAAAGTGTATATCTATGACTTTTTATTGACATGTAATCTGAGTTACATATTATATGCATTATTTTTAAGCAGAAGAGTTTAATATTACAAATGTCAAAACTATAAAAAAGTAAAGCAAATTCATTTTAAATAAATAAAAAACAAACCAATTATTTTAATGGCCACTGACAGGTGAAGTGAATAACACTGATAATCTCTTCATCATGGCACCTGTTAGTGGGTGGGTATATTAGGCAGCAAGTGAACATTTTGTCCTCAAAGCTGATGTGTTAGAAACAGGAAAAATTGGCAAGAGCAAAGATTTGAGCGAGTTTGACAAGGGACAAATTGTGGAGTGTTCCTGGTCTGCAGTGGTCAGAATCTATCAAAAGTGGCCCAAGGAAAGGAACAGTGGTGAACCGGCGACAGGGTCATGGGCGGCCAAGGCTGACTGATGCATGTGGGGCCGTGTGGTCCGAATAAACAGACGAGCTACTATAGCTCAAATTGCTCAAAGTTAATGCTGGTTCTGATAGAAAAGTGTCAGTATACACAGTGCATCGACCCCTGTCCCCCGCCAAAAGCACCAATACTGGGCACTTGATCATCAGAACTGGACCATGGAGCAATGAAAGAAGGTGGCCTGGTCTGATGAATCACATTTTGGCACCAAGATGCACTATGGGAAGAAGGCAAGCCGGCGGAGGCAGTGTGATGCTCTGGGCAATGTTCTGCTGGGAAACCTTGGGTCCTGCCATCCATGTGGATGTTACTTTTACCACCTACCTAAGGATTGTTGCAGACCATGTACACCCCTTCATGGAGGCGGTATTCCCCAGTGGCTGTGGCCTCTTTAAGCAGAATAATGTGCCCTGTCACTAAGCAAAAATGGTTCAGGAATGGTTTGAGGAGCACAAAAACTAGTTTGAGGTGTTGACTTGGGCTCCAAATTCCCCAGATCTCCCTCACACACCACACACGCACGAGCACACGCATACACATACACACACGCACACATCTGGTTCACTATCTTTGTGGGGACTCTCCATAGATGTAATGGTTTTTATACCGTACAAACTGTACATTCGATCTCCCTACACTGCCCCTGCCCCTAAACCTCACAGGAAACGTTCTGCATTTTTACTTTCTCTAAAAACTCATCCTGTGTGATTTATAAGCCTTTTGAAAAGTGGGGGCCGCTGGCCGCTGTGGGTGATCTCAGGTTTTACTATCCTTATGGACACACACACACACACACACACACACACACACACACACACACACACACACACACACACACACACACACACACACACACACACACACACACACACGACCTCAAGCTTTATCCACATGCAAATGATTTACATTTTCAGGTATCCAATTAAAAAAAATCAGTTGGCTAAATTGAATTTCTGTGAATTGATACAATTTAATTCAACTAAAAAATGTAGATGTGACCATTCAATAGAAAATTTTAAATTGGAGACCTGATATAGATTGTTTGAAGTTTCAAGGTAATATATATATATATATATATACAATTACCTTTAAACTTCAAATAATTGACTTTGCATAGGCTCTGTCTTGTGGTCTTAAACTTTGTTTACTCAACAGCAAGGGGAATAGTCAATGATTTGTGTGTGGATAAAGCTTGAGGTCACACTGAGAAGATCAAGGAATGCGTTTAGGATCAAGCTCTCAAAGAGACTGCTGTGTCCTTCATGCACTCCCTAAACAATGCAGCTCTTAGCTGAGTCAAAACAAACGCTTTTCCAGAACTGAAGAAAGCTCAACTTTGACAAAAAAATCTTGATATTGCATCTCATACACTTGAGAATTGTCACGCTAATGAGTGCTTGTGAAATGACCCTTTTCTTTAAAGAGCAAATTGGATCTTAAAGACCCTGGATTTGTAGTCTTGCAGTTGTGTTTGTGTTGTGCTGTATTGCTGCTGAACAGGCTCACATGAATCCTGAGCTTGTCGTTTCTAAGAACAGCATGACATTTTTCTCTCAACTGCAGCTCTAGTGTTTCAGGCTGCCGCAAAATTCAGATAACGTCACAAAGTTCATTAACAAATAATTAGAGTCTCATGCTGTGATTAAACACAGTTCATCCCTTTAAAACTGCTGTTTTCTGTCACAGTCTCGAGAAAGCAGAAACACTCAATTCCAGTCCTTCTAAAATCTAAATTTGCATGAGAAAAAGAGGGAAATTTAAGACATTGTTCACTGATAATCGTGGACTCCAGTGAGCTTTTAACCACTGTCACCCGATCGTTGATTCAGTGAGTCTGAGAACCAAACCAGCCAGATTTGATTTAAATCATTCAGACAACGGATTCACTGATCCAACTCCAATTCTCTAATAAATTCTCATGAATGCTCAATGAGAATTTCATTTCTGTCTGTTCCACACACAAAGCAAAGCTACAAAAGACAACAGAAACATATTTGCCTCCTTTATAAAGCTCAGTTTCAAATTTGCTGGGATAATAATAATTGTAAGAGATAATAAGAATACAACATGACAAATGTTATTTTTGGGTGAACTTAAAGGGGGTGAAATGCTATTTCATGTAAGTTAGGCTATACTGAGCTTTTTACACTGTTGAAGACTTGGAATCCCATGCTGAACGTGGACAGAGTTAAAAAAAAATTAAATTAGACGCTTGATGGAGTATTTCCATGCTAAAATGAATCCTTCCAGTTTCTCACAAGATTCTGAAAGATTTTTTATTTTTTGGGGTCTGCGGGACGTTAACAAGGGCGGAAACAAGTATGGGAAATTTCCCCCGGAAGGGCACGGGATCACGTGTACCCGTTGACCAGAGCGAGAGAGCGAAAGCAGTACGGACATCAAAGCGCTTTACTCAGCTTTAGGGAAGTCTCTGGCAGCGCTGCACAGTCACAGGACTTCACGAAATCAACAATGTCACCACAGAAGTGTGTTTTTGGTTGCCCTGTACAGCTTCCCAGAGAACCCAACGTTAAAGGGAACAGTGGATGGAGTCTGTTTTTCCGGAGCAGCAACAGAGGCATTTATTTTTAGTTTGTTCCCTGTATTTCAGCGACGACTGTTTTGTAAACAAGGCCCAGTTCGACACATCCGGTAAACAAATGATCCCGTATAGATAATTTATCAATGGAGCATGCGATGTATGGCGTGTGTTTAAATACATTTGTGCCTGTTTGTTCATTGTAAAACCATTGAAAACAGCAATACACAAAGAGTGGGAAAATATGTTAAACTAAATCAGTTATTTCATGAATATTAAACCTCTATATAGGGACGTTTAAGGATGTCACAGCTGTCGGACGCTCTCCACCCACACGATACGCCTCCATCCGCTCGGTTTTATTCGGAAAGACTCCGTACAGTGTATCTTTCTTTTATAAAACTAAAGACTCTTCTGAGATATGAAGGATGCAACACTACTCTATAGGTACTTGAGATTGACAGAAACTGAGTGTGACACCCCCCGTCCTTTAATTTTAAGACTTATTTTTTCTTTGTTTTTTCCCCCACATATTTTCACTATACTACACTTACGAACACACACTACACTTATCATACATATGTCGCTATAATTAAACTACTTTCAAAACCACTCAAATAAAACAAACAAGCAAATGTTTTTGACATGCTGGTTGGTTTGACATTATGATTTTTCCTTTAATCCTTCTTTGTAGGACTCAAGGGTTTGTAGCCCACTCTATTTATAAATATATATAAAAAAACAGTCTTCAATTAAATATAACAACAGAATAAATAAAGAGATTCACATTGGAATATGAAATGCGCTGAGCATCCAGCGAGTTTTCACTTGATGCTCAGGAGAACCTAATCACACACTTACAGCACCAAGGTTACTTAGCAACCAGTGGAAAGAAACAACCCGCTGCCCATGGCATTTATACATGCCATTAATGTTGTCTTGGACATATACGTGATCTGAATATGAATATGGACGGGTCATTAACATTGCTGCCACTTCCTCTATGCTTATCAGACAAATCTACGTGTTGAGATCAAGGCTTATGTACACAGAGAATCAACGCTCCGAGGCAACTACACAAAGGAACAGTACGTCTGTTGCTTCAGCAAAGGACTGAGCAGTTGGCTCCACTGTCCTGTAAACAATGTAACTACTGTCAGTCTCAACGAACATGCATGGATCCAGTGGCCGCAGCTGGTGGGCAGCTTTTCATCTCAATGCAGCAATTGGGCGTCACAATTTTCACCTGACACACTGTGCCAGCCACGACTGAGGATTAGAATTACAGCGGCTTTCGACAAGCTTGTCAGATGTCAGTCTGGAGAGAGAGCTGTGACTGCAAAAGATTGCCTTTGCTGTTGACTTCAAAACATCTGTTTATCAGTTAATATTTTAATGGTGCTTTAACAGTATAATGTCTTCGAACTGGGCTTGTCAATCGATTCAAATTTGTAACTGCAAAAATTACGACATGTAGATTAATTTAAAAAAATCCAACACTAACATTAGCACACAAAACAAAATAAAAACAATGTTTCTTAACAATGACACAAAACATAGAAAACAACCTGAAGCGTTAAAGGTGCAGTAAGCGATTTCTGGCAAACGCTGTTGATATCTGAAATCACCAAAACAAACACACCCCTACCCAAAAGGATCACATGCCTCACGTACACACGCTATGCAACAACTATGATGGAATATGCGATGCCTGCTGCCCAAGGGTATGATGTCATGAATAAGTGAAAGCAATTTGTGTTACTATGATAATTCAGGTCGAATGTCTAATTGGTATTTAGCTCCTCTACTCCTTCGATGGCAAAGTCATCCCTTCCATTCCAAAAAACAAACACCATTTTCACAAACAGCACCCTACATCATATGATAGTCCAAGACTTACTATTATATTACAAATCTGACAAGCTTACAGGGTTATATAGTGATCACTAAAAGGGGGACCAAAAAAAATCATATATTAGGGGTATGTTAAATCTCAAGTATGTTTTTACTAAGTATGTAACAACTTTTCAGACACACTTTGGGAGCCGATGCTTGACACGAGCGGTTTAGATGTTCCAGGCTTATGATAATAATAATAATAATAATAATAATAATAATAATAATAATAATAATAATGAAAATGGAAATGAACAAAAAAGTGAAGATGATATTCAAGAAAGAGACAACATATTTTAGTTCTGTGAAACACAGCAAAACCATCGGTACTTGCATGTTGAGAAGAAATAAAGCAACATCAGCATCCGTTTAGGCCTTCCTGCTTCCCTACTCTCCAGCACTGGAAAGCTTCTCTGATATTAATGCAGTCCTGCGTCTTGCCAGTGTTTTGCAAAGTTGCCAGCCACCAGCATTTTTGATAATTTTCACAATTTTCATGACCCCAAGAATATTTAGTTGTATGAATATTTGAACATACTATTTGCCAAAAGAAAGAACAGGGCCTCTACTTAAAAAAAATAAAATGAACACTAAAATTAATGTGAGTACATTTAATATATATATAAAGACTACGTCCAGATTGGATCCAGAAGGATGATCAAAAAAAGATGGAGTAGATCGAGTCCATCAACACCCCTCAAATCTTCACAGTCATAAGTGATCCCATCCTGGGTCAACATTTAATAATTCATTACATTTATGTAGTGTTTATTTGATGTGACGGCAGCCATATTGTGCCAGAACGCCACCATACACCAGCTTACTGGTGGAGAGGAGACAATAGGGAGGCCCTTATGGACATAGGCCAATAGGTAAATTTGGCCAGGATGCCGGGGTTACACCCCTCCTCTTTTTCCGAAGGACATCCTGGGATTTTTAATGACCACAGAGAGTCAGGACCTCGATTTAACGTCTCATCCGAGGGATGGTGCTTGTTACAGTATAGTGTCCCCATCACTATACTGGAGCATTAAAACCCACACCGACCGCATGCTGAGTACCCCCTGCTGTCTCACTAACACCTCTTTCAGCAGCAACCTAGCCAATGTCCAAAATGGCATCTTGAACCAATTTGAGACCTGCGTCTGTGCAGTAGTGACCTCGGGACCAGAGCCTGTGCAGTAGAGAGCAGGGAGTAGAGCCGCGATATCAGACATCACTTTTCCCACTTCTCAGGATGTGTGCGGCATGCTTGTTCTGTACCCTTTCAGAAAATGTGTCATAGCGCCCCCTACCATATAACAGTGAAAACACGGAGAACCATACAGTTCAGTCAATGGCAGGGAAGCATTGTCTCGAAAATGATGGAAATTTCAGTTAATAGCAGAGAAAGAGTTAAAAAACACATCTCTAGACTAGGGTTGTCAAACGTACCTATACAACTGGGGTTTTCAAGTACCTAAAAAAGTAACACATTACTTTTAAATTAACAACAAAATATGAGTTACTTTTTCTGACAAGTAACACAAGTTACTTTGTTTTCCCATTGACTGACACCTCTCCTGTGCCCTTGTTGAGAGGAAATTGTGAGTAAAGCGCAGAGATGTTAACCACAGGTGTGCGCTCGCTGTATAAGCATGATGGTTATTGTAGTTGTGAACATGCATTTACTCATCTCACTTACACAAAAATATATAAATAGTATTAAAGGGGTACTTCAGCGCTAGGAAGACGAATCTGTATTTAAACCGGTCATTAATGTAGTAGAAATGTGAAATTATTTTTGAATTTTGCCTTCTAGACTGAGAAAACACAGAAAATGTATTTTTGTCTCATGGGGATGAAAGACAAAAATTCCCAGAATACACTTCGCTGCCCTGGCATGGCTACTGGCTGGATCACTTGCCCACTGCGTTCTTTTTCATACAATCAGTTCAGTTAAATTAAAAACAATTAAAAACTGAATGTGTCTGTTCAACATAATGTGAGTGAGCCTGAGTGTCACAGCCGTCGCGGCACAAACACAGCAGGAGTCGGATTACATTCATCACATGAGCTGAGGTAAGCGCGGGATTCGCGGCTGCGGCTGCATTCACAGCACGCGTTCAGTCTGGCACATTTTCAGATCATGTCTTTGGAAGCTTAACTTTCATAGGAATTCATTTGAAAAGTTGAAACACTCACTTTGCTCTCCACCGCTCCGTTTACATGAATCTCCGCAGCTCCCGGGCAGTGCTGTGAGTGCGATGTTTAAAACATGTGGAAATAGCGCCTCCTGCTGGCTGTAGTCTTTAGCTTCTGGACAAAAACTCCTACGATGTCGCAAAATGACGATATTTGCGCCATCGGAGGAATTTTTCCAGAAATAATTCTCTCGTCTCAGGGGGATATAGGGGGGGAGAGTATGATAATTTGAATATACTCCTGGGTTTCTACAGATACAAAGCTTAATGCTAATCGCTGAAGTAACCCTTTAAGCTAAATTGAAATACATAAATATGTTAAATAATACAAATATAATTAATGTAGTCAATTTAATCACTTTTTCAATCAAATTCTTTGCTGCTGACCTTCGATAATTCAATTCAACCATACTAATAATCAAAAAATACTTTTTTTTTGTTTGTTTTTTATTGCTATAGTAAATGTGTTGAACATTATTCTCCTGCATCCAATTCTTCTAAAATCCAGAATGGCAGCACAGCCGGAGGTTTGTATGAGCTACGCCCTCTACTGTACTTTCCTTCAGCCTTAGGCTTATTCATTTCACTTTTGGTGTGAAAGGGCATTTACATCTGCCAAAATATAACTTTTTTTGTTATTAAAAAAACTATCAAGCAAGCCCAGCCCAGCAGAGAAAAAGTAATGCAAAAAGTGGCCTATCGTAACGCATTAGAGGGTTAGTTCACCCAAAAATTCTATCATTAATTACTCACCCTCATGTCGTTCCAAAGCCATTAGACCTACGTTCTTCTTCAGAACACAAATTATGATATTTTTGATGAAATCCGAGAGCTTTCTGACCCCACATAGACAGCAATGTAATTACCATTTTCAATTCCCAGAAAATAGTCAATGTGACGAGAGTAGTTCAAACTTCATGTTATACAGTGCAGTGCTTTTGAGTTCTACAGCAGAACCGCAGCTCTCTGCCATAGAGCTTGAAAGCGCTGTACTGTGTTCACAACATAAACTGGCAAAGACGAGAAGAAATTGTTGAATAAAGTTGTTATTTTTGTTTGATTTTTGCTCACAAAAAGTATTCTCGTCACTTCATAACATTAAGTTTGAACCACTGTCAGCACATGGACTATTTTAACGAGGTATTTGGGTTTGAAAAGATGTAAGGGTGAGTAATTAATGACAGAAATAAAATTTTTGGGTGAATTAATCCTTTAATTTCCATTAAAAAAACCAAGCACAATTAGCTATTTTTCAGGGAGTAATGCAATATCTTTCCCCAACACTAACCAATGAATGAGACAAAATGGGGGGAAATTCTTTAAAGTACTTAGTTCAACACTTTTTGCTCAGGAACCGCAACATTTTACCGACTTCTAAAATGTTGGTACCATGACAACACTACTCTAGACCTTGCAGGGTCTTGCATTAACCACACAAATTAATTCTGTACATGTGAATGGCCTCTTAATGTTTTAGCCTGACATAAATCAAAGTTTAAAAATGTATTAGAATGTAATGTCAAGTTAAAAGTTGCTCAACTTTTAAAACTTCTTGTAATAATTAATCAGACTAGCTTCGTATACTTTGTACAAAAAAAAAAAAGAAAAGAAAAAAAAAGCATTTGATGACAGTGTGCCTGTTACATTCTGATGAAGCTGTCGTGAGTCTGTTTTGGTTACTGTGCACTGTGCACTGGAATCTTCACAAAGCCTGTGATTTTGCACTCTTGCTCAGCAGAAATCTCTGCATTTAATGCCAAGATGTCCCAGTTATGCTATCCTTTGAAGAAATGAAAGTAGAATGTTGTATTGGAGAGCGATATCAAAAGAAATTTTTACAGACATTAAATTCCGCTGGCAAGCCTCTCGAGCAGAGCCCATTGCTCTGAAAGCACTCTATTTAGCCAAGCACTCTGCCTCTCTCTTGCTCCCTCTCCCCCTTCTCTCCATTTCCTCTCCCCCTGCACACACTGCTGAAAAACGCCAGTAAGTGCCTCTAATCAAATTGAGGATATTGTAATTTCTAATCACTTCAGACCATTGATTGGCTACCTCAATTATAATCTCACGTTAAACAGCAAATTCCCAGCCAGACCTTATTTATAGAAATATTTCTGAACAAAAACAAAATCAAATGCATGTTGTTTGAATTAATTATCTGCAGTTTCAATTAGGGAATGGAATCTAAGGGAATGAAGACAATGGATAATATAGTATTCATTAATTCTGATGATTCTCGAGGCTAATAATGACCCATGGACAGTGTTCCATGTGTTTTGTTGTTTCTGAGTAAAGATGCAAAATAAATCAATAAATAAATTTGACATATAAAATATTTTGAGAAAAATAATTATATATATATATATATATATATATATATATATATATATATATATATATATATATATATATATATATATATATATATGTGTGTGTGTGTGTGTGTGTGTGTGTGTGTTTGTGTGAATTTCAATTGATAAAAAAATGACAGTCAAGACATTTACAATGCTACAAAAGATTTCTACTTCAAGTGAATGTTGTTCTTTTGAACTTTCTATTCATCAAATAATCAGTTTCCACAAAAATGTTAAGCAGCTGTTTTTGACAATGAAAATAAGAAATGTTTTTTGAGCACCAAATCAGCATATTAGAATGATTTCTAAAAATTATGCCAAAAAATTAGCTTTGCCATCACAGGAATACATTTACATTTTAAAATATACTGAAAAAGAAAAGTTACTTAAAATTGTACTAATATTTCACAATATTACTGTTTTACTGTATTAAAAAAAAAAAAAAACAAACAAACAAAAAAAACAGCAACCAATTTATACTTCTGCGTCAAGTGCGTCAAAAGGTATGGCGTACCATACGCATAGACACGCTCCATTCGCCGTACCACGACGCACACCTCCCCAAAAATGTAACTACGCATTGCGATGGCACAAAGCGCAAGATCTGTGATTGGTCGGCTTGGTAACGTCGCATTTCCAGCGTGTTATTTCCAGCATGTTCTTCTGCGGCGCCCACCGATTTTTTAATCCAGAAACAGCATAATTCCAAAAAACAGCATAATTCCAGCGAACAGCATGACGAACGTGGATATGGACCAAGTGATCGAGCGTTTAATTGAGGAGGTGTGGAAAAACAGGCATTTATACGACTCCTCTTCAGCCGATTACAAAGACTGCCAGATGTCAGCAAATTCGTGGAGAGAGATTTCTTCCAACGTTGGTTTGGAGGTGGCTGAATGGAAGAAACCCCACGGCCCACTAGCGTTTCGGTGGTGTTATTGCAGAACAACACAGAAACAATGCAGAAGTATAAATGCTCACGAAGGCGTCAGCTACGCACGTATCCTACGATGTACACTACACACTTGACGCAGAAGTATAAATCGGCCTTTAGTGTCTCTATGCAGACATACATACTCTACCCATCCTGACATTAGCTGTCTGTAAGAACTGAAAGTCTCCATACTCTTCTAGGATTGCCCATATCTGACAAATTAATCAGTGTTCCATATTTCCCTGCTCAAGTCTTCCCACAGATTCAGTTCCACACTGAAAATTAGCAGACATGTGGATCAACTCCAGCTGAAACACTGCCTAATCATTTAGTTTGAATTTAATAGAAATCTCAAAGTCAAGAAAGCTTCTTTCCACACATTTCTGAGTCTCTCTTCTGCACGGATTTTCTTTGGGTCTATGCGGGAGAGACATCAGAAGTGTGCACATTCAGCTTGCATGCAGCTGAGAGGGAGCGTTGCCCATGATCCGGAGACTTAATGAGATCTCCTATCACAATTGTGGTGTTGAAAGTGCACTTAACCCCAGGATGCTCCAGAGGCGGTGTCCATGCAATTAGTGTAATGTAAGTCACTTTGGATGAAAAAAACTCTGCTAATGACGAGTAATAAAGCCACGGAAAGTCATATCAGGCTTGTTGGTTGAGGACAGTCTATTAAAAAAATAGTTTTTTTTTTCTTCACATTGACACAATTTGAACCTCAATATTCCTTGTTCATAATAACCACTATTTTATTAAAAATAAAAATAATAACTACATCAAAGGGCATGATAAACTCAGGCAATTAATTGTATTGATCTTACATACCCTAAGCCTCAGCTCGATAATGCCTAACCTTCAGGGTGTACTTAAAATAAAAGATAAAGAAGAAGAAGAAAAAAAGATAAATAACCATGGAAAATCCTGATCTTCAAATATCTGAACTGCATGATGCAAACCATTAAGAACTAGGAAAGAACATGTCAGAAACTAATAAAATGCAAGCTTATGCAATATATAAAAATGTAATTCTCTTATCAAGTTGACAATAAATAAATGATTCTTATGTTACACTCTGCAATTGCATCACTGTTATTGCAATTCGGCTAGTCCTCTCATGTATCTATAATTAAGCTTTTATGTAGCACTTTTAGATGTTAAAGTTTGGCTTATCATTACTAGCCTTGTACAGTAATCAGATTTAAAATTAATAGTCACTTTGAAGCCATTTTAAAGGGGTCATGAATTAAGAAATCAACTTTTCATTCTCCCTTTGATATATTAAAGTTAATCGTGATATAAGAATATCCTGTAAATATTGGAGCTTAAAACGTCCTTGTTAGTCAAATAAAAGCTTTTATTGAAGACATTTAGAGTTTATTCCTTCATTTCACCACAAATTCATTTGTAAACAAGAGACTGGATTTGCTGACAGGATAAGATTACATGAATGAATGAAGCAACAAACTTGTGTGAGTAAAAAAAGATTTTTATATATGATAGCACACGCTTTCAAAAGAATCCCTCATGTGTACTCACAGGGAAGCTGGAGCTCATTATAATATGCAAATCTTATCCAATCCTAGCCTTGGGCGTTTACTTCCAAGTCTTCAGTGCAGCACGCCCATCACAACCGAGCATGCAGGAAAGAGCCTCAAAACCAGGGAAGAAAATAGCCTATTACTTATTCATTATGATGTTTTTGAATGTAAAAACCAAGCAAACATCATAAGTTGACCTCAGACAAGAGTAAAATAAAAAAATAAAAAAGCCAGTTTATGACCCCTTTAAGTTAAACTGTATAGCTATGGAAATGGTTAAGAGCTGTTTTTGTTTTTATTTGTAAATTAACAGGTGCAAGAGATTCAATGTAGTTATATGTTTGCATTACTTACTAATATGTACTAATTATAAAGGTTCACCATTTGTGTTATTAGTTTAGGTTGTAACAGAATGTAAAGTCTGTTTAGACATGCAATATCCTTGAAACATGTAGTTTTGATGTTTTGAACAAGCAGCCCATTTGCAAAGTTTATTATAAAACCTTTTGAGATTTCAACATAGTTTATTCCTGATGTCCGACCTGTGCCTCCATTAGGCGAGAAAACTACATCTCAGTAATGAGTAATTTGGAGGTGCAATTTCATTCTCAGCTGGACGAAGACTGGAATGGTGTGATTATTTCCAGGGTCATTATGTAGTGCTTCTTACTATTAAACATAGCATGCATTGTGTGAAATTGACGTAGTTACAGGCGTTAAATGGTCTGGATTCATCACATGAAACATGAGCAACTGGTACAGAATCTTTGGGCCAAATTATCAACTGTTTGCACCAGCACAAATCCTCTTTTGCCGTTAAAAAACTAATGTCAGGATTTACTAAAGATTTTCAGAGGAGACTGTTTAAATGAATCATGCCAGTTAAGTTACTAAGGTTTGTACTAGTCAGTTTTCTGGTATTTGAATGGTTTATGTGTCTTCTCACGCCATGTAAAATGTAAACTTCAGACATTGTTATAGGAAACATCATCCTCAGACATCACGCCCACAGACCATTGGCTGAAAGTCTGACGCATATGGCACACTTTTCTGGAAACATTTCAGGAGTTTCAAAGTCGTCATCTGATTGAATTCTACAGGATGTCCGCGAGACGTGTGTGTGTTGCGTTCTTTAACGGTCCGCCGGAAACAAATGCTGTGACGCCAAACTCCCTTGTGGAAGAAGAATGCAATATTGTGTAGAATGAGCTCTTACCAGGATCAACTAAACGCTTGATTTTCAAAAGTATGTGAAGTTTGCGGCTCCATCGTTCTTGAATTAATCATTTATAGAAGCACGCCAGTCTATTATTGCAGGGACATTGACTTTAGATTTTCACACCCCTAAACATGAACAAAATAAAATGTGATTGGTTGCGTTACATATCAGTCAAACGTCCGCAAAGACACTATACAACATTGAGGCAGATGATACATAATAAATGTATCGGTAACACTTTACAATAAGGGTGCACTAATATGCATTAATTCATGCTTAACTAATGCACAGAAAATAATGAGTTAATGTGTTACTAATGGTTAACTAATTGATTTATCAATGATTACTGCATCAGCAACTAATGAAGATTCGACATGATTAATAGATTAAGTAATCATTACATTGTTATTAGTTAAATGTGTCATAATGTATTAATTCCTTAATAACATATTTTATGAACTAATAATGTAAATCAATGTGTTAATTACCACAACGGGTCAAAGCCATGCATTTCAACTTCCAGTTGTCTGCTTTAATTAATCATTAGCTAATGATTTACAAATGTGTCATTATGTTATGACTTTACTTGTTGGGGCACATGACTAGTAACTAATTTATTAAGTATTATGCAATTGTGGTTATGGGTTTTGAATTCATTTTTAATTAGTTAATACTCATGTGCCCCAACAAGTAAAGTCATAATATAATGATCGTTAGCTAATGATTAATTAATGCAAAGAACTGTAAGTTGAAATGCATGGCTTTGACCCGTTGTGGTAATTAACACATTAATTTACATTATTAGTTAATATAATATGTTAAGGAATTAATACATTATGACACATTTAACTAATAACAATTTAATGATTACTTAATCTATTAATCATGTAGAATCTTCATTAGTTGCTGATGCAGTATTCATTAATAAATGGGTTAGTTAACCATTAGTAACACATTAACTCATCATTATCTGTGCATTAGTTAAGCATGAATTAATGCATATTAGTGCACCCTTATTGTAAAGTGTTACCAATGTATCTTTCATAAAAAAGAAAAAAAAGAAAGTCATGTTACCTGTGGCAGTTGTTTTTAAGAGTGCACACTTACAAATAATCGAATAGAATACAAATAAATAAAAAAAGCATATCAGGCACACTGTTAGCCTAAACCCAGAGTTCTGCCCCGCATTGCAGACCGTGAGTGAGGAACGGGTTGGCAGACGGATGCAGAAAACTGTGGAGGTAACTTGGTGAGTCTCCTCACAAACTTTGTTTATAAAACATAATTTTTGCTTAAATTCTGGATTCTCTCGAGATGCAGACATGTAAGAGGCTGACAATTAGCTGAATATCTACTAGTTTAATTTGTGACACTTGGCCTACTTTTTAAAATATATTTGAATATGGCAATTTTTATTTTAAAATCTTTATTTGAATAGGGCAACATTCTTATTTTAAACATTTCATTTGAATATGGCAACATGAAACCTCTTCAACAAAATATGTCTATATTTAAATCACTAACAGAGACCTCTCCAATCAGATACAAAAATATTCGAATTGGACTGGCAGTGTGAAGCCTATGATAGGCTATATATCTTAAAACAAGATATTTGACCTTTTCTGACATGACAAGGTTGTAAATGCCATGTAGCGATTAAGATTAAAAATTAGGAAGTGTAGACTCAGGATTTAAGGAAAATATGCTATTGGTTTTTGTTTGGTTACATTACAATACATTCTTAAGAGTCATTAAATTGACTTTTTTTTAAAACCACATGCAATGTACAATATTTAAAAAAGTGCCATTCTAAGAACTTGCCATTCATTTTAAATTGTATTTTTTTCTTTATATATTACATTATATTATGCTATTGACCCTGCATCATTTTGAACATAAATTACAATAACAAGCACAAGAAATAAGTAGACATTATCTGTCACCTAGCTTCTATCTTCAAACTCCCTCCATGAAACCTCTTCGTAAATGAAGTTTATATTTTGCTAAGGACAAAGACACATAAATTACAGCCTTGGAGAAGATAAAGTGGCTCTCCGCTCTGACCCCTAACTCCTCAGCTTAGCCGGAGAGCATCTGAAGCGCCTTCAAGAAAGCATCACAACATCATAGAACATTCAGAGACTGAAAAGGTCAATAACGAAAGATTTCATTCTATCTCTGAGGAATCTCTCATAATAATGGGGGCAAGCATTGCCGGCAGAGCCCATGGTTCGCTTTAAGTGAGGACAGGCTTTTTATCATCCTACGCAATGACTGACAAAATAACCTTGTCTAGAAGCCTGAGTCTGCTGAGGAACAGATGACTGCAGAACCCTCTACAAAGCCATCGGTTTATGCATTTTGATGACCCCCCACAACCCATAAAGATGGGTCTGACCTTGTTGTAATCACACTAGAGTAGGTACTAGAGTAGGTACATCCACCTTTTCAAAACTTAAAGTTGTATCTTCCATACCGGACAACCCCCACAATTTACAAGAGCCACCATCAGAGCATGCAGTGAAGGACGCTTAGGGCAAAGGCAAGCTATGCTGAACAGCAGATGTGCACAATATCCCCCAGAGCTCCTGGTGTAAGTGGGCTATGTTGTGATTGCCAGACTGCACCACCCTGTCTCCATCTGGGAGAACATGAAAATTCCCAATGATTCCCAAAAATATTGAAAGATTTTTCATTGTTCTGGGAACCAGCGGAGGGATTACCTGCCTTAGTGCCCTTGAAGTTCTCACAAATTCACACATGCAGCCTTTTCTTCACTCCCATGTGCCCACCTTAACCTTAAGCTGTACACATACTTTAATCCCTGACCGTGTGACTACGACCAGAACTCTCTGAGCTCTCACATCAGTGCTAGCATCGGATGGGATTGTATTCTGGATTCAAAAACAAAGGCATGTGAGATACCATGGAGAATCTGTGTTGACATAATTCCAACTCTACATAAACAAGTAAACCAGTAAAAATGATTACATTATTTGTGTGCTGTGTTCACACATAGTGTATTCCTATAATTATAGTTGCTAGAAGAAAAAAAATGATGATAAATATAAACATATAATCAAGTTCAAAATTGCTTGAAACATCTTTAAGTCATTGTTTTTTAATCTAAGCTGTAACATTAATGTGCCTGCGGTGACATTTCTGCTAAATTATATTATGCTCCCTCTTGCATGTTTCATGGCACTTTCAACGTGAAATGTCCAGTGAGTGGAATTAAAGTTAAAATCAATTTTCTCCAAAACAGATAAATATGAATATGAATAAAACAGAATATGAATGTGGCGATGTTTTTGTGTTGGTCATTGTATTTTGCAGCAGTTCATACATGAAATGCCCAGTAAGTGGCGTTAAAAAGTTAATACTCTATTGTGTTTTAAAATAACGTCCACCCTCCCCACACTAAACCCCTAAACCAAACTAATAGTGATCAAGCATGAGATAAAAACGCATTTTCTGAAGAAACCATGCCAGTGCTGTGCCAGGTGAGCTATCGAGCAATCTTACTTTGTCATAAAACACATACACATGGAGCAGTTTATGTGGAAAAGTGAAAATGTATTAGTTTACAAACTATGCACTATACCGTAAAAGTGTTTTGAGGTCATAGTAGGCCAATTGTGCAAGGAAACTAAGTATTTTTTTATCAATAATCTGCTCTGTAATCATAATTTGTGTTAATAGGAATATTTATTGCTGTTTTTATGTCACAAGTGCTCATTTCAACTGGAAATGGCAGTGAATTGTAAGGTATGTTTTGGTATTTTGCAAAAATGTAAGTAGTGGTATGTTTTTCTTATAAGCCTATGTTGTGTAATACAAAGGTTCTCCATAAAAACCCATTAAACCATTTCAATATACTGCTCTTTTCCTGCCATGAAGTACCAATGCGAGTGCTGAGATTGAGTACATCAATAAATGGAACAAACCATCAGCCCTGAACTATAAAGAAAGATATCTGACAAAAATAGCTATTAGCATCAGATTCAAAGCTGGGCAAACGAGAGAGGATTGATCGACCACTAAGAGAGATGCTTTATTTAATCACTACATTACACACAGCTCACATTACCCTACAACACAAGGGCAGCTCTTATGGCTATACTACAACTTTAAACATTACATTTTTATTGCACCTTAGAACACAGCAGAGTCCAATTGTCCTAACACTTTCGGTAAATGTCACACAAATGACAAGCAATTAACCCCTGAATACCACACATAACTTGAAAGCCACTGTCGCAAATTGATACCATTACAAGTGACTACATTTCAGACATTGTACAGGCAAACAAAATCTACAGGAAAAAATTTGGCCTATTCAAATGACATAATTTTTTTTTCTGATTTATTATTATTATTAATAATAATAATAAATTGGTGATTCTATAATTGGAGATACATTTTACATTTAAAAAAGTTAGGGGGGGGGGGCTGTTCACTAACAGATATGTGATATATATACAGATTTATATCCTATGAGGAACATATCTGAGGAACTCCACAGATGGAGTTTAGCTCCCTTTCTTTTCTCTCTCTATATGCTCCCTCTTGGCTGTATTTTTAGAAAGTATGGGCTATCGTTCCATTGCTATGCGGACGATACACAAGTTTATCTACCTTTAGAACAGAACACACTGGTTGGACTGAATGCACTATTGCTTTGTTTGAGTGTTGTAAAGAAATGGTTGTCTCTAAACTTTTTAAATTTCAATGAGAGCAAAACAGAATTGATTATTTTTAAACCCTCTGTCTCTGTAATCTCTACAAATCCAAATTTGGGTGTGTTATCACCATATGTTAATAAGATGTCAAAAATGTGGGTGTTGTATTTGATGAGCAAATGAAATTTGATAGGCAGATTAATATTCCTTTTTCCAACTGCGGCTTCTTGCTAAAGTAAAACCTTTCCTATCTTTTAAAAACCATGAAAAAGTGATCCATGCTTTCATTACCTCCAGATTATATTATTGTAACTCACTGTACGCTGGGATTAGTCAAACAGCTCTCTCTCGTTTACAGCTGGTTCAGAACGCGGCAGCCAGATTTTTGACCAGGACTCGTAAGCGGGATCATATCACAGCAGTTTTACAGTCTTTACACTGGCTGCCTGTACGCTATAGAGTTGATTTTAAAATGTTATCAATTGTGTTTAAGTCACTACATGGTATAGCCCCTTCGTATATATCTGAACTTTTAATTGAACGCAGTGAACAAGATTTCTCCGGTCATCAAACCAGAGATTACTGTTTACACCAAAGACGAGGCTGAAGTCTAGGATCCTGCGTTTTCATCTATCGCCCCAAGACTTTGGAACGAGTTGCCCTCTTCTATTCGATTAGCTCCCTCTGTGATGACTTTTAAGTCAAGATTATAAACCTGTTTATCTGTTTGACAAAGCTTTTATTTCTGTTTGAATCACTGTGATTTACCATGACTTTATTTATAGTTTTTATTTATTTTAATTTATTTTAAATGGTTGTTGTACTTTTTATTTTTAAATTTTATTTCTATTTTTACTTTTATCTTTACTGCACCAGTGTTGTGTGTTTTATGTAAAGCAGATTGGTCAACCATGTGTTGTGGAAATGGTGCTATATAAATAAAATTGACATTGACATTGACAGATATTTGTTCCAGTATCAGTGCTTGCCAAACATGTTACAAAAAAAAAAAAAAAGTATTGTCAGCTCTGTTACTGTCAATTATGTTACATACTTTTAACATTGTTACTCTTAACTTTCTTGGTAACAGATTTGACCATTTTAAACAAGCCAAAAACTGTACTTGCTAGCATAAATGTTAAGAACACATGGCACTAATGAAATCATGATCAACTCTTGCCCCGCCAAACACAGAATTTTCAGTGTTTCTGTGTTTTCACTGTTATACAGGTCCTTCTCAGAAATTAGCATATTGTGATAAAAGTTCATTATTTTCCATAATGTAATGATAAAATTAAACTTTCATATATTTTAGATTCATTACAAACCAACTGAAATATTTCAGGTCTTTTATTGTTTTAATACTGATGATTTTGGCATACAGCTCATGAAAACCCCCAAATTCTCAAAAAATTAGAATATTTCATCCGACCAATAAAAGAAAAGTGTTTTTAATACAAAAAAGTCAACCTTCAAATAATTATGTTCAGTTATGCACTCAATACTTGGTCCGGAATCCTTTTGCAGAAATGACTGCTTCAATGCGGCGTGGCATGGAGGCAATCAGCCTGTGGCACTGCTGAGGTGTTATGGAGGCCCAGGATGCTTCGATAGCGGCCTTAAGCTCATCCAGAGTGTTGGGTCTTGCGTCTCTCAACTTTCTCTTCACAATATCCCACAGATTCTCTATGGGGTTCAGGTCAGGAGAGTTGGCAGGCCAATTGAGCACAGTAATACCATGGTCAGTAAACCATTTACCAGTGGTTTTGGCACTGTGAGCAGGTGCCAGGTCGTGCTGAAAAACGAAATCTTCATCTCCATAAAGCTTTTCAGCAGATGGAAGCATGAAGTGCTCCAAAATCTCCTGATAGCTAGCTGCATTGACCCTGCCCTTGATAAAACACAGTGGAACAACACCAGCAGCTGACATGGCACCCCAGACCATCACTGACTGTGGGTACTTGACACTGGACTTCAGGCATTTTGGTCTTCCTCCAGACTCTGGCACCTTGATTTCCAAATGACATGCAAAATTTGAGCGACAGTCCAGTGCTGCTTCTCTGTAGCCCAGGTCAGGCGCTTCTGCCGCTGTTTCTGGTTCAAAAGTGGCTTGACCTGGGAATGCGGCACCTGCCCATTTCCTGCACACGCCTGTGCACGGTGGCTCTGGATGTTTCTACTCCATACTCAGTCCACTGCTTCAAGGTCCCCAAGGTCTGGAATCGGTCCTTCTCCACAATCTTCCTCAGGGTCCGGTCACCTCTTCTCGTTGTTCAGCGTTTTTTGCCACACTTTATCCTTCCCACCGACTTCCCACTGAGGTGCCCTGATACAGCACTCTGGGAACAGCCTATTCGTTCAGAAATTTCTTTCTGTGTCTTACCCTCTCGCTTGAGGGTGTCAATGATGGCCTTCTGGACAGCAGTCAGGTCGGCAGTCTTACTCATGATTGTGGTTTTGAGTAATGAACCAGGCTTGGAGTTTTTAAAAGCCTCAGGAATGTTTTGCAGGTGTTTAGAGTTAATTAGTTGATTCAGATGATTAGGTTAATAGCTCGTTTAGAGAACCTTTTCATGATATGCTAATTTTTTGAGATAGGAATTTGGGGTTTTCATGAGCTGTATGCCAAAATCATCAGTATTAAAACAATAAAAGACCTGAAATATTTCAGTTGGTTTGCAATGAATCTAAAATATATGAAAGTTTAATTTTATCATTACATTATGGAAAGTAATGAACTTTTATCACAATATGCTATTTTTTTTAGAAAGACCTGTATGCTAGGGGGCAATATTACACATCTTCTGAATGAATTCTGAATCTCTTGATCAAAACACAGGCGAAAGAGAGAGGAGACGCAAAAAAACAAGCGATCATATGCAAGCGGATGCATCCGTAAAATAATGTGATCATCAACATTAAACATAAATCAAAACTATCTAATGTAACTGAATGAAATGTCGACCCAGGACGAGCTCTAGGACTGTGCAAGCATTAGGGGTGTTGATGGACTCGATTTACTCCATCTGTGTCTGAGCATCGTTCTGAATATGATTTGGAATTAGTCTTGACAAAAATTAGATTTTCTTAGCATTTTGTTCAAAATGTTGCTTTTTAATGAAACGTCTCCATATTTAACAGTTGATAAAAAAGGAATGCATGAAGCTATAATGAAACGTTAACATATAATAAAAGGACGAGACTAAAATCACTCTTGGTTTTTGTCGGGGGGGAATGGAGCGTTGGAGTGTTCATGCTTGCGGTTGCCAGACTTCAGTCATTTAAATCCCCCAATCAGAGCTTTTCTGTTAAAAGAACCCGTATTATTTCCGGTGTTTTACTTAAAGGGTTAATTCACCGAAAAATGAAAATCCTGTCATTGATTACTCACCCTCATGTCGTTCGACACCTGTAAGACCTTTGTTCATCTTCGGAACACATGGAGATTTTTTTTTTGATATCCGATGGCTCAGAAAGGCCTCCATTGACAGCAATGACATTTCCTCTCTCAAGACCCATAAAAGTTACTAAAGACATCGTTACAAAGTCCATCTCACTACAGTGTTTCCACAATCATTTTATGAAGCGACGAGAATAGATTTTGAGTGAAAAAAGAAGAAGCAAAATAACGACTTTATTCAACTTTATTCTTGTCTTCCGTCAGAGCCCTGACGTGAACTCACGAAGCACCATGACGCATGCGCATGTAGCCGGCTCTACATCATATTCTCGTGCATGCATCATGGTGCTCCGTGAGTTCACGTCAGAGGCCCAGACAGAAGACAAGAATAAAGTTGAATAAAGTCTTTATTTAGATTTTTTTTTTTTTGTGAGATATTTGACATGCTAAATATCTGGACCTGTCGGCGATTCAAAATCCTGCTGTGTGAAACGAGTTCTGACTGAAAATTACATCTGCAATGGCCTACAGCCAATAAGAAAGCAAGATACAGGGCAGCGGGGGGTTTGGGGGGAGGGGGGTATAGACAGAATATCAGTATTTTAATAGAAATATTCACAATTATATCAAACAGAAACAAAGCACAAACATTTGCTTGACCAGCCGCAACAGCCGCACATTGCAAAATTATTTATTTACCTCCAACACTCTTTGCAGAACACAATCCTTGCTCCTCGCATCTCCCCAACACTTTCCTCCATAATCTTTTTTTTCTTTTTCTCCTTTTTGCTGCAAATCAGCACACACACAATTTGGATAGCAAGCTTTCTGCAGTCTATCATTCTTAAGAACAATGCAGTCTCGCATGTGAACTCCGGTCTGACCTACGCATAATCTTGCGTTGTTTCCTTGTGACATCGAGCGTGTTTGGTTGTGAAACATAGTTTGCGGACGAGAGGAGAGTTGTTGGTTATGCAATGTGCAACCAACCTGTCACGATCCATCGTGCAGTGTGAACACAGCAGTGACTGAATGCTACTCCAGATAGTCATGCATTGTGAAAAGAGCAGTGATCCGACCAGTTTGAAAATCGAGCAGTCTAAACTCGGCATAAGCTGCATTTCAGCGATCTCCATGAGATTTTCTGCTTAGATGAAAGTGTCATTCAGTCGGTCTGTGTTCTGTCACGACGAGCCTCTTGTGCTGTTTGTGCGACCAAATCTGCCATCAAACCTTCTCAGTGATGAACTGTAATAAATCCAAGCATGGATCCTCGACTATTTGCGATCGTGTTTGCTGAATAACTGCACTTACACTACAAAGTTTTTTTGTGCAGATTTTTTTAATAGAAAAACATTGAAGTAATGTGGAATTTCCCTGTTTTCATTTTTTAGAGAAGTTTCTTATTTTTCCATTAGGCCTATATGTTAAAAAGTCTATAATAAGTCATTAAACTAGATGAGGTAAAACAAACCATGCGTTTGGGCCAACATTCTCCTGATTTTTGCTTAAAGGCTAAAGTGCAACAATAAATACATTTCTCAAATGACAACAATCTTTGTTTTTATATTTTGAGCAAATTAATCAGCATTATCAATGCAGCATGATGAAAATGTGACGAATTGACAAAAACTAGACTAAAATGCTCAGCCATTTACTCGAAAAAAAAGTACAAGGTTGACTAAATATGATAAAAACTAAAAAGCACATTTGACAGGAATAAGACCAAGACTAGATTAAAAATAGCTGACGAAATGAACACTTTTTGATATTGTGGTAACATTTTTTTACGTTTAAAAAAAAAACTCTTGGTGTCTGATCTTTTTTGATTAAACTATTTTCTCAGAGAGAGCAGACACACACCTTTCAGAGCTTCAGATCTTATCAGTGAGGTAAAGTGATTCCTGTGTCTTACATAATTGTAGGAGATAATTCCACCAATTTAAAGGCAAAGTATGGTACGGTAACAGAATTGATGCTAGATTTATTGACACATTTTTATCAGATAAGCAAATTAAACAATTAAATGTTGTAGAATTAGGAAAATGACTATTTATGGCTTTTATAAACAAACTAAATGAAATATTACTAAAACAAAAGTACAATTTTTATATTTTGATTATGCAATGATACATGATGGAAAAAAATACACTGACTAGTTAGTTTAGATATTATAAGGGATGTGAAGAGACGAGACAAGATTTTTGCACAGTATTTTTAAGAAATCCTCAATGACAAAATTCATGACTGGAAAAATAATCATCTTGTAATGAATGTAATTTCAGTTCTACCTTCTCCTTTCAGTTCTACTTTCTGAGTATGAATTATCATATGCATTAAAAGACAACAGTAAGGTTTTGCCACAAACTCAACTGACTGGCTTCTCTCCTGTATGATTTCACATGAGTCTCTTCAGAACGTACTGCACATGAATTATGAGCTGATTGAGCTGTGACCTCCTAATTGAACTCCTTTCCACAAATAAAAACAGTATAAATAACAAAAATATGCTTTCAAAAAAATTATTTCTCTCCATTCATTCAAGATATCTACACGTTTCCTCCTTTCAGATTCACCAAATTAAAAGTCCCCAGGCACTGCACTTCCTGCAGTGTTCATAAACAAACAGTAATTTTGGAAATTAACATGAAATTGACAGTTTACTCCTTAATACACTTTCCAGGTCTTATTGTGCATAATTCATCAGTGTATGGTATTCTAAAGAAAAAATGCTTGTCTTTCGTAATCTTTCTTAAAAATGTACTTATTTCACTTCTCAGTGCTGAATCTTTTTGGGTGACATTACCAATCCTTTTCACACCATCCGCTCCAACCACCTGGCTCCTTTCTGGTAAGTAAGCCCACTTTTCATGATTCAATCAATTACAGACAGTTCCGCTCTCTATTTTTTTTCTTGAGTATCCTGTGCCACTCAGAAATATATCAGATTACAGGAGTAAAATGAGTCTTCCAGGCCCTTTCATCTTCTCCAAACATTTTCCGGCAGTTTCTGGGAAAATGCATAATATATGACAGATGCACCAATTGCAATTTTTCTTGGCCGATTACGATTTCCTTTTTTTTTTTTTTTGTGACCTGCCGATAACGATTTTTGCAGATTACGATTTTCTTTCTAAGAACTATAATTGATAGCATATTAAAACAAAAATCTACTTTTTTTTTTTACGCAAAGTATTATTTTAATTTTAAAAAAAGATACGGAAATAGCATGGTTTTAAGGTTTTCAGGTGGGTCTAAAAGTAGGTTATTATTCAGGTAAGAAATATTACAGAAATTAAAGTAAGCAAATGTAAAATGAGACAGCATAGTCTCCATTGTAAAAATAATAATAATAATACAGATTAATGCTTACAATTAAAGGTATAAAACATATTCAGTCAAGAGCAGAGTCTTTTGTTTTTTAGCTGCAACAATAAAATATGTGTGAATATGGGGCGTGTATGTTTATATTGTGTGTGCATGCACGCATGTGTTTGTTTGTGCACGTCTTTACGTGCACATTCATATGGGTGTGTGTGTGTGAGTGAGAGCAAATTAACATAAACATAGTCATTCTGTAGAATTATTAAAATCACAAAAATGTTCTTAGTTGTATGTAATTGGACGGATGTTTCAAAACATGTGTTACAACCTAGCCCGCCACTGTCACCCATTGTTTAGCTAGCTGTATAAGATTGGTGTTTGAAATTAGCAGGAGGTTTCTACACCATTCTTTACTAGAGAAACTACACTTTGACCTGATATAACTCGTACAACATTATCTCCAACGGTAGAAGTACTAAACAAAATATTATATTGTTTTTTATTTTATTTTTAGAATTCGATTTTCTGCTG
The DNA here is from genome assembly GCA_023029165.1 of Gobiocypris rarus. Lineage (NCBI taxonomy): Eukaryota > Metazoa > Chordata > Actinopteri > Cypriniformes > Gobionidae > Gobiocypris > Gobiocypris rarus. The sequence goes on along the minus strand of CM040915.1, from coordinate 38,193,172 downwards.
TAGCTTCAGGAGGGATAGCAACACAGACTGGAAAACCTCCATGTGGGATCGTAAAGGAAGCCAGAGGAAACTGAAACTGTCATATGACTCCTATATTATCCGTGATTCGTGGAATTGGGACTCTACCCATGTTACAACTATACCCGGCCTCCCCTACTCTCATTTTGGCACTTCCCAAGAGATGACCCATTTCCCCCAATTCTGCAAATAGTTGCAGAACTGCCAAAATAGGCAGTTTCTGCCTCTCATTTTAGTAACTACTTTTTTCTTAAAGACTTTGAGCTTCAAATTTCTGTCTGCGTTTTTGTAAGCAATAACTTTTTCAAAGCAAAATCTTTTTCATTAGTTGATGGATGTTTGAATGTATCTATTTTGTCTACATTTTAACGGTTGTGTTTGTGAATAATGTTTTCAATGTTTCTTATCACAATTTCAAAGTTTCTGTCCAGGTCACTCATTTGTAATGCATCATTCCATGTGTGTAAAATGTTGCAATATTCCATCATATTTTCAACAATATCAACTAGATTTCTTATTAAATTACTGTACGCCTTCACTGATGAATCTGTAACCACAATCTGTATTAGAAAGCCAGCGCTAGCGGCACAGAGAGAATTCCTCCAAAACTCTCCCAAATGAAGCATCCGTGATGGCCACTCAGACTGTGTGGAGGCCAAAGCCATCTGTTGCTCAAGTGTTAGTAATTTCCTCACCAGGTCTGTCAGCTGGAGCACTGCCTTGATTGGGCAATTCTGATGCTCATGGTAAACCAACAGAATGTCACTGCACCTGGGCTCTTTCTGCAAACAGACAATTATCATTTCAATCAAAGGGGTATTGGGCGCTTAGTGGGGTTTCTCTGTGGTGAAAGGATTGCCTCAGATTCTTATATAATTAAGTCCAGGCATGAAATGTCAAATTTAAGCATCAAACGTAATGTAGCCCAATGCTCATCAGTCTCATTTAGGAATTTACATCTGTAATTGACTGTTCAGACTAAAATATTAAAATACCTTACAGACGGCAAACATTATGGCAAGGATATGAGAATCGAGCCGAAGTAATCTGGCAGTAACATTCAGTCAGTCTGTTCGGAACAGCCTCACGTGAAGCCCTGCAGGAGGGAGAGACAGGGTGAGTCAGATCCACTGCTAATGCTGTGTTTCTGGAGAGGAAGAGGTCCTGTCAGCAGGATGCTACAGCGGTGCTGATAAATCGTGCTGCGTGACTGAAATTCACTAATAATAACAATCAGTCAAAATCTTCGACAGCTATTGCCAGACGCCAAACACGCCTTTGTCTGTGCACACATAACCGAACGCCTCTTAATTTGCTAATCAATTGGCCATGTCTGCTAAGCCTTGCAATTTATTATGCAAAGCCGCCACAACCTGTTGATGAGAAAAGCTCAGCGTCACACGAGAGCATTCATTTCCATTTCGGCTCAATTTTAAACTGATGAATCAAGACTATTGATTTTCTTAGAAAGATATTGTTGGACAGTAAGAATGATAGATGTAGGGTTCAAACTGGCATCATAAGGGGAATTCAAAGAGAAGGAACTGCACCGATGAAGGCCTGTTTATTTGCGCGAATGCTCTCTACTTTGTTTTAATATCCATTTCAATAGAGGTTAATCAGGTAATGGCACAAACCGTGGCTCTAAAATCTGTGTTGAATGAAATTGGCATACTGTAAGTCCTGATCTTTTACAGAGTTCTTGGATAAGGAAGATGCAGCAGACTAGACTACCATAATCTGCCGTTTTTTTTGTGTGGACTATACAGCACAGCACGTATGGATTTTGCCAGTGAAAGAGGTTGTCAGGGTGCTAGTGGTAAACAAATAAATCAGATAAAACAAATCTAAAATATAAATGTGGCATTATTATCTGATTCATTATAATTATTTTATTTGATTGACATTCATCATTTTATATTTAGCGTCTTAATTTATACTTTTCAAATAATATTTTATTATTTTATTATATGTGACCTGTGCAGTCACAATGAGCGAATTTTCAAAAATGAGTTATTAAAAAACGTTCAGAATGATGTAAAAATTACTGAGCTACTCGTTTAAAAGTCCATAGAGTCAGCAAAGTCAGTTTTGAGAAGTTTTCTGAAGGTCCCAAAACAAAATGACCTGTGCTATGGGAGTCAATGGCTGCTGAGATCTGCTTGGTTACAAACATCTTCCTTTGTGTTCAGCAGAACAAAGAAATATATACAATTTGAGCGTGACTAAATGATGACAGAATTTTCATTTTTGGGTGAACTATCCCTTTAATGAAACAGACAGCCTTTATATTAAGACCTGTACCGCATGGATCTAAAATAATGCTACACATCAGTGTTTTCCCCAACAGCTAACCAAACATTCACTTAAGACATATCAGATAAAGTTTGCGTGAATACTCACCAAGACAGATACTTTGAAATGCTGTAATTCGACGTCTATTGGGGAATGTGCGCACAAGTAAAAAAAGGGAAATCATTGACTAATGGGAAAAGTTGTCTCCTCTCAGAAAACGTACAAATAAAGATACATTCAGATGTTTAATTGCTATTTGGAGCATTGGGATCTCAAGAAAAAGGCTTAATGAACACATTTTTGTGAAAATCTCAACATCATATAGTAAAAATTGTTTCACTTGGTTTGCCTGTAGCTCGAAATTATCCCGTGCGTATTCCAACTCATTTTGCCAGCAAGGGTCACATATTTAAGGAACCTTGCAAGAGGATCATTACATTTGGGGGTCCTTTGGCATCAAAAAAAAAAAAAAATCATGAAATACAGATCATGAAATACAGTGCGAGGGCGGGAAACCCTGTCACTCGCATGAGGTTAGAGTAAAAACACAATCCTGATGGACAAAATCAATTAATGGCATACAATTATTTTTTTTTTCTTGTTCAAAAAGCCTCTGAAGCCTCTCATCTCAGATATATGTAACAACAGACCAATTTGGTGTCAACGTCACGGTTACGTCATTTGCGCGCATTGTGGTGGAAGAAAAACAGTGGTATGGAGGAAAATGCAACTGCATCTTGTCTTTCTGTGTTTGAAAGGCATTAAAGTGTAGTGATTAATTCAGTCCACAAAATGAGTCATGCACATTGCACTTTGCAACCCATAATTTAGTGCATTCGTCACAAAGTGTGCAAATATACATTGGCCAGCACTCATGAGGGAACGGTTTAAGGCAGTGTTAGTAAAGCTGTTCATGAGTTTGCTTACAATATTGATGTGGTTACAATGACACTGCAAAACACTGCAATAGGAGCAAGTCACATGACCGAAATACAGCTAAAATTATGAACTTACCGCGTACATGCATTGGCCTGACTTGCTAACAGGTCCATGGGTGTAAAAAAAACTGTCCATGTGCAATCATTAGTCTTGGCAGGAGAACTGGCCAAGAGTAATATAAGGGAAGACACAGGGAGAAAGCCAAGGAGGTGGAGGCGTGGTACTGTCAGGAGGAAAAGGAGGAGGCGTTGTATGAAATAACACATGCTACAACAATACAATATGCCAAGCGCCAAAATAAGAAGGGATATAGTTATTAAGTTGCTTTTGTTTTCTCTACACATTTTGTCTTCACTTAGACTTTTAACTGTGACATTCAATCATTTTAGCAGTTGATGTTTTCACATTGCTATCTCTGTAATGGTGCCCAGACATGGGGTAAGGAGTTTGAATCCATTAACATTTCATTCACCATCCATCTGTCATCAGGTCTTGGTAGCGTGTTTCTGCGTTGACAGCACTTCCAAGAGAAAATGAGCAAGTTACATCAAACCAAAGCCGGGGATTATCTAGCATTACTAAATGTACTAACTAAAACTAATTGTCCAATAACATTACAGTGGTTTTCAAAATGATGTAGTATTACCATTAACAAGCTGTTATTTTCACATGATTTTTTTTCAAGTCTGATTCAATCGAGTGAATCGATTCATCTGGACAGTTAATTAATGAACCAATTCACTGATTCACCTGTATGCCATTTGCGGCCCTTTAAGTTTTAAATTTAAATAATGATATATTTAAATATAAAACTACCTTTAAAAAAGTGTTTATATTAAAAACTAATTATTGATTATTGATCTTCAGATGTTTTTAGGATCATGCAGTTGCAATGCATCACCAGACTGACTAGTTGTCCTCATAGCTAATAAAAATTATTTATACTTCAGACTGCACTGAAAATAGTTTGTGTAAGAGAAGACAGCTATACACTAGTGGTTTTGAGCTGATGTAAACAGGCAAGGCTTCCTGCAATGATATTTGAATAGGTAAAAAAAAAAAACAACCTGCAAATATACTGCATGGAGAAACATATACACTAGTTTTAAATGTGGCTTTTTGAAATTCACTTAAAAACCTTTTTTTCTGGTGATGCGTAGCACACATTAAGCATGTGCATCGATGAGATTTGTCAGTCAGTGTCTCAATGAGAGTGGATTTGAAAGTGTGCGTAACTTTAAGTATCACATTTGTCTTTTCACAACACTTTTTTCACCACACAATATTTTTGTAATTTTGTTTTGCAAAATACCCTCTCTGTAATACCCTTTCTTTCCACCCTCTCTCTAACCTTTAGAACTGAAGGGGCATTTTTTCCCAAGGTAATTTTAAGAGTCTTATGCATCACCCTCCTCATATTTGAAATGAGTAACAACACTCACGGGTTGCAGGTTTGCCGTTGGGACTAATAAACAGTAGCTGGCACTACTCCATCCTTTAGTACATTGAGGCAGGTCCACAATGCAGTCAGTGCTCAAATATGCTAGAAAACTGTTGTGGGTGGACTGAAATGATCAGGGATATTATAAAACATAAGCTGTATACACTACTACCACTCAAAAGTTTAAAAAAATTTTTTTAAGAGAGTACTACTTTCATTTAGCAAGGATGCATACAAATGAGCAAAAAAGACGCTCAAAATAATTAATTGGTTTGAGCAAACTCAAATTAAACAAATTAGTTCAAACATCCAAACTCATGAGCTTAGTTGATTATGTTAAATCTATTATATTGCTTTCCTCATTAAGCAAGTGCTATGCTATGCTAATGCTACAAAACCATTGTGTAACCAGTTAGCAAAGTGGCATTTCTTGAATTAACAAGTTCATATTAAGTTTCGACTACAAAAAAAGAGATTACATTATATTTTTGTTAAATGTATGAATTAGCTCACTCAAATATTTACAGTTCAGAGCAATTAAAATGTATGATTAAAAAATAAAAATCTGCAAGTCCTGCTTACTTAAACTTCACAGTTCTTAACTTAAATTTGATTGTCTGTTTTTTTAAGTTTTGCCAACTTATTCGGGTTTACAGTGTGGTCAAAAAAATTCAATTAATCAAAGAATTCTGGAAAAAAAGTATCACCGTTTCACAAAAAAATATTAAGCAGCACAACTGTTTTCAACAATAATTATAAGAACCGTTTCTTGAACACCTTATAATCACACTGCGATTTTCCATTGACTTCCATTCAAAAGCATGTGAATAGTGTCAGACCAGAAAATCAAGCTCATGCAAAAAGTTTCGCATTTCACTGCATTCCAAAGTTACTATGTCCTGCAAATTCGCATCACGTGAAGACATGTAGAAGATCGTTATGTCACGGTGAGACCCTTTACCTGAAATAAAAGAACAATATTGTTTGCAGTAAACTCAAGTAGAATATATATTTTTTACTTTTTGAGTGTATTATTATTTGTTATGTTGAATTCATGTTTATAACAGGGCCGTAACCAAGGACAAGTCCCCCCAAGTAATTATAAATGGCCAAAGCGCGTCAATCTATCGCTTAATGCCGTTGCGGAGAGAGATTATATTCTTTCCGGTGAAACCATGCACACAAACCGTGTCCCTGCTCTTAGTATACAATCAATGATGAACATCTTTGATTTTAATGAAGAAGAAAATAAACACTATATGAGAGCGGATTAGAACTCGGAACCTTTGAAATTCTACCACTAGACCACTGGGTAATTCAAACATTAGCATCAGATCTATGTATTTATTCACTAATGCAAAGAATCTCGAGACTAATAACATATTTGACGCAAATTGACGCAATTTTTTTTTTTTTTGCAAATAGTCCCAAAAGGATTATGTCCCAACTAGAATTAGAGCTAGAATTTCATTCACTGTTTCTTTATCCTTTATACAAAAATGAATTGGTCCCCCCCAACATTCAAGACATGGTTACGGCCTTGGTTTATAAAATGACATCATATCCCCACTGTTGCAGTGTCCGAAGAAATTTTGCATGCTTAAAATCTAGGGTAACAGTGGCTTAAGAATGATTTCTGAAGGATCATGAGACAACATAACCTTGAGATTACAACTGTGCATTGATAAAAGTATAATGTTGGTGAGGGATCTTTTGTATTGATGATCAATTCACGGCCTACATTTTTTTCTTGTTCAAGAAGCTGTTGAACTCAGATATGTCACAATAGAGTAGAAAAACCTCATCGTAACTGCCGTTTCATGACTATTTTAATAGACACAATATGTATCTCGTTGATACTACAACTGTGCATTGACATAGTGAAGGCAAAGTATCAAATAGTGCTGGTAAGGGATCTATTGAATTGATACAGTACTTGAATACGGTTGAACCAAAGCAAAGCAATACAAATGGAGCAAGGTTCCATTTGAATCAGATCTATTAAATCAGTTACATTAGCATCCTTGAAGCACCTGGATTGTGGCAATTATAGTTGATCTGCCCTCAAGAGGCACAAGGATCCTTATAGTTGCAAACTGTGTAAAACAGAAACATACACGCTAGTATAAAAACATTGAGATCATATAGAAACTGATCATGATTGCTCATCTTCACCCTTTTAGATTAGATTTAATATCTATTCTGGTACTAGCAAGCTCTGTTCATCTGAAATACACATACTTTAAATGACGGGACTGTTAAAAAAGCCAAAAAAAAAAGAAAAAAAGTTCATCTTGGCTCATGTGGCACATTACACACTTATTTGTTTATTCTTTTGCAATAGACTGAATTTCTCCCAACATCTGTGCCATAGGACAGGCACATCGGTGTGGTCTTTGATCCACCTCATATAGCACATCAAAGCAGGGCTCAAATGAAAAGCTTTATTTGCTATCCCCACCTTGGCTCTTTCTAGTCAGAATGTATTCAATGCACTCTCATCTCCACCACTTATCCACAGTGACACTTATCCTGAAACTGCATGCTATACATACAATAGAGGACTTGTATGTGAAATTTAAGCAATTTGGTTCTACAAAGAAAGCGAAATGTGGCTCTGTATGAATTATACTGTGTAGTTGGAGAAAATCTATAGATGCATGGTTTAATGCAACATTCTTTTAATCTTACATTCAGATGTTTCATATCACCTCAGTTATCCTCATACCTTTATTGTAGAAATATACAGCTCAGATTGAATTCTATATTATATAATTATGCACATATGTACACCGTTGACATTTTACATTTATGCATTTGGCAGATGCTTTTATCCAAAGCTTAGATTGCATTAAAGGAATACATTTTTATCAATTCATGCATTCCCTGGGAAAATCACCTAATGTTTGAGCTACAGGCTCGACTGTTGAGAATTTAAAAAATTGAATAATATTTTGCTAATAATATCTGCCTTTGCACCAAAATACCAATTTGTTTATATATTACACCCCCAGCGCTTAATGCTTCATGTTTCCTTCTGGAGCATCCGTGAATGTTTGAACCTTTTAATAGTTGTGTTTGAGGCCCTTAATCGTCCTCAGTGTGAAAAGATGGATCTCAAAATCATACAGTCACTGCTGGAAAGGGTTCAAATATGCAAAAGATGCTGGAAAAATGAAGAACTTGCAGGACCTTGAGGATTTTTCTGAAGAACATTGGGCAGTTTAACAAAAAGAGACTCAACCATCACAAAACAAAACAAAAAGCAGCCGTGGCTCATCCAGGGAACGACACGCAGTATTAAGAATCAGTGGTTCATAAACTTTTGAATGGGGTCATTTGAATAAATTCAGCTGTTTTTTTGGTTTTGTGGACTATATGTAACATTTTTTTATGCAAAATATCTTATTCAGGACATAAAAAATAAATAAAAAAAATCATATATATATATATATATATATATATATATATATATATATATATATATATATATATATATATATATATATATATATATACTCACCTAAAGGACTATTAGGAACACCACACTAATACTGTGTTTGACCTCCCGTTCCACCACATCCCAAAGATGCTCTATTGGGTTGAGATCTGGTGACTGTGGGGGGCATTTTAGTACAGAGAACTCATTGTCATGTTCAAGAAACCAATTTATAACGATTCAAGCTTTGTGACATGGTGCATTATCCTGCTGGAAGTAGCCATCAGAGGATGGGTACATGGTGGTCAAAAAGGGATGGACATGGTCAGAAACAATGTTCAGGTAGGCAGCGGCATTTAAACAATGCCCAATTGGCACTAAGGGGCCTAAAGTAAGAAAACATCCCCCACACCATTACACCACCACCACCAGCCTGCACAGTGGTAACAAGGCATGATGGATCCATGTTCTCATTCTGTTTACGCCAAATTCTGACTCTACCATCTGAATGTCTCAACAGAAATCGAGACTCATCAGACCAGGCAAGTCTTCAACTGTCCAATTTTGGTGAGCTTGTGTAAATTGTAGACTCTTTTTCCTATTTGTAGTGGAGATGAGTGGTACCCGGTGGGGTCTTCTGCTGTTGTAGCCCATCCGCCTCAAGGTTGTGCGTGTTGTGGCTTCACAAATGCTTTGCTGGTTGTGCGTGAAAATCCAAGTAACAGAGCAGATTGTGAAATACTCAGACCGGCCCGTCTAGCACCAACAACCATGCCACGCTCAAAATTGCTTAAATCAACGTTTCTTTCCCATTCTGACATTCAGTTTGAAGTTCAGGAGATTTTCTTGACCAGGACCACACCCCTAAATGCATTGAAGCAACTGCCATGTGATTGGTTGATTAGATAATTGCATTAACGAGAAATTGAACAGGTGCTCCTAATAATCCTTTGGGTGTGTATATATATATATATATATATATATATATATATATATATATATATATATATATATATATATATATATATATATATATATATATATATATATATATATATATATATTAGGGATGCCACAATTCTCAATATAATATTGAACCGTTGATGCGGCATTCACGGTTCAATACGCTTGAATTGTGTTTTTTCAGTTTCGCATTTAATAAATAATTTTTCCACACATTCTATAATTTGCCTCCATCCCAACATACTGAACAACGCGACATACATTCACATCACAGGTTATTGGTAGAGTTATACTCACGGGACACTATAGTTATTCACAATCACCAAAGTTCATCATATGCATGTTTTAAAGCCTTGCCGGTTTCATTCGAGTGCACATTTGAGTTTTAACATGCGCTTTTCAGAGCACGAGCATTAAACGCCTGTCAAACACGTGATTACTGGACTAAGTCGTCTTACTGCGCTAATACTGTCAAATACACACAAGGTTAACATAAACACAGTCGGTTATGTCTAAAGTGAAAGTAAAATCGCAATCATTTCTGCATATTAAATGCAAGCAGGTCTTAAATTGACAACAGGGCAGCCTAAGTGAACATGCGGTCCTTAAAGGGACAGTTCACCTCTAAAATGAGGTCATTATTTACTCACTCTAATGTTGTTTCAAACCTGTATTCATTTCTCGATGACAGAATTTTCTTTTTGAGTGAAATATCCCTTTAATGTTAATACAACAACAAAAGACAAAGAGAAAATCCCCCTCTGCTCTTGACTGAAAAACTAATACAGTAGCTTTAATAAGAATCAATGTATATTTTATAGTGAAGTCTATGTAGTGTTTTATTTTTACATTTATTCATTCAATTTCATACTTAAATGCTGCTGTACAGCTCTGAGCTGCCAGTGTATATATATACACATACACACACACACATATACATATATATATATATATATATATATATATATATATATATATATATATATATATATATATATATGTGTGTGTGTGTGTGTGTGTGTATGTGTAATATATGTGTATGTGTGTATGTATATATATATATATATATATATGTGTGTGTGTGTATGTGTATGTGTATATATACACATACACACACATATTTTGATAATTATTCACATTTTCACAGATTCTGCAAGGGGTTCACTTTTTTTCTTGCAAACAACTATATATATCTGCATTCTGAGTAATGTATTCAGCAGAAAAATCAGTTATGTTTGCCCTTATGTATGCAATGAAAACAACTGCCCCTACAAACAGTTGTTAGGCTGATTTAGGATTTGCGTGTCATGGATATGCCTCGGGTTCCTGCCCTTTACCACTGTTTTATTCCAAGATTTAATTCTTGATGCCTGCTGTGTTAAACCCACTGTCCTCATTCCAATGCCCTGGTCTGTAGCCAACGCTGGTTTCTCTCCCCTCGCTCCCTCCCCCAGTCAACTCCATCCCCAATCACAATCTTATGAATGGCAGCCAATCAGAGCTTGCTCCCCTCTGCAAACTGCATCCTTGTCCAGCAGAGCAAGAAAGAAAGGATAGAGCTGGAGAGAGAGGGCTTTATGTGTAAGCGAGAGAGAGAGAGAGAGAGAGAGAGAGAGAGAGAGAGAGAGAGAGAGAGAGAGAGAGAGAGAGAGAGAGAGAGAGAGAGAGAGAGAGAGAGAGAGAGAGAGAGAGAGAGAGAGAGAGAGAGAGAGAGAGAGAGAGAGAGAGAGAGAGAGAGAGAGAGAGAGAGAGAGAGAGAGAGAGAGAGGGGCAGCTGGAGTCTCACACACAACTGTAGTCAGTCTTGGAATCTGAGCGCTGCCAAGAGGCGAGCATAGAAGCCAGCGTCGTACTTCCAGGAGGATGACATGCTCTCAGAAGAGCACAGGAGGCTGTTTTGTTAAGGTAAGAGCCTTACGCTTTATACTCTTCAGATAACGGCAGCTAAAATAGCATGGAAAAAGCGATGTGATTTTATCACTAGTTCCAAATTGTTGCTGTGGAACTGACAACAGTCTAAACTCACATTGAAACCAAAATACTTTGGAATCCTTCCATCTGCATGGAATTATTGTATCCCCCCTCATTGTAACAGCATAATCATGGACAAGCTTTTTAATGTAATAGATTTGAATGGCTTGTGCCCTCTGTCATAATGCCACAAATTTGACATTTAATCTTACATGTCATATCTTACATGTCATGCCAGTCACCTGACCCTTTGATTTGTGCTCTATCGCTCTATCTGTCTATCTATCTAATTTGTGTGTATATATATATATATATATATATATATATATATATATATATATATATATATATATATATATATATATATATAATGTGTGTGTGTGTGTAAACAAAGTGACATTATTCAAACCAATCCACATATAGTTTAACTTTACCACCCACAGGAGTCATCACTGCAGCTAAAGTTTCTAAAATCCTCCTCTATCCCTATGCGCTTAATCACCCCGTCGCTTTTTACAAGGAGGTGTGCACACGTGTTTAGAGGTCTGCATGCGTGTTTGATCCTTGACATAAAACATATCACAGCCGACGAAGGGAAATTGCTTTCATGCACCACTGTCACTGTTCATGATCCCTAACTCAGGGTTTTAGCTATAGCGGTGCAGATTCTGGAGTATGTTGGAAAAGCTCTATCACTAAACCTGCATAAGCTCCGCTCTCTTTTTAAAATGTAAGGATGGATAGCCATGAGTATGTTGCAGATTTCATTTCTATTGTTTGTAACACTTGTGACTGTGGAAGTCAAATGTAAGACTGTAGACAAATCACTCTGAGTGCAGTATCGCCAATAGGGATAGTTTCTTGTCCACATGTTATTACCTAAATATATATATATATATATTTTTAAAGTCCACTTTTTGCTCACATTGACCATGTACACCACTCTTGATAGACTTTAGTTTAGATCAGATGGTTCAGGTATTGGTGTTTTTGAACTCAAGCCAGTATGCAAACTTTGATTTATACATCTGACGTGAACACATAATGGCATGACTGTTTCACACAAAGTAAAGCGCACACTTCCTCTGAGCCAGTGTCACATGTATAATTGCCTTTCAACACAGAGATAAATCATGAGATAAAGCCCCACATGCTTCCACTCAGGCATCTCTCTTTCGCTCTCCCGCTCCGTTTCTGTCTCCTGATATCATCTCCCTCTATTTCTTTCCGCCTCGAAATGCGAGGCAATTTTCCTCATAATGAGGTGAAAGATCCAACCAATGTATTTCTTTTCAGGGAGGAACTGTAATAACATTTACACCCTGACCTGAGGTAGTGACCTATACAAAAAGCATTTTAGGAGGTCAAGGACTGTTCTTCTAGTCTGAATACATCTGAATTGTAGTGGGAATGTCATAACAGTTAAACCTCTAGCACTGTTAGCGAGCATTTCTAGTATCTGCAACTGTGTATTGAGCAGCCCTCCCTTCCTTTTTGCCCTTCTCTGACAACACACATAATTTCTTTAATCAGACAGGACCTCCGTCAGCTCCTGCTTTTGAATTCATTAGATTCCCAGAGCCACACGAAATCAGAGAAAGTGTTCTGTCTAATAACTCTGAGTATATATGATTGCCTTGAATCTGTGAACCTGGCAGAATCAAAGCCGGTCCTCCAGGCAGGCAATCAACATGGTGCATATCTGATCTGTAACAAAGTTTCAAAACAAAGAAGACAGGGCATTAATATTGCAAGGGAGAGGCCAGCTGTGAGAGCCGTCCAGGATGAGGTATGGAGTGATGGGGAGATTCATACAGGGAAGAGAGGAGTGAAAAAGGTCTTGGGCTCCCCCAAGTGGTAACTGTTGCATCTGTGGCTTGTTGTTGGTGTCAAATGTTAAAGTACTGGATAAGAGTGCCTTCAGTCCCTGTAAATGTGTCTTACTAGTGCTTAAATATATGCAGTTATGTAGATGATTTAGGTTGCTGAACATATGGTAAGGACAGTCATGGGCATTAAAAATTGCATTAGATTTGCATATGCAGCTGTATAGCAGAATTCAGGAAAAATGAGAGAGAGAGAAAAAAAAAAGGTATTATGTGTCATTAGGGAGCCTAGATTCGGTTCCACGATAGCTTAGATACAAGGACTAAATGCACTTGACTCTGAGCTGCGGGCATTAATGCTAATTCTCTAATTAATAGGTGATATATGGCACGTCTCGAGAGTGTATCTAATGCCCATCTCTCTCTTTCCCTGGCCAATTCACTGACCACTTATACCTTAACATTCATGAGATGTCATAGGCTGCTTATTATGCAGCGCACATCTAGGATTAATATTCTAATAAGGTTCACGGAAAGAGTTTAAATTATAACTTCAACATTTAATCATAATAATAATCAAAGTGGATTACATGTTACAAAACAGAAATGGTTTTTATGCCAGCCGGGGGCAAGACGGGGAATTTACAAGGAAATACACAGCGCTTCATTAAACGATATTAAACAGTCAAATAGATGTTTACACACACAGCCATATAGCCTGTTGTCATGCTGAATGATGAGTATGACGTAATTTCAAGCGCTCTGAAAAAATGTTCAAATTGAAGGTATTTATGGAAAATTCCTTTCATATTGACTGAAAATTGGCTGATCTGAAATTACGCACAAATACAAAGGAAGTTGGAATGTGATGAATGTTCTAAGATGGTAGAAGTCAGAAATTAGGTGGGAGCTGTGGAATACTTAATTCTGATTGGCCAATCAAGGCATTCAGAGGATTGAAATTTCCAGTTCAATATTTGGGTTCCAGAAGTAAAAATCCCATTCATTTTCAATATGAATATATAGGGGAATTGATTTTTAACAATAACCTATTGTGTCAGACCTATTGTGAGCTTCACAATATTGTTAATCATTGATTGTTAATCATCGCCACAGCCATATCACCCTGTAGCCTAAGGCTAGGTTTCCCACTGAAGCTAAGCAGGGTTGAGTCTGGTCAGTACTAGGTTGCTGTTGGAAGAGGTGCTAGTGAGGTCCCAGTATTGTGGCGTCCTAATGCCTCGGTATTGTGATGGGGACACTGTCTTTAACAAGCACGGTCCTTTGGATGAGATGTTAAACCAAGGTCCTGAGCTGACTCACTGTGGTCATTAAAACTCCCACGACACTTCTCGTAAAAAGATTAGGGGTGTAACCCCAGGGTCCTGGCCACATTCCCTCCATTGGCCCTTATTAATCATGGCCTCCTAATATTCCCCATCGACTGAATTGGCTCATTCACTTTCTCTCCTCTCCAACTATACCCGGTGTGTGGTGAGCAGACTGTGGCTGCCGTTGCATCATCCGAAGTGGATTATGCACACTAGTGGTGGGTCCCCTGACATGATTGAATAGTGAATAGTAGTACATAGGAAATGCGCTATATACATAACTCACTCATTCATTTTTTTTTTTTTATAGTAATGTATAACACTGCAATTACTGGTTAAAAATTTCATTAATCACTATTCTGCAAAGAAATGTCCACCAATCCAAGATTTGAAATAAGCAAACCCCATCTAAAGAACTCTTTAGCACTCACTCACTCCCATGAAGCAATACAAATAACGTAATATTTGTTCTAAGCAATCCCACCGGCTCAAAGAATTCTCTTCAGAGCCGATTACAATTCCTTCAAAATACAGACTTGTTCTCTATAAACAAAACGAACACAACTGGCACCATTTTGCCTCAGTTATCAATTTTAGGACTTTAGTATTAATGTTATTGTAATATTGTTTCTATTGTTTGTAGGCTGGTAAAATAAAATCAATATTTACTGTACACATATTTATTTATTTATTTATTTGGTGTGTAGCCATGTAACTTGACAGCTAAACTGAAGCCTGCTGGCCACGTTGAACACTGATGTGTTTGCTTACAGCAGTTCAGAAATGTAATAGCGGTGTTAAATATCTCTCGGGACAGGCATTCAAACATTTACGGACATTAAAACTCTGTTTGCCACATTTAAGGAGATGCTAGTGAAAAATCCTTGCTAAAAGGTGAAAAGAAGGTGAGTAATGTTTCACTTAGTCCCAGTTAATTGAATGTATCGCACATCGGCTGTCATGCTTAAACACTCAGCCAGAAAGCTCAGGAATAAACACAGCGGCAGGCCACTCTGCCAGCAGCAATCACTATTTGAGGCAGCGAGCAAGAGCTTTTAGGTCGTGTGACCAGCATTTGAATCCAACCCTAGTCATTCTGTGACATATAATCAAGGTCTGCTATTGATCCCGCTACGTACGTTGATTTCTTTTGGCTCTGATGTAGCTATAACACCCGTACTATAGTACTCCTCTGGAAATCGATTTGGATGTGGAACATATTAAGAGGACAAGAAAATAAGAAGATGACATTGGAATAAGATTAAATTTGTGAATAAATGGTGTTACTTCATTCACTTGAAGACTTTGTTTAATCATTGTTTGTGGCTGCAAAAAAGAAAAAAGAAAAAAGAAAAAAAAATCAACGAGATGTGAATGTTATCTCGATCAATAAGGATGCTGAGATCCTCAGCCGAGGTTGCGCTGGAAATAATTAGTCACTGTCACCCTGAAAGTTTGGGTAGTAAAATTTCCAAATCATTTCCATAATTTGTAGTTTCTCATTAGCCTAATTATAATTGTAGCATCTTTATTAACTCATGGAAATATTTTATTTAATGTTGTGCATGCAGGAATACGGACAGGATGGTCATCTACAAACAAAATCACTGCCAGCTGGAAAGACAGCATTTAAAGTCAGCATGAAATGGAAGTTGTGATAGTCTTTTCTTCCCTATTGTGACTTCTATATGAGAAAAAAAGGCTTGTCGAACAAGAAAAAATGTAGGGTGGGACTTGAATTTGTTTGGAAATTGATTAGATCATTGTGGTTTGCTATTGTTGACATTATGTGATTGACAAGTTGTCCCGCCCTTACTTAATGTCATCAGAGAAGAGATGTCACAGAGTAAGAATGTACAGAGAGACTTCAGAAGATATAAAAATAATGTCTCCTTAGGCAATGTCTTTCTTATTATTTCAATAGAACGCAAGAGATTTCTATAATACCAATATGGTGGCGCAGCGGCTTCACTTTTTATGACGTCATGAACAATCCAGTTCTCTATATAAATCTGGGGCCGTATTCACAAAACATTTTATATTACCACAAAGAGTTTTCCTAAATGGCAGTAAAAGTTCTTAGTTAAGAGTTTTCTCATAAAACCTATTAACAAAGCTGCTGATAGTAACTTTTACTAAGGAATAGAGAGAAGTCTTAAGCTAAGAGTAAGGGCGGGGTTGACCTCGTTGCTATGGATGATGTCATTATGCTTACTAACTATGACCACAGTGATTGGCTGACAGGGGAGTGGTCTCTGTTAGTGATTTAAATATAGACATATTTTGTGTCATCTTGCCATATTCAAATAAAATATTTAAAATGAGAATGTTGCCATATTTAAATAAAGATTTTAAATAAAAACGTTCAAATGGTCTATCTAATCAGCGCGAGAGGAGGTATATACACAGCCGAGAGGCGACTCACCAAGTTACCTCCACAGTTTCCTTCGACCCCCCGCACCCCGTTCCTCACTCTCGGTCTGCAATGTGGGGCAGAAATCTGGGTTTTGCGCTAAATTCCGAGCTCGGAGCCCTCGATCCCCTCAGACAATGTGCCTAATATTCTTTTTTTCTTTTTTACTCTATTCCATCATGTGTATGTATAAACTGTTAAAAACACCTGTCACAGGTAATCTGACTTTTTAAATTTTTTTTTAAATTAAAGATACATTTATTATCACTATTGCTTCAATGTTGTATAGTGTCTTTGCAGATTGTGGCAACAGCCAGTAGGGTTGTTTAGTGATTTGGTCTTGGTGACTTAGGAGTCCTCTCCTAGCATTTCATGGTTTAGATGCTAGTTTTAGTGCTAAAATGCTTTGTGAAATACTCTTGGAGCAAAAATGTAGGAGTTCTAAAATTAGGACTGACACGGCCATTATTTGTAAGAGTTTCTCCTAAATCGGCAAGTTAGGAGCTACTTTTAGCCTTAGGATGTTTTGTGAATACAACCCCAGACCTGAATAGGGGTTGTGTGCAAAAAACTTTCGTATTCTGTAAAACAGGTCTCATTGCTTCTGGTTTAGGTCTTTTGTATGTGCTACAGAACCATTTTATAGAGCCTCCTTCAAGGGAGCGAGCAAAAATGAGCATAACCAATGCTCGTCGCATATGCAGATTGATTTTTTTTTCTCTTCCCACTAACATTTAGATATTTAAATTGAATAAAACAGCAACACTAAAAATAACTAGCTAGGTTAGCTGATTAAAGTCCATAGATATTGCCGTCAGTTCGTACTGCAGTTAACACTTTCTCCGTCAAGCAGATGTAATGAGACCTGGGCCCTGTACCATGATGGTAGTTTAACAAACTCAGGGTTACGGGATTAGTTTCGAGTTGACAAAACAAAACCAATCTATTCAGGCTTTGTTGGTCCCATGATGCTGATCATCAACTTTCTCTATCATCTCAGGCTTTGATCCTGAGTTGAGGAGTTTAGCTGTGACATCAGTAGTGAAGAGCCAATCACATGCTGTAGATCAGTGAACCTGATATTCACTTCTCGCGAGAGAAGCAGCACAATTCACTTCCCTCTTCTGCAGAATATTACATGATTAAAAAATTATTAAGAATTTAAACAAATTTACACAGCAAGCAGAAAAGAGCTGTCTACGAAAAAGGAAAACTTAAAGAAAAATCTTACTACATCAGTGCAAGTAAAAGTTATGAAGTAAAAGTTGATATAGATATAGAGAATTGAACATTTATGTAGTCATTTTTACAGCTTTATTTATTGATTTTAAAGCTTGTTTGTATGACCTTTATATAGGCTATGTATATATGTATATAGGCTTTATATAGTGCCTATTAATGATTTATTAACTAAAACGATACATGTGTAATTGTTTAAGGGTATAATAATTACATAAATTATATCTAAATCATTCAAAATTATTATTATAAATAAGCATTGTTAAAAGCCAAACGCTTTTAAAAACCAGTTGCTATGTAGTGACCGTTAATTTGGAGTAGAAACAGGGGGAGTGACTTTATTGCATCAGCTGTGCTCACAGCTGATTGGTCCAATTCAGAACATGTCCTGACCTGGAGCAGGTTAGCCGTGGAGCGTAAGTTGCTATGGAGATAAACACTGCTAAAAGCCAAACCCAGGATTGGCACAAAGTAAGCTTAAACATATCTGGCCAGCCAGCTAAGCCACCTTCATGGTATAGGCCCCTGTTTTCCTGTTTGTAGATGTGACGTTCGGCATAAAGCCTATTATCATAGTAACACAAATTGCTTTCACTTACTGATGACATCATACCCTCGGGCGGCAAGCACAGAAGATTCCGCCATAGTCATTGCCTATGTTGCATAGTGTGTACATGAATGTGGGGCAGAGGCATGTTTGATCCTTTTAGGTGGGGAAGAGTGTGTTTAGGCGTTTTCAAATATTAGCAGCGTTTACCAGAAATCGCTTATTGCACCTTTAATACATCTGCTGGTTAAACCTCTATAAATGCATCATGAACAAAGCGAAATCTGTTCAATTACGTTCTGCAAAACAACTGCAAATGCTTTCATTATTTTGTAACATAAAATGTAATTTAACAGTAAATATTACGTATGTATATATTAAATGTATGTAGTCTTTTATTTTTATTTATCCGTCGTCAATGTCTTATATAAGTATGTTGTAAATAACAGAACATTCTTGGATAACCCCCATTAACAGTCTGACCTGTCCTTAAACCAGACCTGGTGTAGAACGCCATCTTAGCCATGTTTACCGATGCAAGCATTTCTGTTAATTGCACGGGCATGTTAAATGCAAGGTTTTGAGTGAGGCTACATGTTTGATCTTCTGTGAAAAGAATATTGCATGAAGGCCCTGTGGGATATATTCCGCAAACAACAAAGGGATTACAGTAGAAGAAACGGGTGTTGCATCTTGACAAGGGCTGCAGTGACCTCCAACACACTAACATTTTTGCTTTGATTATTTTTTATAGGGAATCAAAGGAGGATCAAAGGCGATTCTACAATGTCAGGGTCGCTGATGTTGCCATCTACATCGCTTTCAATTCAGCACTGCCCACCCTACTTAGCTTATTCATAAGGACTTGCTGTCATCGTGACGATCGATTGGCTGCAATGATAATGAATCACTTCCTCTGGCTGCTTCCACTGGTCTTTCCGCACCTGAGCTCTCCAGTCATATTGCTAGAGAGGAATGATGGGAATCTCTTTCACAACTGGAACCATCTGATGAAAGGAGATAAAACGGTGCTGCACAGATCCAAAAGAGATTGGATGTGGAGGCAGTTCTTCCTGTCGGAGGAATACACAGGAAGTACCTATCAGTATGTCGGCAAGGTGAGAGTCCATGATAACACAAGCTTAGAACGAACAAGACTCCTTGTGTAGAAAGACAGGGCTTGGAGGAGATGCAAATGCCTGATTTGTTGTATTCCTCTTTCCTGAGCTTTATATGGTTTGACACTGGATTTAAACACGGTGCTCTGTGGCAGGCACTTCGAAAAACTTGATACCATCATCAAAGAACATAAAGTAGCGCAAATATGAATTACACACTCACTGAGGCATGAATATTCACAGAGGCAGAGAGACAGAAAGAGAATGAGAGTGGGAGAGACTCGTTTCGAGACAGAATACTTTGTGCCAGGGTTTAGTTTTTACCGCTCTTATTTCCAGGACAAAGTGGCTCCACAGAGACCTGACAGGAATCAACAATTATGGGCTATTTCACTCACTCTTTTTCACCCCCACCCCCCGCCCCACCATTGACTTTCAACCCATCTGCAGTGGCTGTGTGAAGGAAGGGACTGCAATTCATCAAGCTGCAGTTTAGAGGCATGCTATATTTATGCCACATTAAACATGAAAGAGGAGTTCATACTGACATTCAGCGGCACAGTCCCTGTTATTAAAACACTGTTGTATAAGTACAAACTTTGGGGGAAATCTATAGAATATGACAAATAGGTTTAAAACCTTAATATTTTTATTTCAATATTTGATTATAGTTTAGCGCATACTAATAATGCCACCATAAAAGTTATATACTTGTGCATGATTGTAACACGTATACTTAAATTCGGGCACTTTGGATTAAGTGGACTTGATAAAGTAATTTGGCATCTCAAGGAGACATAAGGTCTGAATCGGAGGGAATGTAAATTCACGCCGACGTAAACTGGAAACGGCAAAGGGATTGGAAACAAGTGAATATCCCTTGCCAGGGAAGTAAGGAGAGATATTTACCCACCAGTCAGTGACAGTCACTGCAGTGTAAAAAAGTCATGGGTCCAATGTTTGTATTGAGGTATCGATCGTGTGGTTTTTCTTTTATTTGCTCGCATACAGCCAGTGAAGTAACGTTAGGACAGATTACGACTCGATCAGATTCAGGGAGTCATGATTCGATTCTGACAAAAACCTGAGTTCTGACTGCAATCGTATGACAGATGCGGTTGGGCTGTGAGTCATTCCACGAAACTGGTACGATTTGGACTTCCCCTTTTGTAGATTTTTTACCAAAATGTATTACTTTTCTGAACACCCCACAACATTATGACATGCTTAACTTGCAGAAAAATTTATTTTCCCATCTCAGGCATCAAATCCCTATTATTATTGGTTACTTTTTCAAGATATGGGCGCTATTAGTCCTCAACCCCGTTATGGACACTATGGGAGCTCATGAATGCGATTATAAAATGTATTTGTAATGAAATCAACATTTTCCTATCAATCAAATGTCCTTCACACTAATTCAGTAATTGCAAATATAAAAGTTGCAAAAAATTACCTACTTTTGCTGTACTAAAGCCTGAAACAGGCTCTTTTGTGACAGGAACCTCATCATTTTTGATCAAAGATGCATCTTAACTTCAGAATTTTAAAAACTGGGGATGTGATGGGGATGTGTTAAAAACACTTGACAACCACAATATCACAATATAAATAAGTTATAATTATAAGAAAAGGTGGTAACTTACATGTGTCTGCACACAATTTTGTTCAGAAGACTTCGATGATGTCACTTCCAGTTGTTGATGTCACGTAAGCATCAATTCATTATTTTTATGAGGAGAGAATGATGTGTGGAACTGGGTTGAGGGGTTACTGAGGTACGGAGCTAAATAATGTGATTTTAACGAATAATCATATATTTGCTTAGAAAAAAAAACATTACCAGCTAAAAAGCTAAGATAGATATTTATGGTAATGGCAAAATGTATGGACTTTTTTCATAGAAAGCCATGAGGACGTCACGTGACAATATGGGTGGTGTCAACTGAAAAAAACAATATAATTTCTAATATAAAGATAAAATTGATGTCTTGTTTTTTAAACTTTATTAAAGGAGATCTTTCAATTTATACAAAAAGCTTTTAAAAATAGATTTTGGTCACCCAATAGATAAAATACACTTAAAAAGGTCAGAAGGACTCAAATTCTACTGGTTTCGTGGAATGACTCATGTAACAAAAATGCCACTCACCTGAGCACTGAACGGATTCCCTTGCAAATGTATTTTTAGCATAGATGCTTCACAGATTATTGACACCCTTTTCGTTGTAGAGGTGGCTTTGCGGTCTCGTCTCGCTGAAATAGAATAAATTGTTCCAGTTGCATCGCAAAATGATTCACTGTTTTGAATCGTTCGAAGCTTCGCACGCTGAGGACATCTGCTGGTTAGCCTATACAAGCAAAAACAAAGGAGACAACAATCAGTGACATTCTACAAATAAATAGTGAGTGTTTTCATTCAAATCTAACTGTAATATAATAATATATGAAATATGTAGTCTTTTATTAATTTTGTATCGTAAAACAGGAGTACTAAGTTTGTTCAAATCAAGTGACTTATCAGATTGAAGCACATGAATCAACAAAAGATTCATAAAGATTTAGACCGATTCATAAAAGTTTTTGCATTTATAAGTGCTATGTTTAATAAATAAGTGCACTGCAACAGACATTTATTTCTAAATTGAGGGGGAATATGAGGTTATGTACCCTGAATCAGAACAGCTTTTATGTTAGGGCAAATAAAAAGCTAACATTTCGCTGTTTTTCATTTGAAGTTTCTATCGGATAGTGTGGATAATATAAAATGTTTGTTATGAGATTCTGCTGAGTGTGTTTGAGGGGTCAGCTGGTGGAATCAGACCACTGGATCTTTTTTAAACAGCCTTTAAAGCCCAGGATAAATGCATTAAATGGCCATGACTCTGGCCAGATGCTGGACCTGCATCTGCACTCATAAACGCATGAAACAACTGCTTATTTGATTTTTTTCAAATTCACTGAAGCCTGTTAGAACCCATAGTCTCATCCCACTGGTTCAAATTGAATTAAGCATCAGGTGGTGACAGTTGAACAGCTTTAGGGCAAATAAACTCATTTAAGGGAAACTGAATCGCCCAACCACTGGGATGTACCAGGGTGATTCTTCAATTAGGGGAACTTTTCATCTATAAGATTTTAAAGATTTTAATTTATTTTTTATTTTTTTAACCCAAGTCCAGGGCTAAAGTGTCACATAATTTCAAGTAAAATATTCTAAAATTGAATTGAAAAAAAAAAAAGTGTTGGCGGACTACAGAGCGTTATTGATTTGTTTTCTAACAACAATCAATTTTAATGTAATACTACATAGAGGACAGTGATAAGTTTATTCTACGTGGTATGACAGTGTGGGCAAAGATTGCAATAATTACAATTCTGATTACTAAAATGAAATGTCATGGAAATCATTAATGTCCTAAAACTAAAAGGCCATTTCTTATTTTTAGAAATGCAAATGGAAATGCAATTAAAAAATAAAAAATAAAGTGATAAAACGGACTAAAAGCTTCATTAGTATTTAATGGAATATGTTCTAAAGACTTTTACTTTTAAGACTCAATGGCTTTTATGAGTTTCTATTGTCCCTAGAGAGCTTTCCCTTCAAAATAGTGTTCTTCTAAGGTGCTAACCATGAATGAAAACAAGACTAACTGTAGTCCACTGGTTAATAAAACATGGCAGCATATCATATTAACATTTTGCTGAAGGAAGGACTTTATGCTGCTCTACTGGTGATTAGAGTGTTTGATTTAAAAATATCCGCAAATTATGTGCCAAATTTCAAATATGTGCATTGTGACATGTTCGAGTCACTGTCTGCTTTCTGTCCATGCAGCTTCGCTCAGACAAAGACATAGGGGATGGAACTGCCACATACGTTCTCTCTGGGGAAGGAGCAGGCACAGTTTTTCGTATCGATGAGAAGTCTGGGGATTTACATGCTACACAGAGACTGGACAGAGAGGAAAAGTCCTCTTACACACTGCAGGCCCAGGCTTTCAACAAAATCACGGGCCTCCCCCTGGAGCCTGCCACTGAATTCATTGTCAAGATACATGACATCAATGACAATGAGCCCAAATTTACCAGAGCGGTCTACACTGCCAGTGTACCTGAAATGTCAGACGTCGGTGAGTGAATGAAAATTACTTTTTCTCCTGTTGTTGTTATTTGAAGTGCATTAACTGTCATGCCGGAATACTGCACCAGGGTGTGATATTTCTGTCACTGCAGTGTTTTTAAGGTCAAGGATGGCTCAGTGCTATTGGTTTTTAGAGGGTTTAGAAGTCTTTGAAGCATGTACTGTTATGGAGTGTGGCATTTAAACAAGTGAACTAAACTTTCATAACATGTTGCTTGGCTTTTATTGAAATCTACAGTTACTCCACATTTTGTTTTAGCGATTCATTGTATTTTTGTGTGCCCCTGAATTTAGAAATAAAAGTCATAAATTGATGTTATAGTCCGACAAGTTATTAAAAAGAAATAATGTATAGCAAATTAAACTAGTACCACGGTTCTGTTAATAATCAGAAACAACCGTATTACCTAAAATATGTTTCCCCTAGGAATGTACAGTTAACGTTATGTACTGCAGGTAGTCAAATGCAAATATGTGTAAAAACTAAAAGCACTGCCCGCAAGGCACTGCCTCTCTTGAGTCCTGATGTAGTGTCTGATGGAAGAGATTCTATTTGCTCATCTTATCACATTTTCTATTTACATCTAATTCCCATTCGCACATCATCTATCACCACTGTCTCACACAATCAGTGGCTCTGTGCTAGCAGTGACACTGCACCATACATATTCACAGCGCATGAATATTCAGGAGATTCATGCTGCTTCTCAGTAATATCATAATAACCTCTGGTTATCCCGTTTCCAATCAAGTCAGTCCTCAAGCAGTGAAGCAGTCTGTTTGGCATCGTCTCCCCAAAGAAAATCTAATGATGTTCTTCCTTCTTTGATATGGGCTCATGTTCATCTAGAATCTAATATAAGGGACGGTACATTGTATTTATGAAATTATTGCCCTCAATCAAAGTGAAAGTGTCATCATATTATGAAGCACTCATTACCCTCTGACACACAACCCTAGGACAAAACCAATTCCATCAGTGTTTTCTAATTTAAGGAATGGTGGTAAATCTAGGTTAGAGGCACTTTGAACCAATGAATGCTAATAATTCAGTTTGGAAAAACAAAACAACAATGACCTAACTATTTTTTTTCTTTTCATGACTGTTCCTCTTTTTTGAGAGCTTGGTTCTTCACATTTGAGAAATTTTATATTTTATAAATATTGCCAAACACAACCCTCACCCTCCAAAAAAGGATTATATAGACTCTAATCTGTTAATCTTCATACTAAAGTGACTCTATCTTCTCCACTGCTACCCAAAGGAATATTTTATTTCTCAGAGGTTGGTCTTTCATAGTTCTACAGACTCAGTTATGTTCTCAATTATGCTTGATGAAAATATTGACTTCTCAGATGTTTATACATTTCTTAAAGTGCCTAAGCAGTAATAAATATTGGCATTCGTACTGATTTCTTGTATTTTGACAAATCTGAGGACATTTGGTGTCAGCATAAAAGAGATGCAGGGCAGTTAATCAAGCATCTCCATTCTCAAAACTCTTTTTTTATATATATATATAGGTACTTTTGTAATAGAAGTCAATGCCACTGATGCAGATGATGCCACATACGGAAACAGTGCTAAACTTGTGTACAGCATCCTGCAAGGGCAGCCCTACTTCTCTGTGGATCCTGAAACAGGCGAGTCCTCCAAACATTTTGTTGAAAACATATTCTCTGCTGAAATACTACTATGATGTATGCCTGAGGCCATTTGACAAGGTGAGGCAGGGATGTGACTTTAGTTTTTATGTGGAATGTCTGAAGAGTGAAGATCACACATTCCTGTGCCTGGTTACGAATCCAGCTACAATATTTGCTTTACACAAAATGGAGTAAAACTTTGAAATGGAACAAATGACTATGCTATGCTTGTATTATTGCTTTTGCTGAGAAGAATGCAAGTTAAGCTTGATAAATGTAGCAATATAAAGGTTACGGATGCAAAATATTAAGATGAAGGTATAATCGCAAGCCCAAGCAGTGTAAAATACTGGCTATAAATCAAATAAATAGTTACCAGGGACTGCAAAAATAGCTGTCCTGAATTAAACTGTGTGCTTGGAATGAAAAGTTAAAAGGCAAAATCAGAATATAAGTATTTGTATGTGTGCGTGCATATAGCCATTAGGCTACTTCAGCGTCACATGCTCCTTCAAAAATCATTCTATATATATATATACTCACCTAAAGGATTATTAGGAACACCTGTTCAATTTCTCATTAATGCAATTATCTAATCAGCCAATCACATGGAAGTTGCTTCAATTTATTTAGGGGTGTGGTCCTGGTCAAGACAATCTCCTGAATTCCAAAATGAATGTCAGAATGGGAAAGAAAAGTGATTTAAGCAATTTTGAGCGTGGCATGGTTGTTGGTGCCAGACGGGCCGGTCTGAGTATTTCACAATCTGCTCAGTTACTTGGATTTTTATGCACAACCAGCAAAGCATTTGTGAAGCCACAACCTTGAGGCGGATGGGCTACAACAGCAGAAGACCCCACCGGGTACCACTCATCTCCACTAAAAATAGGAAAAAGAGTCTACAATTTACACTAGCTCACCAAAATTGGACAGTTGAAGACTGGAAAAATGTTGCCTGGTCTGATGAGTCTCGATTTCTGTTGAGACATTCAGATGGGAGAGTCAGAATTTGGCGTAAACAGAATGAGAACATGGATCCATCATGCCTTGTTACACTGTGCAGGCTGGTGCTGGTGGTGGTGGTGTAATGGTGTGGGGGATGTTTTCTTGGCACACTTTAGGCCCCTTAGTGCCAATTGGGCATTGTTTAAATGCCACAGCCTACCTGAACATTGTTTATGACCATGTCCATCCCTTTATGACCACCATGTACCCATCCTCTGATGGCTACTTCCAGCAGGATAATGCACCATGTCACAAAGCTCGAATCATTTCAAATTGGTTTCTTGAACATGACAATGAGTTCACTGTAATGGCCCCCACAGTCACCAGATCTCAACCCAATAGAGCATCTTTGGGATGTGGTGGAACAGGAGCTTCGTGCCCTGGATGTGCATCCCACAAATCTCCATCAACTGCAAGATGCTATCCTATCAATATGGGCCAACATTTCTAAGAATGCTTTCAGCACCTTGTTGAATCAATGCCATGTAGAATTAAGGCAGTTCTGAAGGCGAAAGGGGGTCAAACACAGTATTAGTATGGTGTTAATCCTTTAGGTGAGTGTGTGTGTGTGTGTATATATATATATATATATATATATATATTAGGGCGGACTCGATTAAAAAATTAATCTAATTAATTAGAGGCTTTGTAATTAATTAATCGAAATTAATCGCATTTTAATTGCATAAAAATATTTGACCTGAGAACAGTGAGAAGTAATTTTTTTCACATGGATTTTTAGTATACCATTGTATAATGACTGAATACATAAGCTTAATCAACAAAATTTTGTTTATTTATTTATGTCCAGCGTTTTGCGTTGAGGTGATATTTGAGGCTCGTTACGCAAATTTCTTGTTGCATAGCTTCCACACAACCATGCTCTTGTCGACGCTTCCATCCTTTCGTTTTTTTTAAAACAAAATTTCCCATCCACGGGGCCAAGCAAAGCAGTCTCGTCAGCTTCTTCGTTCATGTTCACTGTGTTCAGAAGTCAAGAACGCTAGTTGGTGTTCCAGTATAATCGGTCCGGCAAAACTCATTTATTAAAAAACGTTCTGCGGTGCAAAAATAAGTTAAAATTGTTATCTATTTTTTGCGTAATTAATCTTAATTAGCAGCGTTAAAGTCACGCAATTAATTAATCTTAATTAGCAGCGTTAAAGTCCAACCTAATATATATATATATATATATATATATATATATATATATATATATATATATATATATATATATATATATATATATATATATATATATAAATGTATTTTTTTCTTCATCAATGCAGCCCATATTGACAGAAAAACACGGAGTTGTTGACATTTTTCCTGATTTATTAAAAAAGAAAAACTGAAATATCACATGGTCCTAAGTATTCAGACCCGACAGATCAGTATTTAGTAGAAGCACCCTTTTGATCTAATACAGCCAATAGTCTTTTTGGGAAAGATGCAACAAGTTTTTCACACCTGGATTTGGGGATCCTCTGCCATTCCTCCTTGCAGATTCTCTCCAGTTCTGTCAGGTTGGATGGTACACGTTGTTGGGCAGCCATTTTCAGGTCTCTCCAGTGATGCTCAATTGGGTTTAAGTCAGGGCTCTGGCTGGGCCATTCAAGAACAGTTGTTGTGAAGCCACTCCTTCATTATTTTAGCTGTGTGCTTAGGGTCATTGTCTTGTTGGAAGGCAAACCTTTGTCCCAGTTTGAGGTCTTGAGCACTCTGGAGAAGGTTTTCGTCCAGGATATCCCTGTACTTGGCCACATTCATCTTTCCCTCGATTGATACCAGCTGTCCTGTCCCTGCAGCTGAAAAACACCCCCACAGCATGATGCTGCCACAACCATGCTTTACTCTTGGGACTGTATTGGACAGGTGATGAGCAGTGCCTGGTTTTCTCCACACATACCGCTTAGAATTAAGGCCAAAAAGTTATATATTGGTCTAATCAGACCAGAGAATCTTATTTCTCACCATCTTGGAGTCCTTCAGGTGTTTTTTTTTTAGCAAACTCCATGCCGGCTTTCATGTGTCTTGCACTGAGGAGAGGCTTCCTTCGGGCCACTCTGCCATAAAGCCCCGACTGGTGGAGTGCTGCAGTGATGGTTGACTTTCTACAACTTTCTTCCATCTCCCGACTGCATCTCTGGAGCTCAGCCAAAGTGATCTTTGGGTTCTTCTTTACCTCTCTCACCAAGGCTCTTCTCCCACGATAGATCAGTTTGGCCGGACGGCCAGCTCTAGGAAGGGTTCTGGTCATTCCAAACGTCTTCTATTTAAGGATTATGGAGGCTACTGTGCTCTTAGGAACCTTAAGTGCAGCAGAATTTATTTTTTGTAACCATGGCCAGATCTGTGCCTTGCCACAATTCAGTCTCTGAGCTCTTCAGGCAGTTTCTTTGACCTCATGATTCTCATTTGCTCTGACATGCACTGTGAGCTGTAAGCTCTTATATAGACAGGTGTGTGGCTTTCCTAATCAAGTCCAATCAGTATAATCAAACACAGCTGGACTCAAATGAAGGTGTAGAACCATCTCAAGGATGATCAGAAGAAATGGACAGCACCTGAGTGTCACAGCAAAGGGTTTGAATACTTAGGACCATGTGATATTTCAATTTTGCTTTTTTAATAAATCTGCAAAAATGTAAACAATTCTGTGTTTTTCTGTCAATATGGGGTGCTGTGTGTACATTAATGAGAAAAAATTAACTTAAATGATTTTAGCAAATGGCTGCAATATAACAGAGTGAAATATTTAAATTCAGGATTCTTTGATAAATAGACAGTTTAAAAGACCAGAATTTATTTGAAACAGAAATCCTTATAACATTATAAATGTATTTGCACTGACCCATTTAATATGTCCTTGGTGTTTAAAAGTTTACATTTTTAAATAGATTAATATTAATTTATTTTATATAATAAAAATATACAAGGTTTACATTTAAATTGTTTTTATGCTTGATGGGTTAATCTTTTTTTTTTTTTTTTCTGTGCAGGAATTGTCAGAATAGCACTTTCCAATATGGACCGGGAAGTTCGGAAGGAGTATCAGGTGGTTATTCAAGCCAAGGACATGGCAGGACAGATGGGTGGTCTGTCTGGAACCACCATGGTCAACATTACCCTTACAGATGTTAATGACAGCCCGCCACGTTTTGCTTACAGTAAGATGTCACTAATGTATATGTACTTAAATGTTTTTTTAATCTACTGTTTGAATTGATATTCTGATGTATTGTACTTCTTGAACTGTGAATTGTATTTCTAACATATTTCCAAGTAAGATAGTATATTTAACGGTGGGACTGATTGTGAAATTTGTACATTAAATAGCATAATAGAATGTCAGTTCAATACTTTTTTTTATTTTTATTTGTTAACATTGAATTAATCAAAGGTATTGCAAAAATTAGCAAAAAATAAAAAAATCCTTTCAGAAGAAGACTTCTAAAGTTTTTAGAAGTTGATTGAAATATAATGAAGATAATTTTTTGTCTTAAGAGAAACAGACACTGAATGCATGAAGCAGTTAGATAGGGTCAATGTTGACTTTAAACGCCACGAAAGCCTGTGGTTGAAATTAATAGAACCTCTTTCCTTTTCAAGGTTCTTACCACCTAAGCACTTATGAGTCAGCAGAAATCGGAACAACTGTGGGCCGAATCAAAGCCAATGATGGTGATGAGGGAGAAAATGCTGAAATGAAATACAGAATTGTAGATGGAGATGGCAAAGAATATCTTGATATAATAACAGATGAGATATCCCAAGAGGGTGTTATCGTTGTCAAAAAGGTAAAAACCTGCATCAATATTTATGAATGAGATATGATTCATGACGCTGTGAAAATATTTACAACCACTCTTCATCCAGAAACTGGACTATGAAAGCAAGCGTGTGTACACTGTGAAAGTGGAGGTGACTAACACACACCAGGACCCCAACTTCTTTCATCTGGGCCCATTCTCAGACACAGCCATCGTCAAGGTCACAGCCAAAGATGTGGATGAGCCCCCTATCTTCGGCCGGCCTCAGTATGTCTTTGAGGTCAATGAGGACACACCTAAAGGAACAGCAATTGGAACCATTACAGCCTGGGACCCTGATGCCACAGATTACCCAATCCAGTGAGCAATTGAAATATTTAATAATTCAACACTTACTGCAGGGAATTCACCAAAGTGGTTTGGACCTGCTGGCAGTATAGTTTATTTGCGCACACTGTCTGCACAGCACACGAATTGTTAAATAAATTATGCAAATCAGATAACGGCACAAACACACCCTAAAAAATTGTTCAATGCAATTTGCATGCTGTAATTCCCAGTCTTGCAGGCTGATACTGCTCTAGGTTATGGAAGGTACAGCACATTACCGGAATCTGACTTCACGGGAGCTGCATTGCTCCAGTCCCTGAATCGACTCTTTAAAATTACAAAAATGCACTCGACTGCAAAACTTAAAAATATATCAAAACTATTTATTTGTATATGCCCAGCAGGGACGTCACTAGGATTGGAAGACAGGGGCTTAGCCCCAGGGTATTTGTAACTTGTGTTTGCAAAATCTTTGCACTCACATCTAGAGCTACAATTATGTCAACAACCAGTCAAGAAACCAAGATGTTAACAAGTAAAACGTGACAGACATATCCTCTCCTTCCATTTCTACTCTGTTAAAGAATGTTATTTTTATTTCGTTTTTTGTTTTCAAAATCAGTTTAGTTTTAATTAAGCTTTTAAAGTGGGTTTGCTAGTTTAGTTTAGTTTTTTTTAAATGCTTAGTTTTAGTTTAGTTTTTATTAGTTTTAGTCTTTTTTGTAATTTGGGTTATTTGTCAGGGGCAAGATTCACAAAGGTCAGAAAAAGTATTGTGTAATAATAACTCAACAAAAAAATCATACAATTTTAGAAAATATTCATTAAAAAATAAAACCAGTAACTTACATAAAATGTACATGGGCACAAATATGTAAACAGTCACACTTGTAAGTGCAAAATGTGTAAGTGTGGCAGTAAAAAACCTAAAGAGCCAACAGACTAAAGAAGACATACATGAACCGCATGTATTCAACCCATCTTTGAGCTAAAATACAAATAGCTTAACCTAAACCTAAATTGAGCTAAACCTATACAAATACCACAGCTGTACAATTTTAACACCCTATACTAAATTTACCCTATACAATAGCCCACTCATCTAGACTGAAGCAGCAAACATTCAGTGTAAGAGTAAACTAATGACATTACATTATTTAATATTTGAATCACAGCTTATGTTTTGACATCGACAACCCAAGTGCATTTTACCTCAAATTTGTGACTAATTAACTTTCTAAAGTAGCCATCGCTTCTATAATTGACATTAACACACTGACAAAACTATATTCAGAATTACAAATATTTTTATACCACTTTTAATGTGTGATTGTGTAAAGGTGTTCACGAGATACCAACCTTTCGCGAACTTGGGGTGGGGTGGGGGCGTGTATGTGAGAGAGACTCGTGAGTGAGAGGCGCAGGAAAGGAAATGCAGCTGAACGTTATTTGCTCAATGAAATATATTGACAAAGACGAAAACTAAGGACATTTAATCTTCATTTAAACTTCCGACTTCTCGGCTATTTTTGTACCTGGATATTGTTGCGTCTAAATATGAATGAGGATACGGTTATTGATCAATCGAATTATGTTGTTCTTATTATCATTTAGGGGGCTTAGGAACATTTTGGGGTAGCTTCAGCCCCTAAAATAGGCCTAACGGCGTCCCTGATGCCCAGTTTACGCTCTTCTGCTTAATTTGATTATTATTTGATGAATTACTGCTACCATCTAGAAAATGAACACAAAAACCAATAGTGCTGACTTTTGGTGTATAAGGCACATAATACACAATCTGTATTTAGCCTAGTTTACATAGAAAAGATTTGTGAGCAGTGAAACGAATGACAATTTAAATACACATGCCACAGTACTAAACATGCAGATAGTGCATGGTGAAACTGGATTGTGGGTGGTTAGCAAATGACATGCAGGTTTTTGCACTGAAATATAATGCAAAATGTGGTGCGACTGTTTGGTGAATTTGCCCCAGTGAGTTTAATTTAGTTTTTAATATACAGTATAGTTTAATTACTATGTACGAACAGTCCAGGATAGTTTTGGAGTAATGTCCACTATTGGCTCTGAAAACATAAAAAAAACTAAAAACTAAATGCAACATGGTGAATGGGTAAAAAATAAAACAGAATTGTGAGAATGTTTACAATAAAATTGTGAACATTGTGAGACGAAAAGTTACAATTGTTATTGGAAATCACCATGATGAGAAATAAAAATTGAGAAATGTGAACCTGGACCACAAACATTTGGAATTTGAATTGAATTGAGGTTGCAAAAACTTTAAAGTTGTCTAAATGAAGTCCTTAGCAATGCATATTATTGCTAATAATACAAATTTGATATATTTACGGTAGAGAATCTTTACTTAATATAACAATAATTTTGACCCAATCAATGTATTGTTGGCTATTGCCACAATTATGCCCATACTGCTTATGACTGGTTTTGTGGTCCAGGGTCACATGACGTGCAAGAAAAAAAAAAAGGAAATTGTGCTCACGATTTACTAATTCATTCCCCCGATTTATAAATCATGTGCACCAATTTTCTATTTTGTTCCCTCGATTTATAAATCGTGCGCACAATTTATAAATCGAGGGAACAAATTAGTAAATCATGCACACGATTTAGCCAACTATTTTTTTTCTCCACAACATGTGCAGGGCTCCGTACAAATGAGGTGGAAATTGTGAAATATAAAGTCATATTGTATATAGTTACAGTTCATATAGAGTTGAAGTATTACAGAAAATGAAGTTTCAATTATGAGATACAAAGTTCCAGTGTATGTATGTATGTATGTATGTATATATATATTGTTACGTGTTTAAAAGATGGTAAAAGGGATGACGTAACATTTCTGTGAGATGGAACTGTTTTAGGTGTGCAGGCAGCAAAAACAACCAACAGTCTGGGGAAATAACAGTTAAAGAATTTATTTCCAGAAAGCAAATATCACCAAAACAATCAATAAATGTATAAGAGAAGATTAACAAAACTAGAAACAATAATAGCAAGAGAGTCGACCAAATCAATGAAATAATCAAAACAAAACCCCAATCGCTAACTAACCCCAAACCTCTAATACTAACGAAAGAAAGAAAAATGTAGAAACAAAACCGAGATCTTCAGCGTATACGACGCTCGAACTAAACTACGCTGACTTTCAAACAAAACTACAATGGATGGCGATCTCTCTTGTTAACTAAATAACAGAGAAAAACTACCTAACTATGTATACGTAAATGAAGAAACCCACTTAAACAAACAAAGAAATCGAAACCCCACTAATAGCTCGCCATGTGTCTCATACGCGTGTAGCGCTCTGATCTCAAACACCTGCGGGCAGTACCACAATCACACGCACTCTCAAACGTCACTATAACTCTGACATCGCAACGAACAAACTCCGATTGAGTATTAGGTTGGGCATAACTAAGCAAAAGCTTCTCATGGTGTTTCCACCCAGTTTTTATACATTAATTATTTTTTTTCATTTATTTATTTTTATTTTATTGAAAAATCTCATTTATAACTCATTTATTTCCTGGCAGCTGGCTGATCCAGTTTATGACAACTGCTATGCATTGCTTCAAACTTCAGGAAATGTCATTGACTATTCAACTTATTTTCATTTCTTTCTTAAACCTGCCCATAGATATGCAATAGATCACCACACAGACCCAGAGAGACTCTACCACATCGACCCCAAGAATGGATCCATCACGATTCTTAAATCTCTTGACAGGGAAGTGTCAAAGTGGCACAACATCTCAGTCCTGGCTAGTGAGATGAGTAAGTAAATGCATACATAATGAAATAGTGTTGCATGGTGACACATCGCATATATATGATGTGCCACCAGGCAAAGCTATTTTTTAAACCTAAAAAAGTATGAGAATGAAAATATCTTTCCTGGCTATTTTACACTGTGATCCTCTCATCAGATAACCCTCATCAAAGAAGCCGTGTTCCCGTCTTGATAAAAGTTTTGGATGTGAATGACAATGCGCCAGAGTTTGCCATGATTTATGAGACATTTGTGTGTGAGAATGTCAAAGCTGGGCAGGTATTTATACTTCATCTTTGCCTTTGACTGCATGACAATGAAGGCTTCATAAAATTATGAAGGCTTTCTATATAAAATAAAATGGTTGGTGTATTATTCTGCATATTCAAAAACATGTCTACCATTCCAGCTCATACAGACTATCAGTGCCATCGACACAGACGATCCTCTTGTGGGTCACAAATTTGTATTCAGCTTGAGTTCGTTGAATCCAAACTTCACCATCTTTGATAATGAAGGTGAATAAATCTTCCCTTTGACGTTTAAACCTCGAAGCTTATGGAAAAAGCATGTTTAATCTTTTTTTCTATTTTGGCACTAACAAAAACAGCTTTATTTTTCCTGTTGTCTGACTCAGCATGAGATAATATCTCCAGCTCTGACTGTTTGAATGTTCTCTTAACCCCCACCTCTCCCAAAGATAACACAGCCAGAATCCTGACCAGAAGAAGTGGATTTAACAGGCGTGAAATGAGTGTCTACTATCTGCCAGTGGTTATCTCTGACAGCGACTACCCCATCCAGAGCAGCACCAGCACGTTGACCATTCGGGTGTGCAGCTGTGACGCCACCGGCAACATGCGTTCCTGCAGTGTCGATGCGTTGCTGCTCTCTGCTGGCCTCAGCACTGGGGCGCTAGTGGCGATACTTCTCTGCATCCTCATCCTTCTTAGTGAGTTCATACCCACTGACCTTACTGTATCCTTCATAGCAAAGTCCTAGTTTTTTTATTTTTTATTATTATCATTATTCACATTGCAACCCATGGCAACCTTTAGTTTTTCAGTTTTTGATTATTTTGGTTGTAGTATTTTACTGCTGCAAAAGATCATTTAAAATGCTTACCGGTGTTAAAGGATTAGTTCACTTCAAAATTAACATTTCCTGATATTTTACTCACCCCCATCTCATCCAAGATGTTCATGTCTTTCTTTTGTCAGTCGAAAAGAAATTACGTTTTTTTGAGGAAAACATTTCAGGATTTTCTCCCCATCCTTCCATGGCAACCAAAATGTTAAAGGTCCATATCAATGCAGTTTCAAAGCGCTTCGAATGGCTTCAGAGGCTCTGCGCGATCCCAGGCGAGGAATTGGGTCTTATCTAGTCATTAAAAAAATAATAATAATTTGAATATACTTTTTAACCTAAACTAATCATCTTGCGCTGCTCTGCTACGTGCCAAGGATTGCGCAATCACGTCGGAAAGGTCACGCCAGGCGTAGGCATGAAAAGTCACGTTACTCACATTACCCCCAAAAAAGTTAACAGAAGTTGTGACAGGTCTTTGTTGACGTACATCTGAGTGTTGATTGGTTGTTGACTGGAAGGAGGCTGTTTGAATGCGAGCTTGCGGTTGATTGAACGTTATGATTGATTCTGCATGTGTCACCAGAGAAATACTGTCATTTCTCCAGACAATCCAGTTATGACTAAATTAAAAAAAAACATATGCATGGATGATTCATTTATTTCATGCCTACTTTAACAATATTAACACTAACTTTGCATATCGGTTCACTCTTTTCCAGTGATTGTGGTGCTCTTCTCAGCTTTAAAGAAGCAGAGGAGGAAGGAACCGCTGATCATCTCTAAAGAGGATGTCAGGGATAACGTAGTCAGCTACAACGACGAGGGGGGAGGCGAGGAGGACACTCAAGCTTTTGACATTGGCACACTGCGCCACCCAGAGGTGATCGAAAGCAACAAACTGCGGCGTGACATCATTCCTGAGATGCTGTTTCCCTATCACAGACCTTCACCCATGAAGGAGTGCGCGGAT
This sequence comes from Gobiocypris rarus, assembly GCA_023029165.1. Classification (NCBI taxonomy): domain Eukaryota; kingdom Metazoa; phylum Chordata; class Actinopteri; order Cypriniformes; family Gobionidae; genus Gobiocypris; species Gobiocypris rarus. The sequence continues at coordinate 38,156,860 of CM040915.1, read as the reverse complement.
GTCAGAGACTTTATTATTAGCAGACTGCAGGAAAATGACACAGACCCTTTCGCACCTCCCTATGACTCTCTCGCCACTTATGCTTATGAGGGCAATGGATCAATTGCTGAGTCACTGAGCTCTCTGGAGTCCTCCGTGACTGAGGGAGACCATGAATATGATTACCTCTCTAACTGGGGGCCGCAGTTTAAAAAACTTGCTGACATGTACATTGGAAAGGATACGGGAGTTGCCAACTAGGCTGCCATTCAATGACGTTCATATTCTCTGAAAGAAAAACATAAAGATACTTCAGATATGAAGTCTTTTTTCTTTTGTTTTCTACCCACACAAGCTGAATTTCACTTTTATGATGGATTTTTTTTTGTTTTGTGGACAGTGTTGTGGTAAGGTGATTTTGTGATAATAAGAGAAGTGATGGTGATTTTGTTCTTTGTTTGCTAGCAGAAAAAAAAAAAAAAAAAATGGAGGAGCAAAAAAATGGATGATTTTGTGACTTTAAAAACACGGACATCGATAAGACTGCCTTCGTCTTATGACAGATTGTAAAGGACTCTTCCCTGTTTCTCTTTGGCCCTGTCCCAAATGGAATCCTAAGCCCTTGCCATCTTCCTCCAAGTTACACCTTCATAACGTAATGCTGCTTTGTCTGTTGGGTAGACTAGCTTGCTTTGGGCATGTCCCAAATGGCACCCAAAAGACTTTTTTGTAACGTTGCTTTGACTGTCAGGAAGAAGTCTGCTGCGGAGCAAAAGTGTGCATCGAGGGCACATATCGACTGCAAAGGTGCCGCTCGCGAGCACCCTTCTGAAACCTAAAATGACAAACGGGACACCCTACAGACTTAACGGATATGTGCACATGGCCGCCATTGTAAGTCCACAAGACCAAAAGTGCATAGGAAGTGTGCCATTTGGGACCGGGCCTTTGGTGCAGGCTCAGCAAAAGTGTGCATTGAGAGCGCAAAGGAGACACTCTCAAACACCCTTCTGAAACCTAAAATGACAAACAGGACACCCTACGGTTCTGTGGACTTAACGGACATGCGTATGCCACAAGAGCGCAAGTGCACATGAAGTGTGCCATTTGGGACAGGGCCATCCTTTGACGATGGTAGCGTTTTCAGGAATTCAGCATCACAAATCACTTTGTGCTACAATGCCATGTTTCATGATTCCATGACATCGTGACAGAAGTAACTGGTGAAAAAACGAAATGGATATATTGAAGTTATACTTTTTTCAATTGGATGTTTTTAAAGGATTTGTTTAATTATTTACCCTCATGGCTTACATTCTTTGTTAAAACAGAATGAGAAAATGTGATCGTCTTTATTATTCAGTTACAAATACTAAAGCTTTCAAGCTTCAAAAAGATTATTAAAATATAAAAGTGCTCCATACAACTCGTGCCCTGTATTCCGTGTCTTATGAAATCATTTGTATGAGGATCATTTGAATCAGTCTTTAAGAATTAAAATCAGTCAGTCGGATCTTTTCAATGAATTGGCTGATTATATTTACATTGGTTTTAAATTATTAATTCACAAATTGGGTTGATCAGTTCCCCACAATCTATACTGGCTCAATGAGGGAACGATTATTGGCGAATACTCTTTACATTGTTGTGTATATCTCACACAAAGCCTTCACAAGCCTATGACTTCAGAAGCCTTGGACTATCACACACAAGTTGTATGGATTACAAGGTTTTTGCTTACTTTTTAAAACCTTGAAATCTTCAGTTCTCATTCACTGTGTACGGAATAGAGTAATCAAGGCAGTCTTAAGAATTTGTTTTCCACAAAGAAAGTCAGTCATACAGGTTTTGAACAATGTAAGGGTGAGTAAATGATGACAGAATGTTCATTTATAGGCGAACTGTTTATTTAACAGGACTTTACATGGAGGGATTTCAGTTATATTGGCTACAAATGAATGTGAGAGGAGAAATCACAGACTCGGCCTCTCTACACATCTTGTGAAGTGCTCCCTTGTTGAAGCATAATTGCAGCATTATCATTACAGCACTGAAAGCTTACAGAGGAACAGGGGAGTATTTCTATATCTGTATGAGATGTAGTTCAATTCAACTTCATTTGCTTGTGTGAAGTTTGCTTAATTTGCAAAACTGCAGATTACACTGAAATCAAATTCACAAAGAATGCTGCAGCACACTGAGCTTGTGTGAATGAATGTTGTCAAAGTGTTTTATATCCACATTTTTTAAGTATATATTTTAATAAAAAATATGAATGCACTTTTGGTCGCCTAACTTTCTTTACTACAACTTTTTGTCGATATCTCTATCGCTCACAAAAGCCAAGAACAGGTATTAATAATATAATGGAATAATAGATCAAAACATATAATAGAGGCTTTTTGCTGGAAAATAGACGGCCAGGGTTCGCTGTTGGGCTTTTTCTGGAAAATCTTTTCCATTGTGGCCTGCCAAAGTCAAGTTTGGCTTGAACTGGATCTTAGCTGTGAGAATTCATTTAAATGTTTCCAGTGGAAGCGTAACAGTTTCTGCATTGTCTAGAGGACTTACTATATGTTCAATGCAGAATTTTTGTAAATTTTAATGCCAAATGCTGTTGTTGTGTAGTAATTCCTTTGTTATTCAACTTTGGCTTCACAAATGCTTTTGTTCTGTCTACAGTCAACTTTCTTTTTATCAAATATTATTTAATATTATTTGTGATGGTTTATCAAAGAACCATCATGCACAATATCATACTGTTTCAATAATCAAATTTCTTTTTAAGGTAGAATTATGCCTACTTTAAATAATTAAATTTCTGCAAGTAGTTGCATTGCTATGGTAAATTTAACCTTCTAGGATATCCAGAAAAATACCTGTTATAGATCATACCTCCTGGTGTGCGTTTCCCATACAACGACGTAACACTACTTAAATACTAATACTTCATTTGAGAAATTAACTAAATTGTGTTTCCTGAAAAACATGTAACTGTAGATGTGGCAAATTTTGAAGATTCAAAATTAATCTCCCTTCTTTGTCAGCCTCATATGTCATTTAAGAAAAGTAACCATTATAAAACTCCCTGTTATTCTGCACGAGGTGTAAATTACTGTAAATTAACTTTTCAATGTAATGTTACTTTTCTTAAATGAGGCCTCAATGACATCTGCAGCCAACATATGCAACCCCCAGAAGGAGTAATCAGTGGTTTGCATAGTATGGAGGTTGCAGTTTCAGGATCTCCTTTGTAGGAGCCAGGTTGTTTTTTTGTTTTTTTATGGCAGCGCCACCAAGCCAATTCTGCTCCAGCAGTTATTTATCTGTGCAAAAACAGTTCATTATACTGCTTGATGTTGCAAACTGGTATTTATGATCACATTATAATTTATGGAATTCATAAACATTAAAAGACTCACAAACACTGTTTACTGAACTTTGTTAAGCCGGTCGCACACCAGACGAGAAGCACCACAACGTTCTGTGGCTAATGAAAAAGAAGTCTAACACATACACAGAAAGTGTACCCAGAAAATACCCAGAATATAGGGGCTCATACATTGAAATATATCAGGTAAAAAAAATTCAAGAGGGTTATCAACAGTTAAGGATAGGGGTTGCTTGACAATATATCAATTAAATGTAAATAATTCAAACGTTAGATCACTCCTGAAATTTAATGATAAACATACAGTTTTGAATAGTAAATGCTATAAAATTGGATAAACTGTTGCATATAAAACTAGGGTCCATGAAATTCCGTCCTATGCAGTCTCGGGTTTGCACGATCAAGCTTTTTTTCTCTCTTATAGTATCTCTACTCAATAATAAAAAGAGGTCATGGTAATGGGAAACCACAGCAAATTCAGTTCATCAGTTCATGCACCTTTCCCAGGATATGAACCTATAGGACCTCAGGTTACCATGTCTACGGACTCTAAAGCAGTGGCCATATTGGCATCGATCTACAGCAACAAAGCAACCAGAACTCATTAACTTTCAATGAAACCTGATGGTTTCCAGCAGCAAAAGCATCAGTGACAGGATGGTGCTGTGTCCAACAACACAACATAGATAAAAGATTCACTTTATGCAAATTAGCGCTTACTCAATGCAGCGGATACCAACAGGAATGAAGACAGTAGCACTACAGTGATCCATCTCTTGTGACAACAGTAAAGTGTAAACAAGATGGAGAAGATAATGTTACGCCGAGTGATTTGCACAGTCACATTTGCAATACACAACCGTGGCTTGTGTATTGCAAATACAGACGAATATTGTAAATTCTGTCGCCTTTTCCGGTGTTCTCCTCCCGACCCCGTGCTTTGATTTATGGTAAGCACACTGTATATCTGCAAATGCGACCATGTTCCCCTCTGTCCAAAACACATATGCATATAACATGCTGTATATAGATAGTTTACATGATAAAAAGTAATCTTAAAGCTACAATGTGTAATTTTTTTGGTTTATTCTTAGCTAAAAACAGTTCTTTCAAAAATATATGTGCTGTATATTTACTTCTTTCAAGTAATAAAGTATTCTCGTAAGTGTATAATATACCGTTGAAAATACATACGGGTGAGGGGTTCGAATGCGCGTCACCATGTTGCCCCTCCATCTTGAAAGTACATTAGCCAAAGAGGGACATACCCGTAAATTCAAGCTTCGCCTTTCGCGTTTTAACACTCGATGGCACTGTGTTGAATGTGAAGAGGGGGATTGCTTGAGACTGATATAGCCTACAATGTAAACTTTGCCTTACGCTAGTGATGTCGTACAATATACAGAATAACGATAGCACCGATAAAAGTTACTTTACTAAGATTAGCTTGCATTCGTCTGGGAACCTGATCGCTGATGTTAGCAATGAAATGGTAAAAAATAACGAAAAGGTAAAACTATTATTCATTTTACATATATGTCATAACCTACATGTTAACTGACAAATTAAATAACTGCAAATTCTAATAGTTTTCTAAAGTAACCTCATCACTTGATCGAACTGGAAGCCATATTAATCTTGGACTAAATCAGCCACCGTAGGAGTTAAAACGAAATCAGAATTGAGAGGAACAGAAACTAGTATTCACTGGAAGGTCATATACCTTTTCACCGCTAGATGGGGGAAAATATCACACAGTGTAGCTTTAAAGTTAAGATACTTTAATCATTTGCATTTGAAGTTTGGGGAAAAACTTCTGGCAGTGATGTGTTTTTGTGTATTTTTTTGTACTTTTTTCACAGTGCTGGATGTCATATGGTGATTGTGAAACACACAGAACACTTCACTACATGATTTAATGGTGAAATCTGTAATTTTTCATGTTAATCAGGCCAATTTTGATCAAGAACAATCTGATGTGGCTTTAATTCAGTGTGAGCAGCGCGGCAAAAATAGACTCTACACCGAAACGATCGCAGCACTGCCACTTCTGCTCGCCTCCTCTGCGCGTGGTGTGAATGCTCTAATCTATTTACATGGGCACCCTGCCAATGCTTGCAGTGTGAAACCGGCCTTAGGCTCTGCTTACACAAACAGTGTGAAACCGGCCTGGGGGTTAAGCATTACAAGCAATGTGAGTTACGTAATCAGATTACTTTTTTAAAAAGTAACACATTACTTTTAAATTTACATTCAAAAATTTTGTTTATTTATTACTTTTTAACCAAATATTGCTTTTTCAAAAAAGTAGAGCAAGTTACTTTGTATTCACATTTATTCACTGACATCTCTCTATTGTGCTTCTCACGTTGTGCAAAACTGATTCATTAATTCCTCATTAACAAAAACAGAGAAATACAAACTAAGGGCCCCAAATGCACTGGCACATCAACTGCCTCGAATTAGTAGGGCTGTTAACCCTGAAGAGGTTTCGAACATTGATTTAGGGCAAGAACGTGTTGGTCTGGATGGACAACACAGTGGTATATAAATTGCCAGGGTGGCATCCACTCTTGTCGCTTGTCACTACTTGACCGCCATCTCCTCCTCGAGTCCGAAGCGGGTCTGGGTTTACTGCTTGCCTTAGAAACTTTGCCCTTTATTAGGTGCATGTACACTTTTTAAAGTACACCTAGTTTCCTTTGAATAGTAAACCCTGGTAGCCTGGATGCCAGCCGAATTTATTAGGATCATGTACACTTTTAAAGTACACATAGTTTCCTTTGAATAGGAAACCCTGGTAGCCTGGATGCCAGCCGAATTTATTAGGATCATGTACACTTTTTAAAGTACACCTAGTTTCCTTTGAATAGTAAACCCTGGTAGCCTGGATGCCAGCCGAATTTAACCCCGCCCACAACATTTTTTGCTCTGGCGCTCCATAGAGGAGTTATTATGCCCTCTAGACGATGATGGACAGATGATCAACAGTAACGTAATCATTAACGTCATCAAAGGCGCTTTGGGTTGAATTTGCTCTTATCCTAAACGGAGAACTTGTTCGTATATGCATTCACCTTCACTATTTCTCTCAGAAACGATGATTGTGTTGGTAAGTACTCTGTGTATCCTTAAATTCTTTTATTACAATACTGGCAAAGATTGTTTACACTCATCTTTTTCTTGTAACGTTACTTAATCCAGCGCGCGTGCAGACAGGGTTGCCACGTTTTTTTGCAATGTCGCGCACAATTGCTACTCTAAACTATAGCCCAAAACAATAACTTTCCGGGGGGTTCTCCGGAAAAAAATGGCGTTTGGTTGGCAAAATATGTTATTTTGGCAAGGTTGCCTGCTAAAATGCGCATTCCTGGGTTTATATAATCACATTATTTGGGGTCGCTTCAACCCGCGGACATGGACTTGGCAACACAGTGCAGTTGAGTTCTGCTGACATTTGACAACTAACGTTACGCGTCACTCCGTTGCTCTGATTGGTTGTGGGTCTATCCAATTGAGGTCTTTCCTGGCTTGGTTGAAACACGCCCCATAATTAAAGCTCAATGGAGCGGTACCAGACTCATATTCTGACTGGAATTGAGTATGGCCAAAACTAAAACTGCCCATATGTGGTGGTAAATGTCTAAATGAGTAGTTGCCAATCAAATGGCTGATTCATTCAGAAATGAAGTAAATAATGGGTATACAATTTTATTTATTTATTTTTAAAAGAGTGCTCTTCCAACAAAAGAGGAATTACAAATTCATGTGAATTGGAAAAAGGTGCAAAACTCACTCTTGAAAAACTCACTCTTTTCTGTTCTGCACTCTTGCACCTATATTTCCAATTTATATGAAAATGACACAATATAACTTCTTATTTGTTAAACTGTTGTATAAAATCAATATCCCATTCACACTCATGCTACGCAGGATAAAAACAGCACTTGTGTGATATTGCTTAACTATGTCATTTCATATAGGCCTTAGACAAAAATCTAAAATATCTAAGGTACATGATTATAACGATGTGCTGGTATAGCTGCAGCTTGTATTGAAAGTTTGTGAAGGACACTTCAAACAGCAAGCTGAGGGGTTTTATTTATGGAGCATCGTTTGAAAGAGAGTGAGTTCCATCCCTCCTACAGCATTTCAATTATTGTATTTTTCTGAAATGCCCTGCCTACATGATGTACAACACAACTCTCATCCACAGATATATATATAAAAATAATAAAAAATAAAAAATGATCCTACTCTAAAAGGTTTCACCAAATGTTGTATTGCTTTGAAGTGATCTTTTGAATTTCAAGAGCAACACACAATGTGGTACTCCATATAATCAGTTGTAGTGGTATATTTGTGTAATCCATTAGTGGAGATTACACAACATGTTCTGTGTCTTTGTACAGTAGAATTCTAGCTGAGTTGTACACATTCTGTAAAAAGAAAAATCTAATTAACATATCACATGATATCATCTATAATTCATTAAAGATTACATATTTCCATCAAAGCAACCACTTGACCACTCTATAGTGTATAGATAGATAGATAGATAGATAGATAGATAGATAGATAGATAGATAGATAGATAGATGATAGATAGATAGATAGATAGATAGATAGATAGATAGATAGATAGATAGATAGATAGATAGATAGATAGATAGATAGATAGATGATACAGATTATAGTCAAAATGTAAAAATGTCCACTACAAAATGTCTATTAATGTGGCACATGAGATGTAGTGCTATTATTTTCTTTATGGTTTTGCTTACAAGCTAATCTACGACATATGAACTACTAAGATAGTGGAAGAGGGATATTTTATATGTGCTGAGATCATGTGACCTGTGACACTGTTGGATATAAAAATGATCAGCAGGCCCAGACTGAATCTATAGACTTTATCTCAGTGCTATTTTTGGACAAAATATGTGGGATGAACATGCAAATGCTGGATAATATGTAGAACTTTGTGTTGGGTGTTTTTCAGAAATCTGTTCAACTCTCTGCTGAGTTTTGTGGGCGCAGGTTCTGTGTGGGCCTGTTGATCTGTTTAGCTGACCAATATTGTAGGCTGATCCACCTTCTGTACTGTGCAGACCATAAAGAACAAAGACAGTATTGCTTGTGAGTTCAGTTCAGTGAATCAAGCACCTTTTTTCATTTATACATGATGCCTCATTCACACAGACCTCAAACGATTGCTTGAGGTTAGGGATGCTCCGATCAGGATTGTTGCAGCTGATACGACTTCTTGTCATAATGATCGGCCGATCCCGATCATTCAAGTTTTATATAGTAAGTTATATATTTTTTTTTTTTGATAAAATAACACGTTTCCTTATATTATTTACAGTGATGTTGTACAACCATTTTACAATCAACATTTTTAATAAGCCTTGTGACGTTGTGTTGAATGAGAGACACTGGGAGGAGCCCAAACACCTCTGACATTTTCAGAAAAGTTCAATGGGATTGGTGTGTGAATTTGTATGCTAGGCCACATCCCCAGACATACAGGTATATATGGCAGCTGACATGCACACACTCTTCATATTTGTTCTGAGGAGCCGATACAATGTCTTGTTTCCTCCATGAGGGAACAGAGGTTATATTAGTAATCGAGACTTTCGCTTTCTGTTGCTCACTTCGACATTGTGTTAAATGAGAAACACTAGGGGTCCCTATACTAAACGCCACAGCCTTTGAATTATGCCACGACACTTGCCGGTGCAGATGCAAGCAGCAGGCAGGCTTCCACATGTAGAACAAATGAAGCTATGCTCCTCACAACCTACCAACGCCCAGGATTACTGACCTCAGGTCTATCCCCATCAGGGGGTCCTCATTACCTCTAGGAAGAGCTAACTCAAGCCGTAGGCCTTTTCGATTTGTTGATATATATATATATATATATATATATATATATACTTCCTTTAGTTATATATATATATATATATATATATATATATATATATATATATATATATATATATATATATATATATATATATATATATATATAACCCAAAGGAAGTATGTGGAAAATAAACCCTAAGGACTCACCAGTGGGGAATACTGCTTAAGGAAGTGTCCCTGTGGTTGGACTCCTCCTGATGAGGGGGAGACTACCAGCCCAACACGATCTCATGACAATGCGTATAAATAGTACGAGTGTACAATCTCGTAGAATGTATACGCCAAAATGAGTTTTGGCGTGCATATGGTACGCCGTTTTTGGCGTGCATATCATACGCACTTTATGGCGTGTATATGACACGCTTTTGGGTAGGGTGAGGGTGGGGGTGTGGGGGGTTCGTACATATAATACGCCATAAAGTGCGTATCATGTGCACGCCAAAAACGGCGTACCATATGCACGCCAAAATGAGTTTTGGCGTATACATTCTACGAGATTGCACACTCTTACTATTGATACGCATTTTCGTGAGATCGGGCTCAACAGTGACAGGTGACAAAGCCAACAGTGAAACTGAACAATGGAAGAATACACTGTATGCGGTCACCGTTAGGGAACCACTACATATGGAGCACTAGCCATACCACGAGTAATGGGCTTGGTAGTGAGTTCCTCTGCCAAACTCATCTACTGTAAGAGTTCTGAATTATGGAGAAGGGTGGCCCAGGGTTTTAGCCTGGCGTGGCCATACTCAATTCTAGTCAGAATATGAGTCTGGTACCGCTCCATTGAGCTTTGATTATGGGGCGTGTTTTAACCGAGCCAGGAAAGACCTCAAGACCTCTAAGTAACTTACAAGAAAAAGATGAGCGTAAACGATCTTTGCCAGTATTGTAATAAAAGAATTTAAGGATACACAGAGTACTTACCAACACGATCATCGTTTCTGAGAGAAATAGTGAAGGTGAATGCATATACGAACAAGTTCTCCGTTTAGGATTAGAGCGAATTCAACCCAAAGCGCCTTTGATGACGTGGATGATTACGTTACTGTTGATCATCTGTCCATCATCGTCTAAAGCCCGCCCTGACAATTTCATTGGTCCGAACAGTTTCTGTTCGGGCATAATAACTCCTCTATGGAGCGATTCCAGACTGAATTGCCCGAGCAAAACATTTTGTGGGCGGGGCTAAATTCGGCTGGCATCCAGGCTACCAATCCCCTTCAAGGGGTAACAGAACAAGCCAATAGACATCGGCAAGTGAAATTTGCATTGTTGGGACCTTCAATGCTGCAGGAATGTTTATGTACCCTTCCCCAGAGCTGTGCTTCGATACAACCCTGTCTCTGAATTCTTCTTGAGAATTCCTTGGACTTCATGGATTAATTTGTGCTCTGACATGTTAACTGTGGGACCTGTATATTAGACAGGTGTGTGCCTTTCCAAATCATGTCCAATCAAATTAATTTACCACAGGTGGACTCCAGTCAAGTAGTAGAAACATCTCAAGGATGATCAGTGGAAACAGGATGCACCTCAGCTCAATTTTGAGCATTATGGCAAAGGCTGTGAATATTTATCATGTTGTTGTTTGTTTGTCAACAATAATGTTTGTTGAAAGGCTGTTCAAATGTTTGAAATAAGGCTGTAATGTAACAAAATGTGGAAAAATTGAATACCTCACAAACTGAAATAATTATAACTCACACTTGCTAGGCATTATATCCATAATGATACCCAGAGAGAACAACATGAAAGTTAACAATAATATTTGAGCAGCAGTGCGCAGATCAAGCAGGCATTTATTGAGATATATCAATGCAATTGAGAACAGTAACTTGAGCAGACACAGTTTTTTTCTGTTCTGCAGGATATATGTACAGTAGATATCGGGATGGCTGGATGAAATTATGGATACAACACAGTTGCTGGTGACATAGGTGAGACCCACAGTGATTTGAGGATTACACAGTGTCGAGGGAGAGAAACTCTGGAGACAGGAACTGAAGAGGAGGCCTGGAGATCTTGGAACGAAGAAGCAGGAATGATGAGTTTCACAGGTAAGTAGAGCACAGGTAAGTAGTCATGTATCCGCATTGGAGACCATGACGATGACTGAAACTGAGGTGTGTGCTTAAATTGTCCGTTGATTGGTGTGCTGATGGGCAGGCGCAGGTGATCAGTATTCTGGTGACAGGGATCATTGTGAGGGAGTGACGGTGGAACCTGGAGTATCCATGACAATAACTTGTTTAATTATGTTATTAATTCAAATATGGAAATTAGATGCAAATGAAAGTGTAAATGAAATGACAGTGAAACTATGGAATATATAATCCAGAACTCAGTGTAATGGATATTTCACAAGAGGAAACCCCTGCAGTTCTATTAAGGATGAAAAAGGATACAAAAATAAAAAAGTACAAACAAATTCTGGCACAGTGTTTTCCAGAGCTTCCCATGACTCCTCAATGTATGCAGTAATTTTGAAGTTCATGGAAGGTTCATGGACAGTACAGTACCTGGGAGTGTTTGTTTGTTTATAATTATTTCATTATTTCAATTTGTTAAATGATTTCAAGTTCTTTCAGTTTCAACATCCTAGTCCAAAATCCAAGTAGCATGCTGTTATTCTTGTTATTCAATTACAAACATAACAAAAACATATATAACAAATATTCCTGGTTTCAAATAAAGTACTGTATATAACATTTTTATATAGAAAATTATGTAAGAAGGCATCATAAGCACAGATGAACTCAGGGTGGCAGTATTACCTCACAAATATTACATGATTTTTTTTTTAACCATTCCAAATCTGTGTTGAATAACATACTTTTTTCTGTCAAGTGCCACACTGTAATACAGCAGGCACGTGCATGGGGTTGGGCTTTGGGTGCTCGAGCCTCTGCCCTTTATCAAAATTAATCAAAAGTGCCTCTCAGACAAATATCAATGATAATATTTGTGGTCAATAAAAAGGACAACGTGTCAAAAGTCGGAAAACTTCTGTTTATTTTTTCATATCTGTCGGTCTGAGGCGTTGCCATAACCCGTTGCTATGGGTTGCATGTGTTTTACTGGCTGATTTTCCTCAGTCTGTTCGGAAACGGCTCTCGAGCCATATATGGTTCTTTCAGAGAGTGTCTGTGGCTTTACGGAGAAAAGCATTCCCCAAACAAACCAAAACATTTTTTCATCAGTAATTCACGCTAATGTGTTGATTTTATTAAAAACTCTATTTTAGATATTTTTAAATTTTACATAAATCGTCAATGCCCGGGCCGTTTGTCATATACACCAACCAATCGTGATCTGGCAAAGTTCAGATTCCATTGGACAATGTGAAGTGGAGCGGTAATTTTCTGTTCTAATTCATAATCGGTTGAAAATGACATGGACAGACGAACTAACGTTTGTGGAACGATTTCCTGACGAAATGGATCATCCTGACAATCGTCCTGATGTTCCTGACAACAAACAAAGCACTGCACAAAACCACGCAGCACCAGAAGTCGCATTAATGTAAGTAGTGTTAAATTCACTTGTATTTATGTATATTGATACACGTTTACTATTTGATGAAACTATCAAAGCTAATGAAGCCAAGTGCCAACGGCACCTACAGGCCAATTATGTGAAATGGTGGCATGAAAGGACTTTATTATATTACCATTTTTGATAATTATGCAGCATTATGAAATAAGTCTCTTATGCTCATCAAGCCTGCATTTATTTGATCAAAAACAGCAAAATTGTGAAATATTATTATAATGGTTTTCTATTTTAATATACTTTAAAATTGAAAGTATATGTAATCAAAGCTGAATTTATCATCATTACTCCAGTCTTCAGGGTCACATGACCCTTCACAAATCATAGATTTGACGTCAATGTTGGAAACAGTTGTGCTGCTTAATATTTTTATAACCTGCTGTGATACTCAAGATGAAAGATTCTTTGATTAATAAAATGTTAAAAAGAACATGTAATAATATCTCACAATATTAGGCTGCGGTTTTTCTGTACTTTTGATTAAATAAATGTAGGCTTAATGAGAATAAGAGACTTCTTGCAAAAATAAAAAATGTAGTATCTAAACATTTCCACACAGCATAGCCGCACACATAGCCTACACACTACACACACACACACACACACACACACACACATATATATATATATATATATATATATATATATATATATATATATATATATATATATATATATATATATTTATATATATGGGTTTTTTTTGTATTATTTATTTTTTAGATGTTGCCCCTTTTTACATTTGAGCCCCTGCCTCTGAAGAACTCTCTGCACGTCCCTGTAATACAGTAATTAAAAGCAAGAGACATATAAGTGCTGTATGTTTGATCTTACATGTTAAAGTTATAACCAGACAGCATAACACTCTTTAAGATGAATCACAGCTATAAACATTTTAAAAATGCAGTTGTTTTTTTGTTTTTGTTTTTTCTTGTGGGGAAAAAATTCACCCAACACCTCTTGATGGATTCAGCAGGGATTATCCTGATTAGACCTGGATGGAAGACCCCATGGTTACCAGTGTTTGAGGGTCCAGCAGGGGGTGCTCTCCCTCCAGTCTGCATCAACGGTTCAGTTCTTACAGGAACACTGTACAAAACGTGTATAAAAATCCACTGTCCTTAAGATGAGAAGTTAAACTGAGGTTCTAACTGTGCCCATTAAAATCCCAGCAAGCGAGTACCTCCAGCCAAATGACCCTCATTAGTTTCTATTCATCACGGCTTCCCGATAATCCACATATCTATTGCATTATGGATGCTGTTCACATAAAGGTTGCGCTTGAGGAGATTTCCCTCTTGCTGTAAAACACTTTGAATAAAAGTAATTCGGTAACACTTTAGAATAATGGTCATTAGTTAACTACATTAGTTGACATGAACTGATAATGAACTGCACTTATAAAGCATTTATTTATCTTTGTTCATGTTCATTTCAGAATTTACTAATACATTAACTAATGTTAACCAAGGACCATTATTCTAAAGTGTTACCAGTAATTCTAATGTGAACATGGTTATTTAGTTTGGCCAACACAATCTCATGGCATTTTGTGTCTATTTTATGTTTTGGTGAATTTGTGTTTTTTTTTTTTTTTTTTTTTAATGCTTACTTGTTTCCATTCGATTCATGTTCTTCAAATTCATACGAAATCATCACCTTGTAAAATAGTTTTATCACCACCTCATTTTTTGGAGGAGAAGTAAAGTGTAATGTTTGAATTTTAAATGAAATATTTCCCCCAAATGGATGCATTGATTTTTAAAATAGGATTTTTTAAAATTTGTATTTATTCCATGAATAAACTATACTCACTATTGATTATAGTGGAAGACTATGGTATTCGTGTCAAGATGAAGAGGAGATATTAATGTGAGGCTTTCACTTGAGGACAGGAACAACAGCTCAGCTAAAGCTTTACAGCTAATTAGAGCTGGCTTCAGCCTCATGGTGACATATTGATGGACATGGATGGGAATCTCTGGAATAAAAGTATGCTGTGAAAATGTGCTTCCTGAAGTGAGAACATTGATTGATTCAGGGTATGCACCAATGAAGCAGGCCTGCAGGATATAACACTGTAGCTTAATTGAAATGAGCATGGATTCGTGCAAACAAGCTCTGTTCTAGAAAGTCACATTATTGGCAGATGATCTACCACACTGACAAGATCAAAGTTGCAGTGAAATTTGTGGTGGATGTTCAAAGAAACTCTCTTTAAAGCAGTGGCGGGTCTCTAAGAAATATAGATGTCCCTTAGGGACAGCCCTGTCTAAGAAAATTAAGATAATTTAATATAGACATGATTTAGATGGAACTGTAAGTCTTACATAGAGTCAATGTTGTTCTTTTTCCATAAATTGCTGGTTTGGTAATCTTAATGTGAAATATAAAAATGCCTTAAATTGAATTTCTTGTACGACCACTATCGTTAAAATGATTGACAATTAGCATACAGTTTGGATTGATGGCATGGTTCTGTTGTGGGCAAGAACTCCCTGCCCATTCATGCAGCCATGGATAAGAGAGCAGCGCTTACCCCATTAGGGTTCAGATATCATTAATGTTCTTAATGACAATAATTTAATGTAACAACATAATTCAAGAAAAATGAGTCTGATTAGAATAGAAATATCAGAGGCCAAGTCCTGAATGACAAGAAGAGAAGCTGGGGATGCAGGAGTGTAATTAGCTGAAAAACGTGATAAAACTTCTGATAATACTGAATGGATCTTACATATAGGGACGCTGTGATGGATGTTGTATTCCTATAGGTAGACGTGGATCAGCTGAGAGTCAGAATTTAAATAATTTAGTTTACTTTATTACTTTGCTCACTCCAGTAAAAGAGAGACACACGGTCTAGAGTGTCCATACGGTGCACACATATTTATGCCTAGTTTTTTTTTATAAATCCCAAAATGTGCATGGAAAAACGTGTACGCACATTTCCATGTCTTTTTTGTATACACGACTCAGGCCTGGACTGACGTTACGTTATGTTTTGTTTATGTTTTTGTGCGGCAGTCGTCCCCGAGGGAATGCTGTCTTTTACTTTCATTTTGGTGTTTATTATATTGTTACATTGGTACTGAAACCCGGGAGGAAGGAGGGACATGCTGAAGACCGTGAGTGGCTGCCCTCAGCTGGAGGAGCCATCGCCGGCTGCCAGGGGCGGAGGTGGATCGAGCTGTCCACCGAGAAGCGTCCAATACCATCACATGGCACTGCGAGGAAGAGCCTCTCGGCTGGCTAAGGACCGAGTGGAAGAGAGTTCGGGAACTGGACCATTATTTTATTTTTCCTCCTCTTTCCCCTGTCTCCTTGTGCTTCCATCTCCTTTTCTTTCGTATCATCTGTTCTTACCCCCAGGTACCTTGGCCACCGAGACTGCATGGCCTCGGAGGGGTGTAAAGCGCAATCTCATGGAACCCCCCGGCTTACGAGGGGCGATGGGGGTATGTGACAAGCAGGGCAGGCGAGAGCCATGAGAGAACGGCTCAAGGCCGGTGGCATGATTGCAAATGAGCGCCACCTGCGCGTAGTGCTGGGCGGTATGACCAAAAATGTATATCACTGTATTTTTCTAAATTATATCAGTTTTGCGGTATATGACAGTATTTTTTCCCCCTATGCACGATCAGGTGTTAACCACATTTCTACTGATTGAGAGAGGAAATACTGCAGTAGATTGCTAGAATGTCCTATTTTACTGTCATGATGAGTAAATATTGGACAGACCATAGTCTCCATTGACTTTCTATTGCGTGAAGCGGCCTCCTTGTAATTTCTGACTTATAACCAAAAAACGAACAATGTCTAAAAGCTGATTTGTGACCAGGTGTACAGAAAACAAGCTAAAGAACACAGAACCAAAAACCCAGAAGTTTTTATAAGCTGTTGACCCAAAAAAAAACAAGTGTTTAAAGACATAAAAGTGCATACATGCAATAGAGACAAAGAGTGCGATAACGACGCCCACGGAGGGGAAAGTAATCAGCGACAGGAAATATAATATATTAAACTGACATTTGGATATTTGACTAAATGTTTACTGCACACGTTGGCAAACTGAGGCATACTGAGTGTCAGGATCCCAAAATGTACCCATTCTTACTGCTGAAGCTTCACGTTTTATTGCCTGTATCCACTTTTGTCTCCTTAAACGCTAGTTTTTTTGGGGTCAACAGTTTATAAAAACATATTTATTTGGGGTTTTTTTTAGCTTGTTTGCTGTACACCTTGTCACATTTCAGCTTTTAGGCATTGTTCGTTTTTTTGTAATAAATCCGAAATGACAAGGAGGCCGCTTCGCACAATGCAAAGTCAATGGAGAGTCCTTGGACTGCATGGATCGAGATTATAACGCTAGAAAGTTAATGCATAACACACACAACAACAACTACATATACACAATAAATATAACAAAAATATAATTACAAAATAAAATACGATCAATTATTTGTATCATCAGTTAATTAAATTTGTATTACATATTTACATTACTTTTCAGCATGCATTATAATGTACTTTAAAACTTTAAAACTACAAATACATTATACAATTCTTCATGCTGTTAGACAGGAGTGGGATGCTCTTACTGACCACTGCAGTATTGTGACTAATGTTATTCTTTTGCCAAGATACTAGCCCTTTGAATAAAAAAGTAATAAAGTTATCAAACACTTCACAGTCTTCATAAATTTTAAATGAAATATAGATTAATCCTTTTTAAAGCTACAAAAGTGATTCAGTCAAGGGCAGTGAGAGATTTTCTCTTTGTCTTTTTGTCTTTGATTAACATTAATGGCAGACAGCAGGTTTATTAGGCTGCTGTCACACATGACACGTATCTGACAAACATCAGCGGAACAGTCTAAAATGAGTTAAATAAAGTCTTAAATGACTGAGGACAACTCATTTAAGACAAAGCAGGAATATTGGCATACTTTTGTGTGTTTTTCTCTGTACAAGGACGAAAGACAACTCAATGCTGTCTGCGCATGAGTTGTGTGTCTGTCACACAGACAGGAGATTCACAGACAGCACGCCACGACCGCACTCATTTCAGTTCTCTTTTGAGTTGTCGTGCTTGAATGGTTTAATAGCACTTGAATGAATTATAGCATGCTAATATAATGGAACGTACTGTAAGTCACTTTGAACAGAAGCATAGGCCTATGTAAATGTAAAATATGTAATACTTTTGTCTAACTATGGGAACCATTCTGTCATTAAAGGTGCACTTATTCATTTTTGCTAATTTAAAAAAATGACCCCTAAAGAAATGGTTAGTCATATTAAGAAATAGTAATTAAAATTATGTAGAGTGACATGACATCTCAAGATGTGCAATCCGCAGTGCAAACAGAATGAAATGCCCTAACGCTTAGTCCCTACAGAGCTATAGGACAAAAAGAAACTATGATGCGCAAACGCCTCTGTGACCATAAAGGAGGCAGCTTGAGGCTGTCCGGAGACGCTGCAATGCAGCAGCCAGCATGCGTAACAGAATGAACCACCAACAACATGCACAAACGAGTTGGGGACTGATTCTAAAAAATCCCTTTTATGGATGTATGTAACATAAGATGGAGAAAAATGAGAAGCTTAAAAAGTATAAGAAAAGCAAGCAAACCGAAAACAAGAGCTTACATTAATGAATATGTTACCTAGAATTAACAAACTATATATGGTACATAGATGACCGAAATGTTTTTCTCAGGCTCACTTGCTATAATACTGTATCACACGAACCATTGCACACTATTACCTTTCATAAGATCAGAGGCCTAACCTGTTAGTGGAGTGATGAAAGGAGCACACAGTCATGCAGCCTTTGCATAAACCGTTCAATCGACTCTCTCACTGTGCAAATTACCAAATATATCTATAAAATGACAAGTGAACCTGAGAGAATTTCATGACAAGTGAACTTCAAATAGCCTAATTTGTTCTGCTTCAGCAGCTCTTCTCTTTCTCACACAGTGCGTTTCTCACGCTTTAATATATAACCAATCCAAAAGCATATTTGTGAAGCAACATTTCATTCATTTCCTATAGAGACTTTTTTGTTTGTTTGTTTTTTTGTTTTTAAATGGCTTTATGGTCACTGCTGGTGTTGTTACCATGAAGACTGAAGCCATTCCAAGTCATCTTTAAAATATTGTCCATGAAGCACCTCAAAGTGCGCCTTCAAGGAACAGTTCACTTGAATGCGAATGGGGTCCATTGCTGTTTTATGTAACATACTAAATTATTTTAATAGTCCACTTTAGACTAGTAACTTTGCATCTACATATTAACTATCTCTCATTAATGTTGGGTTCACATGCTATCAGAAATATAATAATTACCACTTTTGTGGCTCAAAATGAGAGGCCATTCATATGCAATTTTTACCTATAGGAATCTCATATTTACAGCAATTCTGAGAGCACGTGAAGACAGGATAATTTGCAACTACAAACATGTCAATTAACTCTCAGACTATAATGTTAGTAGAATAAGTTAACAGACAAATAGACAAACAAAACCACAAATGACTGACGGCAAATGTACGTTTGACTGACGCAAAGCGTACATACTTATTATTATTATTATTATTATTAGTATTAATATTAGTATTATTATTATGTTGCATAGCAGCATCACATACCCAATAATAGTTTTCAGTTACAGATGCAGTTGTAGAAATGTAGTTTGCATTAGCCAGTGATTAATTCAAGTGAAATTGTCAGATAAAAGGGGGATGTCCAGATAAAATGAATAATATTCAGCTGGTCATTTGATCTCAAATATCAACTCACATGAGGCAAACAGCTCCATTTAAAATGAATCCGCTTTTAATAGGCTACTCATTGGTGTCTTCACCTCATGCGAGTCTACATGATTTTATTTATTTATTTATTTTTTTGAGAAAAAATAGGGGGTAAAACTTGTTCATTGAGAAAATAATTACAGAGTGCACCAAAAAAAGGAAAAGAAAAGCGAGGAATAAAGAATGAAGATAAAAACACTGAGCGTTTGTGGATGAATTATTGATGTAGAAGCGTTCTTATTAGGCCTGTAATTTATTTAATAAACAAGTGTATTTAACTTAAAAGTTAAACAGTATTATAGGTATTTAAAAGTCAGATCCCTAGAAGTCCTTATAATCCCTGTTGGTAACTTTTTGTAAATCTAACATAGTTTAAACAAAAACTTTCTCTCTCTCTCTTTTTTTTAAATTTTTTTTTATTGAATTTTCTTTTAAAATCTGCTCTACTTTATCCTCTCCAGCTCTTCAGTTTCAGTGTCGGTATCATATGAAAGTGAGGACACTCACTCAACTTTAATAATGCTGGAGGTGCATCACTCAGACAGTCTGTCTGTGTGAATAATACTTGTGTCATTGATAATACTAAAGGTTATTGCAATGCTTGACCGCAAGTTTAAATTACCTGCCTCCCTGCCTGAGACTTATCTGAAAAGAGCAAGGGTGTTATAAGTCACACTTTTTCTTGGTGACATTTGGCCCTCTACTGACTTGCTAGACCTTCACCTTCTAGGCAGCGTTGACATTGCTCAGTATCATTTTCAAATGAGGAATTTCCACAGACAGATTGAGAAAGACATGTTTAGTCCTGACCCTTAATTTTGAATATCTGTTTAAAGGCATTCTGTGTTGGCTGTATAAAAAAGCCCTTTTGAATTCTGTCTGTAATGCAAGCAGGTAGAATGGCACCAAATATGTCAATATGATTTCTAATATTTAAGTCTGAGATTGTGTGATCGTCATAATTGTAAGTATCCACATCAAATCCAGTGAGCAAACTGTGTCCAACATAATCACAATGTCTGGTAGGAAAGCAAAACATGTCTGTGGACTGTTAAGCAGCATACTTGTGCACTCTGACATGAGTTACACGTAATCTGTCTTGAAGTCTAAAACTTCCAACAGGGAGGCTGAAATTACCAGCATGAAATATGCATAAGATACTTTAATATGTTCTGGCTTGTTTTCAAAGTTAGGTAAAAAAAAAAAAATCCACTCAAGTCAGGTGGGAGTCAATATTTCATGAGAGTAGCCCAGAATGACCTGGCATCCCTGGTATATTGTATAACAAGCACCTGGTGGGATGAATTCAAAAGAGAAAAAGAGAAATGGAAATACAACCCCTCCGGAAAACATTGCAATGTTCTAAAGCCCTGTTATGGTACTTTCTCTTTTTTTATCCTGGAAAATGGCTTAGGCAGATCTGAACACTGGGGGAGTTTCCAGGGTAAAGCATACACAGGATTCATTTTGGCTTGTGAAATCATGTTTATTTGGGTTATGAATTTGTTTTAGGATTTAACACCTTTGCTCTGTTTTAAAACCTACTGAGCTTCATGACATACTCAACTCACAAGTTCTCCAAAGCTGTTCACCAAGCTTACTGTTAAATTTCATATTTGAAATCATCAATGAAATGTGATTTTTTTAAACAAAAATGCACCCTTGCATTTTTCAGGTTGGGCTGGCCAATGAACACTCAAAACACTGATTAGGTACTTATAATTTTCCACAAACACTAAAAAAGTACATTCTATATAGTGAATGTGTATAAATGTTTAGATTTTATACCTGTAGAAAGGCCTGAAAGACATTACTAACTACAAGACACCAACCCCTCAGTATGTGTCGAGTCAACAATTGGCCTACTATTTGAATGAGTTTTATTGCAGGTTGTGTCTGATACCCTACACCCGTTCTGGCTTTCTCTTCCATACACCCATCAACACTTCCAACATTTTGCTTGCCCAAGGAGCTTGACAACAGCTGGTTATGCTCCACATAGAAATCTAATCTCAACATTATATAGTCTGTCTGAAATTATATAAAGAAACAGAAAAAAAAAACTGAGAGACTAAATCAAGAAGAACTGTTGCAATGCCTCCAAGATGCTTGAAGAAACCTGGGGCAGGGCGCATTATCCTGCTGAAAGAGGCCACAGCCACCAGGGAATACCGTGAAAGAGTGTACATGGTCTGCAACAATGCTTAAGCATGTGGTACGGGTCAAAATAACATCCGCATGAATAGCAGGACCCAAGGTTTCCCATCAGAGCATTGCCCAAAGCATCACACTGCCTCTGCCACCTTGCCTTCTTCCCATAGTGCATCCTGGTGCCATGTGTTCCCCAGGTAAGCAACATAATGTAAAAGAAAACATCATTCATCAGACCAAGCCACCTTCTTCCATTGCTCCGTCGTCCAGTTCTGATGCTCACATGCCCACTGCGCTTTTATCGATGGACAGGGGTCAGCATGGGCACCCAGTCTGTGTTATGTTACAAATTATGATACACGTATTATGACACCTTTCTAACAGAACCAGAATGAACTTCTTGAGCAATTTTAGCTTTAGTATGTGTCTGTTTGATCGTCCACACGGGCCAGTCTTCGCTCCCCACGTGCATCAAAGAGTCTTGTTGCCGGGTCACCACTTTTTATAGATACTGACCACTGCAGATCGAGAACACCCCACAAGACCTGCAGTTTTGGAGGATTGCCTGGCATCAAAGGGGCCGAAATATTGGGTGATTTTAACTAAATGTAGCTATTTGATTTAATGTTATTTAGTACTGGATGACATAATAGTTATAAATAATACATTTATATTTATGTTCAATTACCCTGTCAGTCATTTCGTTTTTTTGTTGTTGTTTTTTTTTTCACTGATCTTGTTGCAGTGCATTCTGGGATTGTCTTAAACATAAGGGACACATATGATTATGCCAAAAACAAAATATCTTAAAAGAAGGAATAATATGCTGCTTACATATTGGAACACAGGGAGCTTGCCTATGATGTCTTAAAATGTTGTCAATGTAGGCAGCTCACTAGATTTTGGAACAGGGCTCGTGTCCCTGATTTAATTCTCCTTGCATGCTTATAGAGTATATATAATGCATACTAAAAATAAATTAGGTCAGTTGAAAAAATTGGTTCAGCTCTCACTGCCTGCAAATAAACCAAACATGTGCCGTTCCAATGGCTTTTAGAAGACCCAGTAACAGCCCAATTTATCTCAATCTGTCCTATAAGGTCAGTCACCTTCAAAACGTTGTCAATTTCCCATGACATTTCTTGCTATTTTCATGTGTAATTTAGAAGACAGATACAATCTCTTTTTTTTTTTTTTAGACAGAGAGAGAGAGAGAAATTAAATTGGAGTGAGTCAAATTAACAATTTGAAGTCAAAAATTCAGTATGAGCTTCCTCCTTTTAAAAGTTGCCATGGGAACACTGATTTATCAAAGGTCATATCTATTCGGTTATATCTATTTATCATGAGCAAATTCTGGAAATTAATAACTCTTAGGGATGATAAAGGTCATAGTGTAGTAGTTTCACACAACAAAAGAATGGGCAAACTGAATGCTACCTGATTAAACCCGCGAGCGCATCCGGCAGTCGCAGCAGGAGAGCAGCTGGATCATCTCACGCACAGCGCTGACAGTGACAGAAGTGACAGCGAGCACCAGGCAGTTGCTTTATTTATTTTTTCCTCCATTTTTAAGTAGCTAAACTAAACATTTCATATTTGACAGCTGCAGAAATGTTAAACAACCGGAAAAAAAAATCAGGCAAACTAATAACATTTTGTCTAATTTTTAATAAAAAAGGACATTACAGAAACCAATTTTATCAGACTAGGCATACAGTAATGAATGTGTGTGTACATATTGTGAATGAATTTAATAAACTCATGTATCTAGCCATCGTTCGTAGCCTTCAGTGAGTTAACTAAAACAATGCTTCATAAAATACAGGCTAAACATCAGTTGACCCTATGTTTACTTTCTTCACTGTCAGACGAAAATGAAACTATCAGTCAAGAGACAGGGCAAGAGAAGGAGACTGAGAGAAAAAAGAAAGAGAAATAAGAGAGTGATGAAATGAGGAGAGAGCAGGTATGACAGATGTCCACTAACATCGGTTAGCCTTCAAACATCTTAAAATGCACATGTAGATCAGAGAAATCTAAATTTTCTCTTGGGAGCATGCCCAAGCCCCTAAATAGCTCGAATTTGGGACCTCACTGGTTTTAAAACTCCTCAAGACAGTTGTTTGCTCAAAAGTTGTTGCTGTTTCTGGAAACCTGTTTGATTTGACCTCATATCTGGAGTTAATATGTTGCAGCCTAGAATATTTATATATAGGCCTACTTAATATTACAATTTAATATTCAGACTCACTGTATTTTTAATTTTTAAAAATACAAATTATTTATGTGGTAGAAAAGGTTGTGACACCAAGATCGGCTACTATATGGGGGCCCTTGGTTTTGTTATAGCAGCAGGGACCTACGTGTTCTTAATGCGGCCTGTGCACAGCTTCTGGTTGTACAAACCAAAGATTTAACTTCCCAAATAATGGGATAACCTTTCATAGGTGAGAATGTGTTGGTTTGTGTTTTTATCAGTGCTGTCAAAATTAGCGCATTAAAGCATGCAATTAATTTTTTCATTAAAAATGTTCTGCCATCGTAATATGATCACGCTCTTATTCATGCAAATGCTTTTAAGCGTGACAAGACAAAAGAGATGACGCTGATCCACGTCATATCCGGCAGGGGCAGGTCTTAAAGTCACAATAACCTAATAAACCTCAATTTAGAGTATACATTCCACGATGTTGCACAACTGTACAATTGATAAATATTTTTTGTGTGATCGGGCTCGTATGTCCTCCATGACAGTTAGGTAAAGGTCACAGGTAAATATGACATTCATTATAATGGGTTTATGTGAAGATTGTTTTAAGTTCACTTAAATGAAAAGTTATTTTTTAAAGCCTAAAACATCTTGTAATTGATATAGCTTTCCATTATACTGTAATGTTTAATGTTGATCATTAATGT
The DNA here is from genome assembly GCA_023029165.1 of Gobiocypris rarus. NCBI lineage: Eukaryota > Metazoa > Chordata > Actinopteri > Cypriniformes > Gobionidae > Gobiocypris > Gobiocypris rarus. The sequence continues at coordinate 38,132,111 of CM040915.1, read as the reverse complement.
TTTTTAAAAAATCTATTTAATTTAAGACATCAGTACCAGTATTAACATCAGTGATACTGGCCTTCATTCATGAAAAGATGAAAAAGATTACAACAAATATTTAAAATATACTGTCTTTAAGTTGTTTCTACTTTAAGTTGGAGAGTTACTGTGAAATTATTACAATACAAAAATATTAAAGTGTTTTTGATCGCAATTTTATTTTTATTATTTTTAATTACCCACTTTATTTTAGGTGGCTTTAACTACTATGTACTTACATTAAAAATAAGTAAAATGCACTTATTGTGTTCATTTTGTATTGCAATACTTTTTTTTGTTTTGCTGATATACGATTTTAAGGTGGATATGAGTAAAGTTAGGGACAGGTGTGGTGGGATGGGTAAGTTTAAGGGTAAAGTTAGGGACAGGTGTGGTGGGATGGGTAAGTTTAAGGGTAAAGTTAGGGACAGGTGAGGTGATGTGGGTAAGTTTAAGGGTAAAGTTAGGGACAGGTGTGGTGGGATGGGTAAGTTTAAGGGTAGAGTTAGGGACAGGTGTGGTGGGATGGGTAAGTTTAAGGGTAAAGTTAGGGACAGGTGTGGTGGTGAGGGTAAGTTTACGGGTAAAGTTAGGGACAGGTGTGGTGGGATGGGTAAGTTTAAGGGTAAAGTTAGGGACAGGTGTGGTGGGATGGGTAAGTTTAAGGGTAAAGTTAGGGACAGGTGTGGTGGGATGGGTAAGTTTAAGGGTAAAGTTAGGGACAGGTGTGTTGGTGAGGGTAAGTTTAAGGGTAAAGTTAGGGACAGGTGTGGTGGTGAGGGTAAGTTTAAGGGTAAAGTTAGGGACAGGTGTGGTGGGATGGGTAAGTTTAAGGGTAAAGTTAGGGACCGGTGTGGTGGTGAGGGTAAGTTTAAGGGTGAAGTTAGGGACAGGTGTGGTGGTGAGGGTAAGTTTACGGGTAAAGTTAGGGACAGGTGTGGTGGGATGGGTAAGTTTAAGGGTAAAGTTAGGGACAGGTGTGGTGGTGAGGGTAAGTTTCTGGGTAAAGTTAGGGACAGGTGTGGTGGGATGGGTAAGTTTAAGGGTAAAGTTAGGGACAGGTGTGGTGGGATGGGTAAGTTTAAGGGTAAAGTTAGGGACAGGTGTGGTGGTGAGGGTAAGTTTAAGGGTAAAGTTAGGGACAGGTGTGGTGGTGAGGGTAAGTTTAAGGGTAAAGTTAGGGACAGGTGTGGTGGGATGGGTAAGTTTAAGGGTAAAGTTAGGGACCGGTGTGGTGGTGAGGTAAGTTTAAGGGTGAAGTTAGGGACAGGTGTGGTGGTGAGGGTAAGTTTAAGGGTAAAGTTAGGGACAGGTGTGGTGGTGAGGGTAAGTTTAAGGGTAAAGTTAGGGACAGGTGTGGTGGGATGGGTAAGTTTAAGGTTAAAGTTAGGGACCGGTGTGGTGGTGAGGGTAAGTTTAAGGGTGAAGTTAGGGACAGGTGTGGTGGTGAGGGTAAGTTTAAGGGTAAAGTTAGGGACAGGTGTGGTGTGATGGGTAAGTTTAAGGGTAAAGTTAGGGACCGGTGTGGTGGTGAGGGTAAGTTTAAGGGTGAAGTTAGGGACAGGTTTGGTGGGATGGGTAAGTTAAAGGGTGAAGTTAGAGACAGGTGTGGTGGGATGGGTAAGTTTAAGGGTAAAGTTAGGGACAGGTGTGGTGGGATGGGTAAGTTTAAGGGTAAAGTTAGGGACAGGTGTGGTGGGATGGGTAAGTTTAAGATTAAAGTTAGGGACAGGTGTGATGGTGTGGGTAAGTTAAAGGGTGAAGTTAGGGACAGGTTTGATGGTGTGGGTAAGTTAAAGGGTGAAGTTAGGGACAGGTGTGGTGGGATGCGTAAGTTTAAGGGTAAAGTTAGAGACAGGTGTGGTGGGATGGGTAAGTTTAAGGGTAAAGTTAAGGACAGGTGTGGTGGTGAGAGTAAGTTTAAGGGTAAAGTTAGGGACAGGTGTGGTGGTGTGGGTAAGATTAAGGGTAAAGTTAGGGACAGGTGTGGTGTGATGGGTAAGTTTAAGGGTAAAGTTAGGGACAGGTGTGGTGGTGAGGGTAAGTTTAAGGGTAAAGTTAGGGACAGATGTGGTGGTGAGGGTAAGTTTAAGGGTAAAGTTAGGGACAGGTGTGGTGGGATGGGTAAGTTTAAGGGTAAAGTTAGGGACCGGTGTGGTGGTGAGTAAGTTTAAGGGTGAAGTTAGGGACAGGTGTGGTGGGATGGGTAAGTTTAAGGGTGAAGTTAGGGACAGGTGTGGTGGGATGGGTAAGTTTAAGATTAAAGTTAGAGGTGTGGTGGGATGGGTAAGTTTAAGATTAAAGTTAGGGACAGGTGTGATGGTGTGGGTAAGTTAAAGGGTGAAGTTAGGGACAGGTGTGGTGGGATTGGTAAGTTTAAGATTAAAGTTAGGGACAGGTGTGATGGTGTGGGTAAGTTAAAGGGTGAAGTTAGGGACAGGTTTGATGGTGTGGGTAAGTTAAAGGGTGAAGTTAGGGACAGGTGTGGTGGGATGCGTAAGTTTAAGGGTAAAGTTAGGGACAGGTGTGGTGGTGAGAGTAAGTTTAAGGGTAAACATAGGGACAGGTGTGGTGGTGTGGGTAAGTTTAAGGGTAAAGTTAGGGACAGGTGTGGTGTGATGGGTAAGTTTAAGGGTAAAGTTAGGGACAGGTGTGGTGGTGTGGGTAAGTTTAAGGGTAAAGTTAGGGACAGGTGTGGTGTGATGGGTAAGTTTAATTGTAAAGTTAGGGACGGGTGTGGTGGGATGGGTAAGTTTAAGGGTAAAGTTAGAGACAGGTGTGGTGCTGTGGGTAAGTTTAAGGGTAAAGTTAGGGACAGGTGTGGTGGTGTGGGTAAGTTTAAGGGTAAAGTTAGGGACAGGTGTGGTGTGATGGGTAAGTTTAAGGGTAAAGTTAGGGACGGGTGTGGTGGGATGGGTAAGTTTAAGGGTAAAGTTAGGGACAGGTGTGGTGGTGTGGGTAAGATTAAGGGTAAAGTTAGGGACAGGTGTGGTGTGATGGGTAAGTTTAAGGGTAAAGTTAGGGACAGGTGTGGTGGGATGGGTAAGTTTAAGGGTAAAGTTAGAGACAGGTGTGGTAGTGTGGATAAGTTTAGGGGTAAAGTTAGGGACAGGTGTGGTGGGATGGGTAAGTTTAAGGGTAAAGTTAAGGACAGGTGTGGTGGTGAGAGTAAGTTTAAGGGTAAACATAGGGACAGGTGTGGTGGTGTGGGTAAGATTAAGGGTAAAGTTAGGGACAGGTGTGGTGTGATGGGTAAGTTTAAGGGTAAAGTTAGGGACGGGTGTGGTGGGATGGGTAAGTTTAAGGGTAAAGTTAGGGACAGGTGTGGTAGTGTGGATAAGTTTAGGGGTAAAGTTAGGGACAGGTGTGGTGGGATGGGTATGTCCCCACCACACCTGTCCCTAACTTTACCCTTAATCATTAAATTTTTTGTCTGCTCTACCTCAGTGGTCTAACATAGGTTGTCAATGTCAAAATTATCAAGATAGCCAATCAAATAAAATAAAGCCGGTCTTACTGTAACTGTCACAACACTACGAGTGTTCGTGAAGAGATGTAGATGTTTTACGACAGTTTTACGATATAAATGTTCAGCGACCGACAGTAATAGACTATCTAGAATGTATGGTCCCCATACCAGATGCAACCAACTAACTACATTTTTTTTTTTTTTTGCCACATCTCAAATAATGTATTTTTTTGATTAATTAATTAATGAACAACAAAACAACTTACAAAATTAGTTTTTAATTAAAAGTTTTTAATTATTCAATTTCAAGCAAAATAAATATATATATATATTTAGTATAATATATTTAGTATATATATATATATATAGTATAAATGCACTAATAATAATAATAATAATAATAATAACAATAATAATAATGACTTATGGTGTAATAACCAGCATAATAACAGTGGCATCAAGCTGTGTTTTCTCTATAACACGTCCCAGGCTTCAAAGAGTACTACCAGATAAATGGCACTGGCTCCCATAATCAAAACAATTTACTCCTAAAATTGCTTGTGGATTGACATGCAGAAGCAACCCGTCTGTGATGTGAGCAAAATATATCCAGTATTAGCATCTGAAAAGCGCTGTAGTTGCCAGCCACCAGCAACTGGGCATTTGAGAGAGATGAGAGCTAGATTCAGTTCCTCAGCAGCAAGCTGATGAGATGTCACATATCTACATGAATATTTATGAGGCCAGTCGCGGGCGGCCTGGGAATATCAGAGCATTTTACACAAGGCGTGTGACTTAGAGGAGCGCTTATAATGACGTCACATCCAATTCATTTTTTTTCTAACAGCTGGAAGTGGTTTAAGGTGGGATGTTGTGACTGTCCAGTGGGAATATAAGATCCTGCAGCCAGCACTTTTGCGATTAACTAAGTCCCTTGAGGCTCAGTATAGGGTTAAAATTGAAGAAGACCATTTTTTAAACCGATTCCTCCTCATTAACACCAGACACTGACCTCAATACTTTTATGAATATTTGCTATGACAAAGAGAACATGGCTCAGAATCAAATTTTTATTCATTATCATAGATAATGTTTAAGTATTAAGAAGAATATATACACAGAGAGCTCAAATAGGCCATCATACAGCAAGAATGGATCACTATGGAATTATTGTTACACTCTTATTTTAACATTATGCCAATTGCAATTGTGTCAATCATGTTAGTGCTTTATAATACACCATAATAGGCCTAAATACTTATTAGTGATGAGAAATTCCTTTTTAAAGTGCATTTCTTGTTCTTACACTGACAATATACGGTCTCAACATAAACAGATGAGCATTCAGCCTAATAAATAAAACCATAAACCAAAACAAAATACAAATCTACTACAACTACTACTTTCAATGTATATAATTATAATTGTCATAGCAGTAATTATTTTCTGCTTTACAATAATATTGTATAGTACGTAATAATAATAATGATAATATTTTCTAGCATAAGATCTTTTAACTATTTTTTAACTATTAACATTGACCATTATACTACTACTACTACTAATAGTAATACATTAATACCAATCATTATCATAACCTATTTTTATCTAGCATATTTTGCACAAAAATCTAGTTCTTAAAAATACAGCTGCTGCTACTACTACTAATCTCATCACCATAATAATAAACTAGATTATCTAAATAGGTCTTAATGGAAAAATAAATAAAAAATACAACAAACATCATCATTGCCATAATAATAAACAATATTTTTCTTGAATATTTTGTATTAATACCTAGGTCATGTCATTTCAAGTTCAGTTCTGCAGTGACTTTGAAACAAGACAATCTCAGAGTGAAACGAATTAAACAGAAAATGTGATTTGTCTCAAGAAGCAGGGAGAATGTTTAAAGACAAGCATTAAATCTAAACCTCATGCTTGGCACTTTTTCCTGCAATGCCCGGCCCACGAATACACCCTTCCAGCAGGTAGAGAGATAAGCAGAAGCATTTGCCCATATGAAGCAAATAGGCTAGTTGAGAAAATCAATACTGGATGCATTTGAATCTGTCTATTCTGCGGTGGTGTTTTCATCAGGCCGCTTTGATGGAAGCAAAAGGACCAAATGAGAAAGAGGTCCTTGAAATGTATTTCCTCTTCCAGAGAGCCAGGCTAATACAATGTCAGCTAGTACTTTTAATTTCAAGCAATTGCACCCCAATTAAATTGTAGCTTGTAAAATTGTAGTGTTAAACGGCAAAAATCAGTAGAATATCTATGCAAAATACTGAAAAAGAAAATGTATTTAGTGCATAAGCTCATAAAACATATCAAAGTTTGTGCTATTATTTGTTACAAATGACACTGATGATGATGTGAATCGAAAATGTGTTGCCTGTATAAAGTGTTATTACTACTATTATGTCTACAAGCTCTCCTTGTTGAATAAACTTTGATAACATTTTAGTTTTTCCATTTTTAAAACTCTATAGTTTTGGCCACATAAATAATGACTGAAATCATCATAAAAAATCTACAATCTAACATTTGTAATTATAGAAAAACAGCATATAATCTCTAAAAATGCTATACAATTGCATACATATTCAAGTTGTCAAGTAATTAAAGTGTTAGATGGTTAGACAAGCACATATTCTGTGCCATTTATAAGACAGATCAATAAATCGCTCTCTATTATAATGAGCTGAAGTAATGATATAAAAAATGAAAACCATTAGAACATTATAAATGCATTACTGTGAAGACTGTTCATGTTTGCAAATGTGCTTTCATGACGTATACAAGACCTCATGGTATATCATGGAAGACTGGCGAAGAGAATAAACACCCCGATATTATAATCCCATTTAAAATGCTAAGTAGATCTACTTAAACCATTTGCCTGTGCTGACAAATCATATCCTTTACAAATTCATATGTATAAATATTTTAAGCACGGCAGCAGGCAATGATTACTGCTACAGCTTTAATGCAGTGCAATTGCATTTGGTTCGTAAGCGGCCGCTTCTTCAATACGGGGGTAGAATGAGAGGAGTTCCTGACCTTGGTGGATGTGCTTTGTGTCCATCAGTATTCCATTATGTTTGTGCCTCTATTTTTATGGTGATTGGAGCACATCAATCACATTTAAAATTCTAACAGTCTTGCCCACCACTGTGAGAACAAATGAAATGTCACAGGAATCTCGTAGTGATCTTCTCGGGAATGCTGAGGCCAATGGATTCAGGGTAATGTGATGTACTATACTGTATATAGTACCTCACATTACTATAATGTGATGTACTATATACATATACTCGATCCTCAGATGATACAGGAGCCTTTACATGGTCTTGCACCTTTACCAGTTGAATGTGAATGTGGAAAGATCATCAAACATCCTCTGTTCTGCCCATATAAGCACGTACAGCAAATGTTATCAGTCTTTCGAATGGCCCAATGTGTATAAGGCACCAATGCATTACATCAAGATCATTGAATATGCTTTAAAGTTTGAGGGCATATTCATGTACATACACAAACATGTAATGTTGATGGATGAGATAACCCTATATAAAATGACATTTCATAATTTACATGCCATCAGTAATTCAAAAGGGGCCTTTTCCCAATGCGGACAGAATATCAAAAAGAGTTTAACTGTATGTACAAAGGTCACCTTGTTTTTTGGCATTGATCAGTGCAAGTTTCGGTCTCTATTCCGGGTGAGGCGTTGCTCTACAAGGCAATTATCATTCCTGAAGTGTGCAGTTTAAGCTTTCAGATATCCACAGCTCATTTTGATTTCAGTTCCTTTGTTTAGCATGTACGAGGAAACATCTGCAATGCTGCTGTGACAGTCTGCGTGTTTGTCTTTCTGAGTGTTTTCATCAGCTCGTTATTTCTCTGCATCGACTGGTGATGGCCAGCCATAGGTGAATTGAATGTGCACAAGGCCTGGTTCCTCGGTAGGCTGAAAGACAGGTGGATATGTTTTTAGAAGATGGACTACGACTCGGACATGGCAGGTGAGCTCATGCTTAGCAGCAGACATTTCCCAATGCTGAATGGCTCACAGATCTGCCTAAGGCTACTTGAATACAAATGGCATCTGCATCCTCTACTTTCCACAGTTATCCCATAGTCCACAATATTCGATTTATTAGACTTTATGCAGAATTACCTGTGAAAAAAAAGAGGATTAGATTAGACTTCTAAACTTCAGCTTGCCAAGCTTTAAGATACTAATAATTTTAAGTAGTCAAACTACTCTTTTAAAAAGTACAGTAATAAGCTTTATTAAGGAGCTATCTGCAAGGTATGTTTGGGAACCTTATTATTTTAAATTATATAGATCAGATTATAAATTCTGTCTCTTATTACAGATTTCAAGTAGAGATTCATTGCCGTCTAGCCGTGCATGGTGAATGAGTCAGGCTGTGTCGCTGGTCTTTGACTGATGGAGATCCTTGAATCAGAATGTTGCTCTGGGCTGCGTCTCTAAGGTCTTATTAGATGGACTTTGTGAGAGGTTTACTGTGCAGCAAAACCCTGAATCCAATAGCATCAACAGTCCAATATATGTTTATGTAGATACAGAAACATTACTTTAGGACAGGAGCGACCACAGCGTGCCAAAACTAATGTGGCCGTGAGAGCTCAACATGCCGTGAAAGAGCTGTAACTGAAGAAAACTTATGCGAATAGAAAAAACACCAGCAAATTAAGAAAACATCTTCATTGGCTTGACAAAACATGTGTTGCAAATACTCATAATGCAAACAAAACAGAAACGCGCTGCAAATACTCACAATGAAACCAAATATCACAGACAACAACGTAAATTTCGATGACCTGAGAGGTACGTTTTTTTAATTTTAATTTTATCCTGAGTATTTGCAGCATATTTGGTTGTTCTGGTTAGCCTGTGTTTTTTCTGTTTGCATGCATTTTCTTCAGTTGGAATGCATTAAGCTCTTTCACAGCGTTGAGCTCTCTTGACATCTGTACAAAAGTCACTAAGACTACTGAAATGGTCACTATTACACACATTTAACATACAAAAAAAAAACAATCAAGAGCTATGGAGTATAATGTGTTAAGAGCTCACTCAAGTACTGGGGAGCTAAACCATTTAGTGCTTTGTAAGTAATAAGCAAGATTTTAAAATGTATGCGATGTTTAATAGGGAGCCAGTGCAGTGTTGACAGAACCGGGCTAATGTGTTCATACTTCCTGGTTCTAGTAAGAACTCGAGCTGCTGCGTTTTGGACCAGCTGGAGTTTGTTTATTAAGCGAGCAGGGCAACCACTCAGTAGAGCATTACAATAATCTAGCCTTGAGTTCATGAACGCATGTATTAACTGTTCAGCATTTTGCATTGAGAGCATGTGCCGTAATTTAGATATATTTTTAAGATGGTAGAATGCAGTTTTACAGATGCTAGAAATATGGCTTTCAAACGAAAGATTGGTATCAAAGAGCATACTCAGGTTCCTAACTGACGACGAGGACTTGACCGAGCAGCCATCGAGGGTTAGACAGTATTCTAGGTTACTACTTGTTTTGTCCAATGATTAAAAATTCTGTTTTTCTGAATTAAGTTGCAGGAAATTACTGATCATCCAATTTTTTATATCATCTATACATTCCGTTAATCTTGTGAATTGGTTAGTTTCTTCAGGGTGTGAAGAAATATAGAACTGAGTATCATCAGCATAACAATGAAATCTAACGCCATGCTTCCTAATATTATCTCCCAGTGGTAGCATGTACAGGGTGAAGAGCAATGGCCCTAGCACTGAGCCCTGCGGTACTCCATACTGAACTTGTGATCAGTGGGACATCTCTTCATTTACTGCTACAAATTGATAACGGTCAGATAGGTATGATTTAAACCATGCCAATGCAGGTCCACTAATGCCTACATCATTTTCCAGTCTATTCAAAAGAATGTTGTGGTCGATAGTGTCGAATGCAGCGCTAAGATCGAGTAACACTAACAAAGAGATATAACCACGATCGGATGATATGCGTAAATCATTTGTAACTCTGATGAAGTCTCAGTACTATGATACGGTCTAAATCCTGACTGGAAATCCTCACATATACCATTTCTTTCTAAAAAGGAACATAATTGTGAAGACACTGCCTTTTCTAATATTTTTGAAAGACAGGGTAGATTTGAGATTGGCCTGTAATTGATTAATTCTGTAGGATCAAGTTGCGTTTTTTTAATAAGTGGTTTAATAATAGCCAACTTAAAAGTTTTTGGTACATATCCTAATGACAAAGATGAATTAATGATATTAAGAAGAGGATCCATGACCTCTGGTAGCATCTCTTTTAATAGCCTAGTTGTCGGTATAGGGTCAAGCATACATGTTGTTGATGAATGAAAGAGTTTAGCCAATTCTTCCTCTCCTATAGCAGTGAATGAGTGTAATTTTTCCTCAGTGACACTACGATGCTCTGTCTGAAGTGATACTGTAGTAGACAGCAGCATGGTTATAATTTTCTTCCTAATATTGTCAATCTTACACGTAAATAAGTTCATAAAGTCATTACTGCTGTTCTGTTTACAAACATCAAAAGTTGAAGCTTTATTCTTGGTTAATTTAGCCACTGTATCGAATAAATACCTAGGTTTGTGTTTGTTTTCTTCTAAGAGAGTCGAGAAATAAGCAGATCTAGACATTTTTACGGCCTTTCTGTATGCCATCATACGTTCTTTCCACGAATTACGAAAGACCTCTAGTTTTGTTTTCTTCCAGCTGCGCTCCATTTTTCTGGCTGCTGTTTTAAGCGGGTGTGCTTGTTGTACCACGGCATTGGACTATTTTCTTTAATCTTCTTTAAGCGCAGGGGAGCGACTGTGTCTAAAGTACTGGAAAAGAGAGAGTCAATAGTTTCTGTTGCAACATCGAGTTCCTCTAAGCTATCTGGAATGCTGAGGAGATGATACTGATTAGGAAGATTATTTAAAAAATAATGTTTAGTCGCAGCGGTGATAGTCCTGCCATTTTTGAAACGGGTGGACGGCTTTGTAGCTTTAGCTAAATTAAGTATACATGATACTAGGTAATGATCTGAGATGTCGTCGCTCTGCTGCAGAATTTCAACGGTATCAACATTTATTCCATGTGACAATATTAGGTCTAAAGTATGAATATGGCGATGAGTAGGTCCTGACACGTGTTGCCTAACTCCAATAGAGTTTAGAATGTCTTTAAATGCCAATCCCAATGTGTCTTTTTCGTTGTCAACATGGATATTAAAATCACCAACAATAAGTTATTTATCTACGGCCAGAACTAGCTCTGATAGAAAATCAGCAAATTCTTTGATAAAGTCTGTATTGTGCCCTCGTGGCCTATCTAACACAAATGTTACACGGGATTTATCATTTGCACTACATAACGTTACATAAAGCACCACAACTTCAAAGGAATTATATTTGAAACTAGACTTCTGAGTAATACTGAAGATATTATTATAAATTACAGCAACCCCTCCCCCTCTAGCTTTCAGACGCGGCTCGTGTTTATAACAATAATCTTGTGGGGTGGACTCATTTAAAGTAATGTAGTCGTCAGGTTTTAGCCAGGTTTCTGTCAAACACAGCACATCTAGATTATTATCTGTAATGATATCATTAACAATGAGCGCTTTTGGGGAAAGGGATCGAATATTCAGCAACCCAAGCTTTATCATTTGATTATCCGTATTATATATATAGTTTATTTGTTGGACATCAATTAAATTATTACCATCGAATGGTTTTGATGTTTTTTTGTAATTATTCGCGGAACAGACACAGTCTCTACGTGATAATATCTAGGTAAAAGAGTGTCTATGTGTTGGGATTTACCTGACTTCTGTAACGGGAGGCAGCTAGCAGGCGGTCGGGTAAGCCAGTCCATCTGCTTCCTGACCTGGGCCTCAAGACACTAAAGACCAAAGCCTCAAATGTCAGTCACTATTGTCAGTCACAGTTCTTGAGGCCATGGGAGAGAGATTTACCTGCACAGCTCTTTACTAGCTGGCCTCCATCACACACACACACACACACACACACACACACACACACACACACACACACACACACACACACACACACACACACACACACACACACACACACACACTGTCTGGTTCACTATCTTTGTGGGGACTCTCCATAGACGTAATGGTTTTTATACCGTACAAACTGTACATTCTATCTCTCTACACTGCCCGTGCCCTTAAACCTCACAGGAAACATTCTGCATTTTTACTTTCTCAGAAAAACTCATCCTGTGTGATTTATAAGCCTTTTGAAAATTGACCGCTGACTGGTCCCCACAATGTAGGTGATCTCAGGTTTTACTATCCTTATGGGGACATTTGATCCCCACAATGTAATATAAACAAGGACACACACACACACACACACACGTTTCTTGAGCACCAAATCAGAATCATATTAAATTGATTTTTGAAAGATCATGGGACTCTGAAGACTTGAGTAATGGCTGCTGGAAATTCATCTTTACCATCACAGGGGAAAAAATAAGTTTAAAATATATTTAAATAGAAAGCAGTTATTTAACAATATTTTATATACAATTTGTGAGTGTCTCTTCAGTTGTCATTCTGTTTGATGTTCCCTGCTTCATTACTTGTGCAATTTCTAACAGCAAAGAATCAGGGCAGTCCAAATCTACAGCTTATAATAGGGACTCAACTCTAGCCAGATGTGGCATTACCGCACTGAATGAAGTTTCTAATGCTTCGTTTCTTTTCTGAGACATTCTCTTATGAAATCTTTAGAACAACCATCGTGCAGAGATGCCTCAAAGGCGTTCAGAGTCATTTTTATTTCCTTGGCAGTAAGGTTAATTTTGCTGTGGAATGATACCATGAGGATAGCACCGACCAAAATAGCGCTCTGCCCTGCATTTTGCATTTTGACTGTTTACAACAGTCAGCAGTCATGACTATGTCCACAAAGCTTATTCCAGTACTCAGTGTAAGGAACACAATGTAAGCACAGGACACAATGTAAGGTAAGCTAATGTGTGAAGCACAGTAGCAAAAGGGTGACAAGATGGCTGATTTAATTGTGTAGTCACTCCGATGTCCCCCGTGGTATTTGACGTGTCCTTATTCTGTATCCAGCTAAAGGCAATTATCTAAGCTTAGCCTCATGCTTAAAATTTGCCCTCATGGCATGTGCTGTTCCACTGTTTGTTCAATGTTCTCTAACAGTTGCAGAGAATTGCTGTGCAAATACTTTGGCACTATGTGCTGGTGATTTTGTTGTTGTGTGCCATTTCATTACTGGCATGGCTGATTGTGATGCATGATGCATCAGCTAAATGCATCAACTAAATGCATCAATTGAAAGAGGGGGTTTGTCTCCACTGTTTCTCTGGTCAGCCCTGATTGCTGTGCTCTGTGAGTAAGAATCATTGTACCATTACCAACCTGCCACCCCACTCCTGCAGCCTCATGCACCCACCCAACTGATGCTTAAAATTAATACATGTCAACCTGTTTTTGCAGTTGTCTCAAAAGTAAATTATGCTTTGAAAGTAGGGCTGAACTGACTTCAGCTGAACAAAAGACGGACTGCATAATTTTCCTGCTATCACTGTAAATTTGCTTTGAAACAATCTGTACTTTATAAAGCGCTATATAAATAAAGGTGACTTGACTTGAAAAAACATAGTAATGTGATCTATGCCACTACAGCTGAATAATCATAGTTTACTCAAATTTGTATCGAATGTGTTAGAAGAAAATGCACCATGTAAAAAATTGCCTGGAAATTATGGTGTGCTTGTAGGCTGCATGCAATAAGAATACACTGCAAACAGTGAAGTCCAGTTCACAAAGAAATGACTGATTCATTTTAGTGAATCAAACACATACAGCACAATCAGTGTAGTCCAATTTGTGAACTAATCACTCTTTTAAAATGGTTCATTGTAGTAAATCAAAAACATACAGTGCAACCAAGCCGTTTGCAGTTTCTCTTGAAGCCAATACGGAAGTGACTTAAACTGCAGTTCATCAACTGGCCACTAGGGACATGCTCCAAAATAGAGCAGAATCTTATTGAGCTCCATTTTAAAATGCTTTATAGCAGAAAAAAAAAAAAAAAACTTTACAGCCTGGTACAAATTGTGGTTTTGGTCTATGGCTAATGTTGCCCTTCGTGACAACTGTGAGGGGGGTGAATTTTGTTTATAACTCATTCCTTTACATTATATAAAGCCTTAAAGTTCTGCATAATTATGGGCGTGGCCACCTTGAGTGACAGGTGGATTGCCTCTGCTGTCTGTTAGTCATCACGCCTCTTTGCCCATTTTCAGTTATCGGGGAGTGACGTGTGACGACGCACTGCCAAGATGGCAACGGCCTACTTTGAGGCTTCAAAACTGCTCTTCAGAAACCTATGTGTGGCGTCACGGACACTACCTCCATGTTTTTTTTTACAGTCTATGAGTGCAGCCAGTTTAGTCTGATTCATACCAGGTTACATAACAAATGACTCTTTTAAATGGATTCTTTTTAGTGAATCTAAATCATATAGCACAACCACTGAAAAATGCTTCTTATTCGCTCATATTTATTTGTCCAAATGTATCTGAGTCGAATCAAGTAATTTAAACTGAATCAAATCAACAGCTTGTGAATTAGAATACTGATTCACATCCCATACGATTCTATATCAAAACCCAGACTTAGAATGCATAATCATTTGTTTCCAATGTCTGATTATTTTCATTGTTTATTCAGAAAGAAAGAAAGGAAAGAAAGAAAGAAAGAAAGAAAGAAAGAAAGAAAGAAAGAAAGAAAGAAAGAAAGAAAGAAAGAAAGAAAGAAAGAAAGAAAGAAAGAAAGTGTTACTTAACATTCCAGTTCTCCTGGAGGCATCATGTTTGCTGAAGTATGTTAATATTCACTAAACTTCATCCACCTGAGTGTCTGCAACAACCCTGAGCTGAGAGTTGTTTTTGTAATATTTTGACATACAATAATTATCTCAATGTTAACTGATTTAAGAATCGGTTAGTTTAATTTCAGTTTTAATAAAACAAATAAAAAGGGGACATATTATACCCCTTCACATAAGATGTAATATGGTGTCCCCAGAAAATGTCAGTGCAGTTTTGTGTGTGTCCCTTTAAATGCAAATGAGCTACTGCTCCCTGCCCCCTTCCAGGCTCCTTCACACAAGCTTCAGATACAATATCAACAAAACGAATCTTCCTCAGAAAAAATGTAAGCAATAAGTTGTGGAGTGCAGCCTTTCATGTTTGAACTGGAGTTGGACTCAAATGGAGAGACTTTGCAACTTTTAGACTGCACCTGGACGTTTCTCAATGGTTAGTGGATACATTTATGTAACGTTAACACAGTTGTTGTGGAGTTACGTTGATGCAACTCATCGACTAGAATGTGCCGTCATGTTAATCTATAAGGTGCTTGTGTGGGAACGTAACACGTCTGTCACTGACTATACATTGCGTAATAAATGTATGTTTAGGAATTACGCTGGCAGTGAGTGTTTTCGGGATAAAACTAACGACACTGCTCTAGTCTCTGTGAATATAGTCAGGGACTTTAACTTTAGCTATATTAGCCGTACAGCATTCAGCTCATTCAGAAAGGAAATTTGCAAACATTCACAAAAATTAAGTGCCATCCTTACTTGTTCTGGATATGAAGTTAGAGCATGAATCTCAAATATATAATATTTTACCGGCATCATTCAGTACATTTCCTTCATAAATGAAATATAACCACGCCGAGCCTGGTGAGATCCGAGAGTGGCTTGATGCCAGGAGTCTATGGAGACTCGTATGTTCGTTGGTACCAACAACAGAACATGTATAATGTTTTTTTGCCACATACATTATAGCTAACAGATACAGTGAGTAACGTGAACAGAAATGGATGTCTCTGTGCTTCTCACTCAGGGGTGTGTCTATGCTTAATCTTGTAAAATTGCATTTTGCATAATATGTCCCCTTTAATTTTTTTATTTAAATAATAATTATTTTTTTTTATTTTTTAATGTAACAAAATAGCCAAGCTTACTGCCCAACCCACAAACACAGGTTAACTCTCAGTAAACTTTTACTTTATTGTTTTGCCTGACGCTGCAGGCGCTTCATATGTTTCAAAGAAAGATTATGTCATTAAGCTTTTGCCTCAGAGTGGTTGTAAATCAAGTCACATCCCAGCAGTCTGAATCACCAGGCCTCTTTAACACCTAGTACAATCCATTAGGGAACTTTTTGAAGTTTCTTTTGCTGGCTTTTGATGGCTTCACTTTCTGATTTGAGGCAAAACTAATATAACAGTTTCGAAACTGTTAGTTTTGCCTCAAATCAGAAAGTGAAGCCATATGCTTATTTCCATTTACCTCGTCACAGTAATTGGCAGACGTCAACACATTAACATTCTCACATGCAGACCGAATCTATAAAAATAGCTCACTCTGACAACAGATGCCTACGTTTCCCCAAGCACTTGCCCTAACTTTTCTTCAGCCCCATAAACACATCAGAAAACATTCAATACTTGTGCTTTCAAGTATCGCAGAGTTTCCTCTAAGGTGAGCGTCATATAAAATAATACTGGATGAAGCTCAGGGGATTTCAGCCCCCCGATCTAATCACATAAGCCAAGTGTATGACCAGAAATGAGGTCAGGTGAAATCTCTTCCTTTACAAAAACCAATTTACAGCGTTTGAGTGGATAGAACACACCAAGAACCATGGAGTTCCAGCAAATCGACTTTGTGAGAGCAGGTCTCTCACCTTACTCAGAAAGACAGTCAAGCGGCCACGGTCAAGTGCTGTGGTCGTGTATCTAATGAGACTGAAAAGAAGCAGGCTGACTGTGTGTGAAGTGACGAGGCCGAAACAAATTAAAGAGCTCTCAATGTAAAGAGAGTGAAGGGAAATAGTCTGGCAGAGAAAATAGACTTCTCTCATGCATTCCAATGATGGCACCTCAGCAGTCAAATTATCAGACTGGATGCAGACCGCTCCACACACACAGCAGGGTTGATGGGGTCTGAAGGTGGTCTCCTCTGCTCCCCCTGTGCCTCTCAGATACTACGTTTGGACTCCAAGCCCTTTCTTCTCACAAAGGAACTGAATTGCAGCAAGCTCCACATGGATCTCTGCTCACCAACGAAAATGAACCATCGCTGTCAGGTGCCATCTGATGGAAGGAGCACAGGGGAAATCTTAAAATTATTGTGTTTTTCCCTCTCCTGTCTGATAAATCATATGTGGTTTTTCATCAGCAATGCAACGGATTGTCTTTCAAATACCCTTATTGAGATGATATCCCTAACCATCTGTCACAACTTTATGCTGAATCCCCCACTGTGGTATGGTGGTACAGTTTTGACATTGAAGTCTTTGCTGCACAAGAAAGCATTTAATAATGTCCATCAATAAGTGAATGGATGAGGATACTGCCAAACAACCTGTTATTGTGGTAGAGCTCAGAGTCCCATGCTGTTTCCTAAGCGAAACTATAACACATTTGTTTTCCTATGGTGGACTTTTTTTTAATGACTTTCTTTTTATTAATGAGATATTTATATATGTATATATGTTTTTCAACCAGCATTTCTTGAGCAAAAGTGATCAAAAAAAAAAAAAACACCTAATTAATTCTTGTGGCCTGTGTACTCACAATGGATACAATTAGCAATACAGATTAAGACTAGGCGATTTCCTAGGCAGATATTAACTTGGGACTATATTATGGGGAAGCACAGGCAAAGCACTGCTCCTTGGGCGCAGATATATTTGGGGATTTCATATGTTGTGTGATTTCTCTGTGCCCAAGGAGCAGTGCTTTGCCTGTGCTTCCCCATAATATAGTCCCAAGTTAATATCTGCCTAGGAAATCACCTAGTCTTAATCTGCATCGCTATTTGTATTTGTTGTGAATAGGCAGGCCACAAGCAGTAATTAGGTGGGTTTTTTTTTTTTTTTTAATTTTTGACATTATTTTTTTTTTACTCGGCACATGCTAGCAGGCAACATAGGATTTACAGCCCGCAGATTCACACTTACCCTGTAACTACATGAAACAAGAGGGGAACAAACGCCACTTTAATTTACAGCCTGCAGATTCACACTAACCCTGTAACTACATGAAACAAGAGGGTGACAAACACCACTTTAATTTACAGCCAGCAGATTCACACTTACCCCTTTACTACATGGAACAAGAGGGTGACAAACGCCACTTTAATTTACAGCCTGCAGATTCACACTTACCCTGTAACTACATGAAACAAGAGGGGAACAAAGCCACTTTAATTTACAATGGAACAAGAGGGTGACAAACACCACTTTAATTTACAGCCTGCAGATTCACACTTACCCCGTAACTACATGGAACAAGAGGGTGACAAACGCCACTTTAATTTACAGCCTGCAGATTCACACTTACCCCGTAACTACATGAAACAAGAGGGTGACAAACACCACTTTAATTTACAGCCTGCAGATTCACACTTACGCCGTAACTACATGAAACAAGAGGGTGACAAACACCACTTTAATTTACAGCCTGCAGATTCACACTTACCCCGTAACTACATGGAACAAGAGAGCGACAAATGCCACTTTAATTTACAGCCTGCAGATTCACACTAACCCCGTAACTACATGAAACAAGAGGGTGACAAACGCCACTTTAATTTACAGCCTGCAGATTCACACTTACCCCGTAACTACATGGAACAAGAGGGTGACAAACGCCACTTCAATTTACAGCCTGCAGATTCACACTTACCCCTTTACTACATGGAACAAGAGGGGAACAAACGCCACTTCAATTTACAGCCTGCAGATTCACACTTACCCCGTAACTACATAAAACAAGAGGCTGACAAACGGTGCTTTCATTTACAGTCGCCAGAAGTAAAACAGCTCTTTCAGTTTTTATCTCAAAACATTTCCCAGAACGCCTGAGTTTAAATAATTTATAAGAGCATAATTATGAGTATGATAAGGCTGTAAAAGCGGTCTGAGTTTACCTTTTCGGCATGATGACATTTAATCTCCTCGATAGCCTCTGTAGTCAGATTTAGCCACTTGCTATCAAACTGCCTTTTCAAGACATGTAACAGCTTATAAAAATCACGAGTGATGTAATACTGATGTATTTTATGTCATAGAATAAAACGTGAAACTGTCCTGAGTTTGTGTTCACCACATACCTTATTTCAGCCATTGCGCCAAAATCCCATGACTTTTGGAGGAGGGAACGGGAAGTGCTAAAATGCTAACTCACTTCTGCGTTTTGGCCTACAAAGTGATACCCACACCACTCTATTTGGATCCAAATTGCGATTTTTGTTGTGCTTGTTGAAACTCTCTTTTTTTTATCCTAATAGCAATCAATAATAGAAGTGGTCTAATATATATATATATATATATATATATATATATATATATATATATATATATATATATATATATATATATATATATATATATATATATATATATATATATATATATATATATATATATATATATATATATATATTCACACACATATATACACTCACCTAAAGGATTATTAGTGTGACAGAGGCTACCGCCACCAAATATATAATATATATTGTAAATGTTCTTGACTACAGGTCTTCCAAACAAATGGAAAAGACAAGCAGAGATGTGTACATCAAATCTTTAATTAACCCTTCGTAAGGGTTTAAAAGGATAACTATACAGAAAAAAACAACTTCAAAAGAAAATGTACAAAATCACATTTACACAAGAGAAAAAAAAAAAAAAACAATACCATCCAGTGGCCACTTGTGAATGTAACTCTTGGATATCAAGATCCCAATAGATAGTTCAATACTTATAAAAAAAAAAATTAAAGTTTCACACAATCTTAATTGACACCATACAAACCATCAAACAAACAAAATCAAGCCCATCCAAATAAAAAAAACAACACCAAAATAAAAAATAAATATGAACAATTCCTAACACAGTACTACAGTACCACAATACTAGCCCTTAATGTTTATTTGATGGTTAGGGAAATTGATAAACAATTAAAAGTGACCGTGTTCAAAACACAAAGAGAAAACAAAACGAAAACAAAATTACAATAAAAAAATCCATCACAAAGGAAACATAACATCAAATGGTCTCAACACAAACACTCCACCACACGCTCACGCAAGCGCTCACTCGAACGTGCGCTCCGAGGAGGACGCGCTCCCCAAGGAAGACGCACTCACAAAGAAGCGCGCCACTCAGGTTGGTGCGATTGGGCATGTACCCACACCCACGATCATGTGTACTTGAGGGAAACCTTACGGAAAGCAGTGACGAGCCACCGCACAGCAGCAGACCAATTTCTGCAGCTGTATCAACCGGCCCTCTGTAAAAGTGGTGAACAATCCACCAATACTGTCTGGATCACACCCAAAAATGCGTTGATGCGGTTGAACACCCTCAGACCCAAAATGAGAGAGGAATTTCTACCCTATACAGCTCCATGGCGCTGAACGAGCACAATGCTTAACGCAAACCAGAATGCTTTAGAGATGCACCAGCGCAACACCTGCCTATCATGCCAGAGGAAAACCAAAGTGGACGGGAAATCACCGCATTTTTAAAGGGGCCGCAAGCTTAACTTCCGCCCAGCTCCATCCACTCACGCACAGAGCTCACCTTTAGGGGGCGCCCCATTACATTCGGAACACCTGTTCAATTTCTTATAAATGCAATTATCTAATCAGCCAATCACATGGAAGTTGCTTCAATGCATTTAGGGGTGTGGTCCTGGTCAAGACAATCTCATGAACTCCAAACTGAATGTCAGAATGGGAAAGAAAGGTGATTTAAGCAATTTTGAGCTTGGCATGTTTGTTGGTGCCAGATGGGCGGTCTGAGTATTTCACAATCTGCTCAGTTACTGGGATTTTTATGCACAGACATTTCTAGGGTTTACAAAGAATGGTGTGAAAAGGGAAAAACATACAGTATGCGGCAGTCCTGTGGGAAAATGCCTTGTTGATGCTAGAGGTCAGAGGAGAATGGGCCGACTGATTCAAGCAACTTTGACTGAAATAACCACTCATTACAACCGAGGTATGCAGCAAAGCATTTGTGAAGCCACAATACGCACAACCTTGAGGCGGATGGGCTACAACAGCAGAAGACCCCACCGGGTACCACTCACCTCCACTACAAATAGGAAAAAAGAGGCTACAATTTACAAGAGCTCACCAAAATTGGACAGTTGAAGACTGGAAAAATGTTGCCTGCTCTGATGAGTCTCGATTTCTGTTGAGACATTCAGATGGTAGAGTCAGAATTTGGCGTAAACGGAATGAGAACATGGATCCATCATGCCTTGTTACCACTGTGCAGGCTGGTGCTGGTGGTGTAATGGTGTTTTCTTGGCACACTTTAGGCCCCTTAGTGCCAATTGGGCATCGTTTAAATGCCACGGCCTAACTGAGCATTGTTTCTGACCATGTCCATCCCTTTATGAACACCATGTACACATCCTCTGGTGGCTACTTCCAGCAGGATAATGCACCATGTCACAAAGCTTGAATCGTTATAAATTGGTTTCTTGAACATGACAATGAGTTCTCTGTACTAAAATGGCCCCACAGTCACCAGATCTCAACCCAATAGAGCATCTTAGGGATGTGGTGGAACGGGAGCTTCGTGCCCTGGATGTGCATCCCACAAATCTCCATCAACTGCAAGATGCTATCCTATCAATATGGCTCAACATTTCTAAAGAATGCTTTCAGCACCTTGTTGAATCATTGCCACATAGAATTAAGGCAGTGCTGAAGGCGAAAGGGGGTCAAACACAGTATTAGTATGGTGTTCCTAATAATCCTTTAGGTGAGTGTATATATTTAGACATTTTTCACCACAATTTAGGCTGTACCAGGAACACACACACACGCACACACAGTACTCTGCTAATTTACATCACTCAAAATGACATAAAGCATTGATATTATCAAAGGTGAAAGCCTTGAAATGGAGGATACATTTACTATCATGGCACACTATAGCCCCATATTAACCCGGTCTTGATTTAATGCAGTAAAAAATAAAATTAAAAAATAAATAAAGCAATGCTGTTTTCAAAATACTTTCAAGTTGCAAATATGATGTCTTGAGCAAGAATGAACATGCATTCTTCACGTGTCTCCGTCTGAATGTGGTTTAAGTAGTCAGATCATACAACGTTTTGGACATCATTTGACCCTTGCTGTGATCTGATTCACTGGATGTTTATATCTGGTGCAAATAGGGAATGTTCACATCATTCTCTTTCAATACGCTGTCTGTGTGAGTTTAGAGATCACTGACCGTATCCAGAAAAGCTTGACTCACACCTGGAGGCCTCAATGATCTAAACGCCTTGATGGTTTGGCCTCTACTGAAGATTGCAGGACTTTATAGATTTTCCACCCCCACACTTGGACCCCCCTCACTTAAAAAAAAGTCTCTCTGTTATAGCCCACCATGTGTTGTGAGGATTATCTCTTAGTCTAACTCAGGATGGAAGCTTGCCACGCCATCTGCTCCGAGGATGATCAGACTCGGGGATTCACGCCAATGCCTGACCAGCAGTAAATTAAGGTAAAGTGTTTGTGTTGAGAAAACCCAGAAACAAATAACAACACTCTGTTTTGCCCAGTGCATTTTATCCACATCATTAACATGTTCAATGCTTTGCGTACATAGGTTGTAAGTAAATGGAAAGCCGGACCAGGATTAGATTCTCAGTTAATGGTCCAATTAAAGAAGATAATGGTGACTTGTTTAACGGCTTACTAGGTTGTAGCCAGAGGTATTTAGCAGTTGTACACGTATGTGTGCTGTATGATTGTGTTGAATCTTGATCGAAACTACCCAGAGTCAGCACACTTTTACTCCATTTTAAGTATAGGTGGCTTTAAAACCCATTTTTACTGTTTACACACTGAACATTAATCTGTGTTCACCTCAAGCACTTCCTTTTATGTTTGCTTGCTCAAGCTGAATGATGTGCTTGTGGTTGAGTTCTGTGTTCAGATTGTTGGAACACATTGGGTGTTTCAAAACACCCAATGAAAGAAAGAAAGAGAGAGAGAGAGAGAGAGAGAGAGAGAGAGAGAGAGAGAGTTTTATTAGAGACTACTTGAGAACGCTGCACGGCTAAATTTGCTGATGTCAAAAATTAACAAAATATTTTAATTAAATATCATATTTTTGCTCTTCAAATAAATAAATAGTTAAATCTATTTAAATAATGTTAAATATGTATTTAATGTATTCACATTTAATTTATTAATTAAATAAATATTTTAAACATATTTTTTGTCCTAATAAAATATTACACAATAAAGCAAAATAATATTTTTCATTAGAAATTTTAACATGCATTTATTTGATTAATATTAATAAATAATTTAAATATTTATTAAATAATTTGTTTTTTATTGAATAATTGAATTAAAGCAGAATCAATCTTTTCATCAGAGTTTTGCCATAAACTGCTGCCACTACATCAAACGATTCTACATTTTATTGCTTGATTTCTATTTCGGCAGTGCCGCTCTGGATATCCTCGCCCACACTGAAAACTCTCTGGAACTAAGTAGCACTCTTCATGTATAATAAGCATAAAACATTAATAAACAAGCACTCTACAGGCAAGAGATCTGTAAAACTTTGTGAACGAGACAGCCTATTGGACATATCCAACCAATTGCTTTGTGGATAAGCAGGACAACTGATCACACAAGTGTAATCTAATAAATCTTTCAAATCAAAAATTAATGTATGCAACATAACCTCTGACTTCCACCTTATAGCCACCCCCCAATTAAGATTAGGTCTTTCAAATTGGGTCAAGGGATTCACAAATAAAAATGCATTAAAACAGTGTTTCTGTTAAAATAAGCCACCAAAGTGAATCAGCAAGAATACTTTAATATTTTGAGAATATATCAACGTTGAAAGTCAGTGTAACAAAAATCCCCTGGCTCGCTCATTCAAAAGTTCTATATCCCCTAAGGGAACACAGCAAATCTGACTATGCCGACTATGTTTAGCACTGTTGAGACCCGCATTAATCTGGCAATTTAAAGGGGGAGGAGAGCCATTCTCTGTGAGGAATGTAACACCAGACGAGCAGCCTCTGACAACCACAGGCACCCTGTACCGAGAGCATCAGTCCTGAGCGCACATGAGCGTTACAGCCAGCCAGCCAGCCAGCCAGCCAGCCTCTCTCTCTCTCTCTCTCTCTCTCTCTCTCTCTCTCTCTCTGTCCCCTTGACACTGCAGGGGTGAATACTGAATTCAGCAAGCGCTTTGCTCTCCCCCTCATTCTGTTTTCACAGAGCTCTGCACAATACTCAGATGAGAGAGGGAGAGACGGTGTGTTAGAGAGAGAGAGGGCAAGTTAAAGAGAGCCAAAGAGAGAGCGAGAGGGCGAGCGCATTACAAAGAGTGATTGAGGAGAGTACCAGAAAGAGAGCGTGTGTGCAAGACAGAAGAGTTTATTGCAATAGCGACTGGAGGTCTGGATTGCGCTGCTTTAATCCTCGGGGAGACTTTGTGGGACATTTGGAAGGTACGTGCTGATTTTTGTAAAACAGCCTGTTTTAAAGTGACCACAAAGAAAATTTGGCAAGTGAAACTAGCTGTGGAAAATTGGATTGCCATTGGGGAGCTTCTGCAGTTGTTGTGCCATCGTCACTCAGAGGTTGTTACTTAAACGAGTACTGAAATGTGAGTCTATCTCTTTTTATTTTCACCCTGGAATGAGACAAGGCAAGTGCTCATGTAGACATGCGTAATGTGTGAGTGTGTTATTGAGATCTAACTGAAGCATGTGATGAGCAGCTTGCAGCCATTAAGCAGATCCTAGGGGTAAGTTCTTGGTGATGCACTGGTGATAGGTAAAATATTTATTCTAAGTGAGTGATGTTATGAATAAGACATGATTTGCAATTAATTTCTTCTGATATTTCAGCATAATTACTGTTTATATGTAGAGGGATAATTTATCCCCCAAAAACATGAAAATTCTGTCATCATTTACTCACCCTCATGTTCTAAATCTGTATGATTTTTTTTCTTCTGTGGAAAAAAAAAGATACTTTGAAAAAATGTCTCAGTGATTTTGTGTCTATATGATTAAAGGCATTATGATCCCCATTGACTTTTAAAAAATCTTTGTGTTCCACAGAAGAAAGGAAGCCATACAGGTATGGAATTGAGTACATTTTCTCATTTTGATGTGAACTGTCCCTTTAAGGTTTCACACAGAAAAATTGGGTATGGTTCAAAGACGTTCTTCATGAATTTTAACATCAGGCATTTTATCTCTAGAGCGACAGGGATGGAAAAGCAAATTCTGAATAAAAAATGGCTGACAAATGCACATTGTACTGTCATATTGTCAGTGCAGAACCTTGTTTTAGGTTTCAAACAAAGAAGTTAACTAAACAAATAATGACACTGCACATGCCGAAGGGGACAAAAGACTGTACAGACAGATCCCATAAACTAAGTCTGCCTGAAATCTTCAGTCATTTCCTATAAACTTCAATTAGAATCACAATGTTCTGCCCAAACATCAGTATGTCTGAGTTGCCACACGCCACTGTATTTAACAATGATGGATGGTTCTATGTTTGAAATGGTCCCTAAGACACAAAAGACTGCTATTGTGATTATTTATTTATTTATTGTTTGTTTTCCTTTGTGTTTGTGTAATGTCCCCATTGTTTGCGTATTAAAAAAGAGTGGAATGTACTGTACATATCTGCATTTGACAAGGAATCCATTCAACATTGATTCACTGCTAAATTAACACACAATAATATTTGTTCTCCATTTCCCAATGGCACAGCTTTCAATATCTCACCTCTGCTGATAATAGTCCACATGGAAAGCCATTGTTCATGGTCTTAACGTTAGCCATGTGTGTTCAGACCTTCAAACAGCAGTACATCAGTGTATAGGTTGCTCTCTTGGGCTTTACCTGGAAGGGCCAATAACTCTGTGAATATGAGATTAGACACAGCGTTTCAATGAATCTCATACTCAGAGGAGAACAGCACAATTAAACACTTCTCTTTATTTACCACAGCCTGCATTAATGTGGTGGCTAAATAAAGAACGAGTATTGAACATGGAGCGGTGGAGAAAAGGGAGACATTTAAAATATACTTTTGTTTTTACATTTATGTAAAACAATGTAATTTCTAAAAAATTTTTAACATCATACAATGTACAATATTTTTGTTTATTAGTTTAGATTAGACAAGATTAAAAGAGGCAATCAATTGTTAATTCAGGGATATATATATATATATATATATATATATATATATATATATATATATATATATATATATATATATATATATATATATATAAGTATAAGTATAAGTATAATATATAAGTATTAGTTAAGTACCAAGCAGGTCTTAGTACCACTCAGTCTTCTGTTGGAAGTTGGTCGAAATTCGATATCGGCCATAAAACTCAAGGTATGATAAATCACTCTACTGTTCCAAACACAACAGAATAAGAAATCATCATGACACTGTGCGGGGTGTATATGGAACAAAATAGCTTTCAAGGGCCATGAATGTCTGCTCTTCCAAATCCATGGGGAATTAATGCTCAAATCAACCCGAAACATAACCAGGTCATCAAAACAAACAATTTATTCAAGAATATAAACATATTGTCCTGTATGTGCCAGAAATGGAATTGGTGAAATGTCCAAAAATCCATATTTACATATTTAGCCATATTTTAGCAATTTATATAACTACACAAGTAGACATATTTTATTTTGTGTTCACAAATGTGATGATCACATAACAAATCTGGGATTCAAAATTTATTTTCAAGTGGAAACTTATGTAAAAAGAACAATAAATGCTTCCGATTTATAGGTCACTAATCCAATAAGCAAATTTGTGATACTGCTCTTGTGAACTACTTGTACAGACAGTCAGAAATTGACATCCTTTATGCTCCTTGGATCATCTCAAATCATGCTGGATAACATCAGGTTTGATCCAAACTTGTGGAGTTTATAGAGTTTATGTCAATAAAGCAAAAGAGGAAAAAAACTAATACTTAGCCTTCATTCATTCAAGTCATTTCAAAATCAATTTGGAATATACATATATAGAAGCAGGAAAAATGGGCAAGCAGTTTGTTGCGTATGGGTCTGCATAGCCACAGACCAGTCACGTGAGCATCATAATTGGACTTTTGAAGTGATTCACTTCAGGTAAATTCACTTTCACGATTAAGATTCTTGTGAATAAAGACAGACAACATAGGTCTACATCATATCTCATCAGGTCTACATCATACATTACATCTATCTCATATCATATATATCTCATCATAGAAATAAGAGTATTCAAACTTTGTAGCAGCTTGAAGATCAGTCAAATAAAAATATTTGCGAGTATGGGTGCTTAAAATCATTCAGCCTTGGGGAAGAAAGAGCACACTGTTTTGGCTAGCACATGATATCAGAGCGAAAACATAAGGAGCAGCAAGAAGCATTTTTATGAACCATAGTACGATTTCTCCAATGTATAACTTTTTTCTTAAAATGCCCTTATATCCTATTTCAAAGGTTCCTAATTTTGTTTTGGAGGTCTCTTACCATGCATTTAACATGCATCAAACACTTTAATTATGCAAAACAATAACTCAATTTATTGTGCACTCTGATCAGCAAAACTTTACAGACCTTTTACATTCACAAACAGCTAAATAACACACTACATGAAAGGTAATAGAAAAATGCATAAAAGGGGCACTTTAATTTACAGTTTATATCCGCATGTTCACAAAAGTCTTATTGTGAAAAAAAGGTTTGGTCAGGTTTGGTCATTATGAATGGATTACAGGCACAATTAAGCAGTTTGTGAGGGTTTAAATATCAATGAAGGCTCATGCCGAAGTGAGATGAACAGATGTTTGGCCAAGGCTGAATGACATACTGATCGTACAACTCCAGTTTGTAATAAATCATAGCTCTCCTCCCCATTCACCAATTGATCATTCTAGAATGGCATTCACGACAAATATAGGTCCATGTTCTAATATATTATCATATTATGTGTTGTTGTGTTATCTTAGTAATTAATAAAAATTACCCTAATATACAAATAACCTTATTATGTATAAAGACAAAAGAAATTCTCACTTTTCTCATCCCTGTGGGTCAATGTTAATGCAACCTCTAAATATAATGATCACTCATGCAAGAAAGAGAGCAGTAGAGCATGAGAGGGCAGACATACATACAGCAATACTAAAAACACATAGTTCAGAAACCCATGTGCTCTAAAGTCACGAAATGCACAACTTGCATGCACACCCACGTATCTATTTTCAAAATGCCCTGAGAATCAAAAGACTTGGCCCTGTGAAGTGCATTTCTAAGTTCTGCTGGCTAACCATGTTGTGTCTGCCATGCCCTCTTGTTGAGTACAAATGAAAAAGGGATTTGAATGTTTTCTCTGAGGGGTTACAGTCAGCCAAGGGCACTTAATACATGAGCCAACTTATCCAATTTCAGAGAAAGTGTCAGGGCAGAAGGAGTGAATAAATCCACAATGAGATAAACAAAAGTAAAACAATAAATAAATAGCAGCCTAGCCATCTGTTTCAATCTTGAAACTAAAGCAAATTCAACAAAGGCAGATCTTTAAATGTACTTTGACATGTTACACTGATGCCTTTACCCATAAAACAAACATGAAGCACCAACAGCCCTTATTCAGGGTAGATGCCATTTTTAATTCGATGTATTCAATAAATTGCTCTGTCTTAAGGTTCTAGCTCTTATCTCATATTTACAACCCATGTTTTTATTTTCTTGTCCACTGGAAATTTGCAGAAATACACATTTGATGTTTCTCTGGCTGAACAGTCGATACATAACAGTCCAATATATTGACTCTTATCTATCCCTCAAATGAAATATGCTTTTTATCCTGACTAATGTCTATTACTCTTCAGTATCATATGCTTTGGAGGATAAATTACCAACGTTCTCTCTCAGACTCACACACTTTGCAGGTTAGTTTACCATTGAAGAAATAAGAAATACTGTATTGCAACATGAGGCTGTGGTATTTTAACCAAGAAGATTTGATTGATTTTTACTTTAAAAACACGTTTAAAGCTTAAACAAAAAAAATAAAACAAAATCATAAGGGCGTATACTGATGTATTTTATGTCGTAGAAGAAAATGTGAAAATATTGAGCATGTGTTAACCACAGATCTTATTTCAGGCATTTGACCAAAAAACAAAACAAAAAAAAACACCATTGACTTGATGGAAACGAAAATGTTAAAATGCAAATGCTAAAATGTGTGTTTTTTTTATACTACTCTATTCTATAGCATGACGTTTGGTAACCAATACTTGGAATTTGTGCTCTGCATTTAACCCATCCAATTGCATACACATAGTGAACACACACGCCGTGAACACACCCAAAGCAGTGCTCATACTGCTGTGGTGCCCGGAGAGCAGTTGGGGGTTCAGTGCCTTGCTCAAGGGTCTCAGTCGTGGTATTGAGGGAAGGCTGGTTATTCACTCCTCATCTGGACAGAAGACTTGAAACCACAACCTTCAGGTTACAAGTCAGATTCTCTAACCATTATATACAGGTGCTGGTAATCAAAAAGTTGATTTATTTCACTAATTCCATTCAAAAAGTGAAACTTTTATATTATATTCATTCATTACACACAGACTGATATATTTCAAATGTTTATTTCTTTTAATTTTGATGATTATAACTGACAACTGAGGAAAATCCCAAATTCAGTATTTCAGGAAATTAGAATATTGTGAAAGGGTTCAATATTGAAGACACCTGGTGCCACACTCTAATCAGCTAATTAACTCAAAACACCTGCAAAGGTCTTTAAATGGTCTCTCAGTCTAGTTCTGTAGGTTACACAATGATGGGGAAGACTGCTGACTTGACAGTTGTCCAAAAGATGACCATTGACACCTTGCACAAGGAGGGCAAGACACAAAAAGTCATTGCAAAAGAGGCTGGCTGTTCACAGAGCTCTGTGTCCAAGCACATTAATAGAGAGGTGAAGGGAAGGAAAAGATGTGGTAGAAAAAAGTGTACAAGCAATAGGGATAACTGCACCCTGGAGAGGATTGTGAAACAAAACCCATTCAAAAATATGGGGGAGATTCACAAAGTGTGGACTGCAGATGGAGTCAGTGCTTCAAGAACCACTACGCACAGATGTATGCAAGACATGGGTTTCAGCTGTCGCATTCCTTGTGTCAAGCTACTCTTGAGCAACAGACAGCGTCAGAAGTGTCTCGCCTGGGCTGAAGACAAAAAGGACTGGACCGCTGCTGAGTGGTCCAAAGTTATGTTATGTTCTCTGATGAGAACATCAAGGTCTGGAGGAAGAGAGGAGAGGCACACAATCCACGTTGCTTGAGGTCCAGTGTAAAGTTCCCACAATCAGTGATGGTTTGGGGTGCCTTGTCATCTGCTGGTGCTGGTCCACTGTGTTTTCTGAGGTCCAAGGTCAATGCAGCCAACTAGAAAGTTTTAGAGCATTTCAAGCTTCCTGAAGCTGACCAACTTTATGGAGATGCAGATTCCTTTTTCCAACAGGACTCGGCACTTGCACACAGTGCCAGAACAACACCTCCGTTGGTGTATGAATGAGAGAGTGAATGGGTGAATGTGAGGCAACATGTATAGCACTTTGGATGGCCATGGGTCTGTTTAAAGTGCTATATAAATGCAGTCCATTTATTTACAATTTTAAGGACCATGGTACCTCTGTTCTTAATTGGCCAGCAAACTCGCCTGTGAAGAGGAAGAGGCGAAATGCCAGACCCAACAATGCAGAAGAGCTGAAGGCCACTATCAGAGCAACCTGGGCTCTCATAACACCTGATCAGTGACACAGACTGATCGACTCCATGCCACGCCGCATTGCTGCAATAATTCAGGCAAAAGGAGCCCCAACTAAGTATTGAGTGCTGCACATGCTCATACTTTTTGTATTGGTCTTTGTAATATTCAAATTTTCTGAGATACTTTATTTGTAATTTTCCTTAGTTGTCAGTTATAATCATCAAAATTAAAAGAAATAAACATTATCATATTCTATTTATATGACCTGCACCTGTATATGTTTTTATAGATGTTTTTGCGTTCTCTTGCAAAATGTTTGCATTCCCCCAGTCACATGAGCGAGTAAACTCAGTTTCTTTTGAGAGAGAATGCAAAAGCAATTAAACTTTTTTTCTACTGCCGTCTTGTAACAAATTGTTGAGAGAGAGAGAGAGAGAGAGAGAGAGAGAGAGAGAGAGAGAGAGAGAGAGAGAGAGAGAGAGAGAATCCACTTGCACTCACGCTTTTAATTACAACACTCCACATGAAAATACAGGGACATCTGACCCAGAATACAACACAATCCTCCACAGAAAACAGCATATGATGACTAGCAAAACATAATTGAAAACCAAGACCTTAAATACACAGAACAATGAGTAGGCTGGGTTTGCGGGCCAGGTGGAGCAGGCTCATGGATTGGAGCTGTCTCGGGGTTCTGGACAGGGACAGGAGCCATCTTGGGACTCTGGACAGGGGCTGGAGCCGTCTTGGGACTCTGGACAGGGGCTGGAGCCGTCTCGGGACTCGGGACAGGGACTGGAGAAAGTTCAAAGAAAAATATTGCCACTGCCTCAGGAGAATCAGGCGAGGTGTGTGCAGCCCAAACACACAAAATGGCTGCCCCCATCTCAGAGAGCACAAAAGATATAGGAACAACCTCCAGGGCAGACCATGCTAAGGCCAATCGGCTTGTGAGTACAGAGGTCGGCAGGCTTGAGAGCAAAGGACTGGGAATGCCGGCTGCTCACACCAACATCAACGATGGATCCTAGTCCTAGCTGAATACTAGTCTAATACGCCCTGAGACGGATATGGTGGATGCCATGTTGGCTGAAGACCCAGGCGTGGTTGCCATGACGATTGGAGACTCTGACGTTGTGGGTACAGAGTAAATGCGGAGCCACTCAGTTACAATGCAAGATTAATATAATGTTCTAAAATCCATATGCTTTGGAGGGTGAATTATCAGACTTTGCAGGTTAATTTACCATTTACTTGTAAATTAGAAACAGTATTGCAACATGAGACTGTGATATTCTAAACAACAGGATTTATGATTGATTACTAAACAAGAATGTACCTCAGTAAAATATAATACATTTAAGAGCTGCCAGTCGTTTTGTCTATTTTTGTTTTGTTAGCTAAAATATTTCCAAATTAAGTCAAATCACCAAGTGTGTATCCAAGCAACACGCGTAGTGGTTCGTGTGCCACAATTCACAAACTTATGCACCAAATAAGTGATGCAGTGCTGTGCTGCATGTAATTTTGTAGGCCAACCCGGAAGTTAGTATTCCCTCGGCATAAACACAAAATGGCTGTACTGTAAGACCAACTAGTAAGTAGTAAGATGAGTTTACCTGTTCAACGTGATGACGTTTAATGTCCCTAACAACCTCTTTAGCCACTTAGCAACTGCCTTTTTTTAAGGCAAGTAAAAGCTTTAAAAAAATCACAAGGGGGTATACTGGTATATTTTATGTAGTAGAATAAAATGTTGCGCTTCTGTTAACCACAGATCTTATTTCAGGTTTTTGACCAAAAAAACAATGACTTGATGGAAACAGAAGTGCTAAAATGCTTACCAGTGTCGGGTTTTGGCCTAGAAAAATGCTACATTGCATCGCGCTATTCTACTATTCTAAAGGGACATGGTTATGGAAAATTTTTATATATTTAATCAATTAAAACGGGCTCCGTACAATTCTATGCCTATTTGCACTTATTGTGAATAGACACTCCGTTTTAGCATCATGTTGTGAGTACGTTCACACTGATCATTCCAGGCTAAAGGTATATAACTTTTGACCCTCAAGCTCAGGGGTGTCGAAATTCGGCCCTGGAAGCCACTGTCCTGTAGAGTTTACCTCCAACTTGCCTAATCACACCTGTCAAAATGTTTGTAGTACTGTAAGACCTTGATTAGCTGGTTCAGGTGTGTTTAACTGGGGTTGGAGCTAA
Organism: Gobiocypris rarus; assembly: GCA_023029165.1. NCBI lineage: Eukaryota > Metazoa > Chordata > Actinopteri > Cypriniformes > Gobionidae > Gobiocypris > Gobiocypris rarus. Next base: position 38,099,422 of record CM040915.1, on the reverse strand, counting down.
ACTTTGCAGGACAGTGGCCCTCCAAGAGCAGGATTGGTCACCGTGCTCTAGCTCGGATAATATGTTACAAAAGGGATTGTTACTTAAGCCCAAATGCAACAGACTATCCTCTCTCTACTTCATCCATTTGTCTAAACTTGTAGGCTTTCAATTGGATGAGCTTTATGGAGCTAACATGACTGGTAACTGGAATCCCCTTTAATCACAGGGGAATTCTCAACTTTGCATTGTTGAATGAAGTTTTAAGATTTAATTATATGATTTCCCTCATTTGCATAGTTTTCTCTGCTCTGAAGAACCCTGCCACAGTACTGTTAGGCTTGTAAGACAGTACTGAGAACATAAGAGTATCACTTCAATGGAGATATGTAGTTGTGTGTCTCCCTGTCCTTTCTCTGCATGAGACAACATTTGGTTGTGTGTCTCTTGTTTCTGTGTCCTCAGCCTCTTCTAACAACCCTCTGTTTCTAACGTGATATGACAGCGCAATTTCAGCGAATCTGCTGGGTGATGCATGCTAGAATGTTGCATGTTTATTCAGCAACAGACCCAGAGAGTAAAGTTCACTCACATCACCTTACATCAAGTCAGCCAGAATACACCAGTTCATTCATTTGCCACAGACTCGCAATAAACTTTCATAGTCAACAAGAAAAGAAAAAAAAGAAAAGTTCAAAATAATGAGGGCATAGTTTTATTGTGTGATGACCTTTGGACAGACACTGAAAGTGGTCTTTCTGGGTACATTGCACTTGAGGTCTTTGAGCTTGTTAAGTGTTGAGACAATTGCTGAGGTTTCTCCGTGGGGAATAATAATATTGCTGCAGAGACACAATGTCCTGCCAACCATAAGACATCTCACTACTACGGCACACAAGAGGTCTCCAGGGATTCGTATTGCAATCATTTGCTCTGCTTGGTGGTCTGTCTGGCAATTGATATTGCACTAGCTTATACTATTTGTTGTCCTGCCCTCTTTATCTACATAGATTTTTTGCATGTTGCAGCATACAATCCCTTGTAAGTAAAACATATTTCATCTTGTATGTCAGACTTGTGCATGTTGTAAAAATATTAAATCAATATATTCATTTGGGGCACAGTATGTACTGTAACAGCTAACATAGGGGTTTGAGAGGGCTGGAGAAAATAAGTCCTGTGAGAATATAGGGGAAATATTGTTACACATACTATGATAATATTTATACACTTTACAAAACCCAGCAGTTGTTTTAACCCAGCAGTTGAGTCAAATGTTTGCCCAACCTGCTGGGTAGTTTTATATAACTCAACTATGGTTTAAAAAGGACTGTATTGCTTGCTTAAAATTAACCCAAAGTATGCTGGAAATTAACATTTATTAAAATGTTTAATAAATTAACAATATTAATATGTTGTATTGAGTAATAATTAAACGGTAACACTTTACATTAAGGTTGTATTAGTTAACATTACTTAATGCATTAGTTATCATGTAATAACCATGAACAACCCCTCTGTTCAGCATTTGTTAATCTCTGTTAACATTAATTAATAAAAATACAACTGTTCATGGTTTGTTCACAGTGCATTATCTAATGCTAACAAGATTTTAATAATGCATCAGTAAATGTTAAAATTAACTGTAACAAAGATAAATAAATGCTTTATAAGTGCAGATCATTATTAGTTAATGTTAACTAATGTAGTTAACTAATGTTAACTAATGAACCTTATTGTAAAGTGTTACCAATTAAACAATACATTTATTTAATATGCATGTTGATTATTATTGTTGCCTATAGTAATTATGTGTCTGGTTTTTAATTATCTTTAAACAATAGCTGGGCTAAGAAAAACAATTAACAACCACTGGGTTTAAACAAACCAATCACTGGGTGTGTCCATTTTCAACCCAACTCGGGTTGTTTTAACCCAGTATTTTTAGAGTGTATGTACATTAATGATATTTATAGTGGTTGATTCCCCATCTAAAGCTGGTTCCTCTCGAGTTTTTTTCAACATTTGTAACTTTGTAACTGTGTGATACTGCAACAGTTGAATAAACAAGAAGTTAGCATTGACTAAGTTACATTTTAGATACAATATAGCCAGTTTCTTTGTCTATTGTCCACAGCAGAACAAACCCTTTCTCTGAGCAATACACAGGGGCTTTCTAAATAAATCAGTGTTTTGATCGAATCAGATGAGCCAATGATTCAGTGACTCACCCTAAGACATTCATGTTCTGAATCTGTGTACATGAAAGAAGTGTTTGGGCAAATTATTTAAAGATTTATAAAGACAGTTGCTGTGTTCGAAAATGGTATTCAGTGTATAGTCCATTGTTTTGTTCCTGAACGAATCTGTGTTTTTGAGCAATTGATTGACTGGTGTAGCAATATAACCTGCAGAACGAGTCAGTATTTAACTGTGGCAATTTTAAGTGTGTGCTGGTGGAAGTACTGTAACATTTCCCATAGCCACTATAGTGGATGTATATTGTATAATGAATACCCCAGTAATGAATATCTTATTTTGTCTCACATGGGTCTCCTGAAGCTTATTTTTTAATAAGAGTACAGTTGGAGGTTTGAGAATATATTTATTGTGTATTTATATTAGAGTAATAAATAAGCTCTGTTATTTGTTCTCTAGCCTCTTATTCTTTTATTATTATAATTCACTGATTTGAACAGCTTCATACCTTAATATCCGAACCAGCTGGGAATTTCCAACCTTGTTTAATACCTGATACACACTGTACAAATTTGGGCAGACAAAAGATGACCTATCATGGCGATTTCTGTGGTTTCTTACATCGTACAGTGATGGCCATTGTCACGGTCTTGCGACCAAAGATAACCTACGATAATTATCTGATAGTGTCAGAAATTTAGCATGGTCATCTCACAGTGTTTGCTGCTACAACTTACGTCTACTGACTAGCCAATAAAAATGCAATATGAAATAGCATCTTAATCAATGTGAAATGGCACTTACATTTAAAAGCTCTTACCTCAAGCTCCATTTGCAAAATTGGCATGCCAAGCTGACCTCTTTTCCCTAGCCACGACTGCCTCCATATTCTACCCTTTTGTTTCCTCTTTTTTTTCAGCGCACATAAAATTCACAATTGTCCAAGTGTGATTCATCGTGCTCTATTTGTTTACCACTAGCACATTGTGATGGAGTTTTATTCTTATATACTATATCGCGTGGTAGCCTCAATAGGTGTCACCATCGTACAGTCTACATACATGTACAGTATGATTTGTAATGGTCTTATAGGGTTGGCGAAATCACACAATCTGTAGCAGAAATAAGGAGTGGTAAAGTCTTAAGGTGGCCTGGTTTTATATATTTCAGTCACAGTATTCAATTAATTTGCATTAAATATTTCCATCTGCTACACAATCAACATTTTAAAGCTATTCGTTGCATTTCTATAGTGGCCTACTGATATACTGCCTTAACTCTCATAACAATTGGTACAACAGTGATGGATAGTCCTCTTGAACATAATTATTCAGGTTCTTTCCATTTAGAGGGTGATTGAGAGAAAAGTTGTCTGATTTGTGACCCTAAGCATCTGGACTGGCTTGTGCTTCCTGTGACTTACCATCTGTGTTGCCAGGTCAAAAACAACTCTACTATTCAAGTGGGACCACCTCATTTTTAAGACTAATGCACTGAAAATGAGCACAGAATTGCACATCCAGCTGGAGGTCTGCCAACAGTTGTTCAACTCTTGCCAAACTCCCTCGTTCTTGCAGTCTTTTTTGCATGCTTGTTTCTCAAACCCCCCAGTGCTAAATGTGCTAAATGAACTCGAGTGAGCCAATTTGCTCAGATTTCCTGTATTTGTAAAGCCCTTCAAGTGAGATTACATTGTAGCGGAACAGACAAAGATGTACACTGCAAAGATCAAAACATAACAGACAGTGTGGCCTTCTTCTGCTTTCATTGCAAGCCAACATGATATCCAGACACTCCTACAAATCCTCATAATCTCATTGATTTAAAGTGCTGTTGCTTCTTTTCTTTTGCAGGTGGTTAACTGAAATTTCAAGCACCCCAGGAATTCCATGGATGTTAGTTGTTCTGTGCCGCCAAGGCTTTGGATTCATCGCTTCTTTGCCTTCACCATAAAAGTTACCTGTGTCCATCTTTGCACCTAAAGGTTGTTCCAATGCTCATGGGGAACTGCCTGCTGCTGTTCCTCTGGTGCCTCTTAGACAAAAGCTTTGTTTCTCCCCTCCACTCTTCATCCCAGAGCAGGATGGGGAAGGAGCAGCACAGGAACCTGACGGCACATAGGAAACATGGCATGATGGGAGTTCACAGAGTTAAGAGAGGATGGGTGTGGAACCAATTCTTTGTTCTAGAGGAATACATGGGATCTGATCCACAGTATGTTGGAAAGGTAAGAAGATATTGATTCTCAAAGCCGATGCTTAGGGCCAAAGGTATTGAGAATATATTGAGAAAAAAAACTGTGTGGGAGTTCAAAGGCCTGAACTAGAACTCGCTGCATCTAGTTATTCTTATTCTTCTTTTATCTTCCCTTCTATGTTCATGACCAGCTTTTGGTTGCTTGAAAGTAAATATTCTTTGTAGTAAACCACATAACAATCAGATTTTGCAATGAGGATAGAGAGAAATATATTTTAAAAAAGCATTGGAGAAAGTTCTAGCAAAACATAGAACTTGCATATTTGTGCATAAGGTTTACACAAAACATTCAATATGGATGAATTGACACAATCTTAAATGCAAACTTACACATTTTTTTAAATTAATCCTTTATATTATATTTAAATAACCTGTTGTATAAGTGTAAAAAAAATGTAAACATGGAACATATCCTAAGTAACTAACCCTAAATCAAACCCTAACCGTAACTCTACAATAAGTGCATGTAGTTAATTCATATTATTATAAACTTATTTGAGTAATTACAATCCGTCACCTTAAAATAAAGTGTAACCCTTCCATTTTGCTTAGTGATATTTAGCTCCAGCTTACCAAGAAGTAATGAGTATTTTGTAAACACTGCTTTAGTCGCAAATGTTTTATGCAAAATTTAAAATTTCTGCAGTTAAAATCTCAACTTTCGATGCAAACATAGCTAATGATGCCACAGCATTGCACAGCTTCTAGTTTTGAAACTGCCCAGATTTAAAGGGGTCATGAACTGAGAAGTCAATTTTTCTTTGAGCTTTTGACAGATAAGAGAGATGTCTTATATACTAAAAGAATATCCTGTAAGTTTCAGAACTGAAAACTTCCTTGTTCGTCCAATAAAAGCTAGTATTGACACAGGCCTAGCAAACACAGGTTTTTCAAAGTGGGGATCTTTGATGTCAAAGGGTGGCAAGCATCGCCTTTCCAGAAGATTATAAATGCCTACTTCATCACTGCCTGTTTAGCCCCGCTCACCGATTCGCACATGTAACATAGGACTAGTGTTTAACCAGATCAAGCTACCAAGCAATAGACATGCCGTTCAGGATTACAAAATATTGTGCAGTGCCTGGGTTCAACAGTAATGCAACATGTAAGTAACTGTGTTAATTCTAATGCCTGATCTGAAATGTAGTGATTCATGTACAGTCAGATGTTCTTTGGCTGTGTATCAGTAAATCAAACCAGCGACTAAACATCAACTTGCGTTGTTTCTCTTAGTAGGATGAAAATAATCTGTTATTTAATGGTGATTCAATTCTATAAAGCGATCAAAGAAAGCTCCCGCTACAATCGTTGGAGCAGCATGTGCTGCAGCTGTCAATCAAACAGGAGAGTTTATCAGTGACGCGTTTATTAGTGACTCCAATTTTATTCAACAAACTGTTATAATTATAATTATACAGCTGCTAATGAGGCATCTATATCTATGGGTACCAACTCTGGAGGAGAAGACAGCAGTTTTCCAAAGTTAGCCACTCAGCATTTTCACTGGCCACAATTTAGCTATTTGGAAATTACATTTTATATGATTTAAGTTGACTTTGCTTGCTTAAATGACTTGATTTTGAGTCATGAGCGTGTGGGCAATAAGAGCATAGGCTAAAATGAGAAATTTTATATGATATGAGTTATTTTTGTTAGGCTAAATAATTAGCAAATTACAAAAACAATAGTACATTTTTCAGATACAATAGGTTTATTTAATATGTATACCTTTATTTAACATCTGTAGTTGTTTGATTAATAAGGTATTTAACTGGGCTGCTGAATGCATGACCGTAATATTCTGACACATATCCAGTTATTACCCACCTGTTTACATACACTTAAGCCATAACTGACCGTGTTCACGCAAGATACTCCACGGACATTTTGACATCAGTGTGTGCATGTATTTGACTATTCAGGCGCAAGGAGAATGATTGCGCGTGAGACAGGGAGAGAGCGCTTCTGTTGTGTGTCATTCAGCGCGATTACACCAATCCCGCCTTCACTAACTGCAAGTTAATCGATAAAGAATTGTAATTTTGAGATACGGCGGTCTTGGCATCTAATTTGGCTGTAGGCTGAAATTATATTCAGCCCGCCAAAGTGGCTAGTGGGAGTGGCTGTCTACCCGCCACAGCTAAAATCTACCCGCATTTGGCAGGTTGGCGGGTGTTAATGTCAAGCCCTGGGAATAATGTATTAAATTATAGAAGGTGTGACTAAAAACATGCATCAACTTCCAAGAGTCAAGATGTTTCATACCAAATTGCAAACTGTACCAGAGTTCACATCACATGAACTGCCCCAACCACCTTTGGAAGTTTGATTTTGGAAAACTGATTTTACACGAACATCTGTAGACTTGGGTCCACACCATCATCTTTTCTGTTTATGGGACATCTTCTCATGCACCAAAATTGTTACATTGTCAAACATAAAAATGTGGATTGATGGTTTAATCTGAAACCATTTAATTAGTATTCACAGCAAAGGGAGAAGGTTAAAAGGGCTCCATATTGTATCCCAGGCTGAAAATTCAATATCATGGTCCTCTACAAAAGAGGTTGGAATTGAGCACCTTCAGCTTAAATGGGATCAGAGCTAAATTGAATAGTCTGCAGTCAATGCCAGTGCAATCAGTGTGGCCTAACTGAGAGCTGTCTGTGCAGATGTACATTGGGAGACGGGGGCTTGTCAAAGGCGTATTCACAACCACATGCCACCTCTACTTCTGTGGCTCTAACACATCGAAAAACAACTCACTCTTTTTCACTCAAGATCAGTCAAATGACACGGAAGAGCCTTGCCTGTAACCTCTAATTTATATAACAGCAGTAGCAAGAGCGACTAAAGCTTTAATTGCAAACAAACATGTTAGCCTGTCACTATAAATAGAGTTTGTTGGCTAAAACCTCCTTTAACTCAGGTCACTGGAAGAATATGGCTTACAGGCTACTTATGAATTACATGGATGATGCTCATTGTTTGTACCAAATAAGCAAGCTGCTATTTAAAGAAGAAAGTGTTAACAGTTAAATATTTCATCATTGTCTGTTATTGTAGAATTTTCTCAACCATGTGAATATAATGAAGTTACATGAAACAGTTCAAATGAAACACTATAAGAGTTTGATTATTGCCTCAGCTTATTTGGCTGTAAACCAAAATTTGATCCCTGGAAAATGGTTGTGTTGCTGAAAAATTTAGGTAAATTAGTTAATTTAGTGTTAGTTATTCCCTGGCACTGATGTGTGAATCAAATTTGTATTCACTGTTTTTGTTCTGCCTGACACACTGCAAGTCACATTGTAGGTCCCAGTGCATATTCAGTAGATCATAACACTTTAAACTTTGGAATTGTGGCTTCACACCTGCCATATCTGTATTGATTAGTTGGGGAAGACTGTGATCAGAGGTGGCAACATGGGAAATTATAACACGTTCCGTCACATAATGTTTGAGCTGCTGCCACAATTAAAGTGAACACCGCACATGAAATGTTACATCAAAGTTACATGACAGGGAAGTTTAATTAGAGCAAGAAAAACATTGGAATGTAGGAAAAATTGTTCTTTCATTGTGTGCTTACTTTGTGCTTACACTGTGCATTACTCATTATTCTCTCAATTCAGTTATATCCTGTTTAATAATTAATTGGTCAGTCGGAATAAATGTCAGTATGACTATCCATCAACTGCAACAATATTTGAAGGTTGAGAATGCTGAGTGCTCAGTAAAACTATTGCTTTTTTCTCGGTAGGAGCCAATTGTGGAAAACTACTGGATCATAACTTGGTGTACTGTACCAGTCCAAACGGCCTATTTGCTGGTTATATGTCACAAGAAAGCTTTTAATTGGATTCTAATTTGAATTCTTTGCAGTTATTACAATTATTGTGTGAATAAATTACAATTATGGTTGCAGATACACCAACAATAAGTTGATTAAGAATCTCCATCTTTTCAATTCTAGCATTCATGGAATTTTTCTTAATGCTGACAAATTGACCAATTTACTTTATCAAATATGTCTGCAAGTTTTCTTTTCGTCTTTATTTTTCCATGTGAAGCAAGGTACACTTCTTGTTTGCCCTTTGCAGTGAGGATATATTACCCCACTGTCACATTTTCTTTTCAAGTATGACCTTTTCAGTAGAAAATAACTCTTCTTGAGAGCCTTCCCTTTTTCTTGCTATTTTACTGTCAACACTCAGCATCATCCTTACCTCTAAACACATTTTGTGAGGCCATGTACTGCTATACGGCCATTGGAGCTCACCATTTTAGGATAGTGTATTTTTTTTGGGGGGGGCGCACAGTTTCTCACTCATGTTGAGTACCTATAAAGTAGTATCGCATCCGTAATATCTTAAAAAAGTCTTTAGTTTTATTAGATTTATAAAAGACAGATAAGCTGTACCGACTCTTTCCGAGAGTGCACACACACAACACATTATAGGCTCTCTATTCATTCTGGTTAAATCACAGAATAAAATGTACACAAATGTGTCCCTGCTCTTGATGAAGAATCACTGATGAACACCGTTGGTTTTAATGAGAAATGGTGCATTAGAACCCAGAACCAAACCTCAGACACGCTGGTAATATTGTGTTATGCTATAGTTGAGAGATGTAACATTAAGGATGAAACTACCACGTCAAACATGACTTTTCATGAGTTCCCCCACTCACCCACTTTTTAAAACAAGGTTATGCCACTGCATCTCATTGTCTATTGATAACTTTTGTGGTTTACATTGTATTCACTTACCAATACTTACTTGATTGCCAAGAAAAAAAGAAAAAGATTGATGCAGTTTACTGCGTTAACCCGAATTATGGGCTCTTGCTCCTTCTCTGATTGGTGTGTGTGTGCTTTTTTGGGAGAATTGTCCATACATGGATCTTCTATACTGAAAAAAAAACAAACACTTTCCAAAACAGAAGGAGTATTTTTGGCACATACGTCCAACTCATTTTCTGAAACTTTGGCCATGTTTAGCATGGGAATCCAACTCTTTAACAGTGTGAAAAACTCAGAATGCATGAAATAACATGGATATATAACTGTAACTTGACACAGATTAGCTCTTTCAATGCTGGGTTGTAGGATTATCTGCTAAAGGGAACGATTTGATGCCTTGTTGTTTCCCGATCAAATGTACTTTTTAATGTACAAGCACATGGCAGGATGGCAGGATTTAGCAGTATAGAATTCTTCTTCGTTTTGATCATTGTGCATCCTTTCACATTACATCGGTGATTTATTTTTTGTCCTTTCAGAGTATTAATTTGATAACTTCAAACCTAATCCTTGCTTTCCAGTTAGAGGATCAAACTCTGTTTCACTAGTTGATAAATTTGGTGTATACTTACACTTCCTCTGAGTTGAAGAGATAACGGTTTCCTGCAACATTCTGTTATCTTTTATTTAGTCGTTTTATTTTTTTTATCTTGTCTGAAAAACACTATTCTATAAATCCTCTAGTAAAGCCATTATATTTTCAGCTGAAGAATATCCATGCTGTAAATAAATCAATGTTGTTGAGCCGCTAACAGAAAATAAATAACTGAAGGTTATCCTCATCGTTCCTCCTTGGACGTGCTCAAAGTCTGTGGGTAATGATATGCCACCCACAAGTTAGCCAACATGTAGTCACATGATCAGAGATTGGAATAGGATTGGATTTGGATCGAATAGGCCAAATTTCTAATTGGATATGCTAGATTTGTCTTTTATAAATGATTATGTCTTCTAACACAAATATCTCTTGGTTTTGTTTGCTGATTTTGTATTTGCATATATTTGCATATGTTTACAGTTCAATTACAGTAATGAGTAATAATTTACTCACCAGCTCCCAGTCAGATTTTCCTATGTCTCTTTTTTCACATTTCAGCTTCACTCTGACATGGATAAGGGAGATAGTATGGTGAAGTACACACTCTCAGGTGAAGGAGTTGGCTCTGTTTTCACCATCGAGCCAAGCACCGGAGACATCCATGCCTTAAGGAGCCTGGACCGAGAAGAGAAGCCTTATTACACACTGAGAGCGCAGGCTGTGGACGTGCTCACGGGTAGACCCTTAGAGCCCGAGTCGGAGTTTATTATCAAAGTCCAGGACATCAATGACAATGAGCCTAAGTTCCTGGAGGGCCCATACTCAGCCAGCGTCCCAGAGATGTCACCCGTCGGTGAGTTCATTTCTTATTATGTCCCAGACGGTTGGGTGTTTGAGACTGTGGGAAAATCCTGGCCTCAAAGCATGGTGTTTTAAAGTAGGTCTTGATGTGATGATCTGAACTCTTCTTCTTTATTGTTCACATACATATTCAAGGTCAGTGAATGACATTAGACATTAGTCTGTTGTTCATAGTAATCAAATCAAGTCAAGTCACCCTTATTTATAAGCTTTTTACAATACGGATTGTTTCAAAGCAGCTTTACGGTGATAACAGGAAAATAATGCAAAGTTTGTTTCGGCTGTACAACATATCTTGAAGAACAAAGTCTAATAGTCCAGCTTAAGTAAGTTCAGTGATGGAGGCAGATCAATAATATTGTTGAATATTTAGTGTCCCCAATTATTCAAGCCAAAGGCGACAAAGGTGACAGTGGCAAGGAACCAAAACTCCATCAGGTGACAGAATGGAGAAACCAGGCTCAGTCGGGGTGCCAGTCCTCCTGGCCAACGAACAAACAGCGTATGATTATGATTTAGGCAGCATTACAGGTCAGAAGTCAGATTGGATCGGAACCTGCAGAATATTGGATCACTACAGTAAACCTCAGGATAAACAGAGAGACTAATATATTAGCGTAGTTGCTTGTCTTCTAATGATTTAACGAGTACATTGGCTGTTATAGGAAATGTTCCCTGGTCCAGTTGACCTAGTTTATGCAGTCTAACCAATAATTTAACTGATTTAAATAATATAAATTGATATTGTGTTCTATGTGTAATTAACTGCTCTGATTTATGCCTGCTGCAAAAACAGCGTAAACCAGCCTAACTTTGCGTTCAGACCGCTGCTGGCGAGGGCGTCAAAGTGGCCGGAAGTCATTCATTTTCAATGGGAGCCGGTGGCGAGTGTCGAGGAGAATTAAAATCAAGTCAACTTTATGGTAATGATGTATGACGCGGTTCGGCGGCAACCAATCGGGATGTAGAAGTGCTCCGCGTGAGATGATTCCAAAGAACGGATCCTGTAAACTTGGTTTCGGTTAAAATAAGAAGGTGCACAACACTATATGGGCAGCATTTTCGCACTAGAACGCTTGTTTTTCAGTGGGAATGCAATTAATTTGCTCAAAACAACACAGATTTGACCAATTGCATTAAAGCTGCACAACAACCAGGACAGTTATTGTAATATAAGCTGCACACAAATGAATGGAAATGTTAATGAAAGACCACGGCTAGTAAACGTCTCCTAAACTGCATGTTTAAACACCTATAAACTCAACCATGAACACAAAAGCCACACCACACAAAGGGATTTTAACATTAGCAAACATGTAAATATAATTGTTAAGTTCTTTCCATCAATCTGTTTTTTATACTTTCACATTTAAAAAGATTTCATGAGGTTAACTTATAACCTACTTGTGGTCAGTCTGCACAAAATGCCTCCTGCTTCAATGATTGTTTTTTTTTTAAATACAGTTTAAAAAAAAGACCAAGCCAATAAGACGTCAGAGAGCCAGCATATTCACAAATCTTTCTACAGCGTTGTTGGCTGGGCGGCCATAGCAAATTTTGACGCTCTTGTCTGCAGCGGTGTAAACACACAGTAAGGTGGTTATTTGGTCTCCCAGCCTGGGGTGCGTTTCCCGAACAACCACGTTACTCACTGCTGAACTGCCATAGTACGTTGGATCATTGAAGAAATAAACTAGCTAGTCACGACTGTTTCCTGAAACCGCATTGTCGCAAATCTGTCGTTCAACCACGTTGGTTAATGATGTCACACAGGTGGTGGAGTAACAACTGCTTTTAATGAATTATTTTGAGATCGAATTCATGCTAGATTTTTTGCTAAAAATGACGGACATGGCACTTGAGGACAAATTTTTATTTTTATACTAATTCTTCCTGATTAAAATAGGCTTGTTCTTACGCACCAGAGCACGTTCGCACATGCGCAATCTTCAAAAAAGGTGCTTTAAATCTCTTGACAAACTTAAAAGACATAAATTACATTTTTATGTATTCAAAATAAAATATATAGACTGTACTAAATGTCAGCTTGCTTATTTGGCTCAAGATAAGGACTTATTAAGTCCATATATCATGCAAACAAGAAACTATGCTTCTAACCACAGGTCAAGAGCTGTCATTGCAACCACACAAGTTTGCGATGCTGTTTGCGAATGATCGTTGGAACGATGGTTTCGGGAAACACTGACTGGTTGAATTATGTTGATAACGACGGAACTTGAGACCATAGTTGGCCAACGATGCTTTTGGGAAACGCACCCCTGGCCAAGCTGGTTAACCTGGTCTGTTTTGATCTTTTAGAAGGCCTTTTGGACACTTTTCAGCTGCCCAGGATGGGAGACCATCTGGACAGACAAAATAAATTATCTGAAAATGACTCTCAAATGCTGTTGAACACTATGTTTCCCCTTTTACAATTCTAAATTATTCTGACTATTGTATTTCTAAACAACATTTTGAACTGATCATTTTCAAGCCCATTTTTAGATTAGCACCCTAGAGCAATAGATGAACATTTATTCAGCCTACTTACATTTTTTAAATAGTGTATATACCTTTACAAGAAAAGATATGAATTAGAAAGACAAATAATACTGAAAATAAAATAATTTAGCAATATTACTGCTTTAGATTTGTGATGAAGTAGAAGGAATGACAAATCTGTGTTACAGATTATCCAAACAGAAAAAAAAAATGTAAGAAGAGGACTTGGTTCTATCAATTGATTATTGACTGGATTTTGAAATGTGGACAATGCACACAGCGTGCAATCGATTGTTAAGGGTTACACCGTAAAACATGATTGTGATTTTAATGGTCAAAAGACTGCAAAAATTTGGTTAACATAAAGTTTCCGAACTATATGGTGAATATCTGTAGATCCGACCTTATTTAATGTAATTTTACAGTAAAATACTGCTTTGGAAGTCATTATGTAATTTACAGTGAAAAACAAACAAACAAAAAAAAACTTAAATTGACAATCCCAGAATTCCTGGTGTGACACTTCACATTTGATGTATTTTCATTGAAATAACTATTCTTCTTTGTTTTTTTTGTGTTTTTTTTCTATTCAGTTATGTACATTACATTAGTGTTTTATGTTACATCTAGTGTTGTTAAATTAATGTTTATTGCATTTTTAAAATGTAATGCGTGTTATCATGATGGTGCTTAGTGTTTGTGTGAATGACACTGTGCACCCTCTATGTTAGTATTATTCTTCTAAAAGCTGTTTGGCATGAGCTTCTTTGATTCATCATGTGACTCTCATCACCATTGTGTTTTACAGTGTAGGATTTGTGTGAATTAATTGGAGAAGTCAATGACATTTTGATTAAACATTATGAGGTCAAAAACAAAGAAAAAAAGAAACATATACATGATGAATTGACAATAAACATGCATTTACAAAATAGTGATCTTTCATTTCATACCAATTTTAAAACATTAAATGTATAATTTGGACAACAAATGCAAAGAATTTGCTAAACTTGTGTCATTCTTCTGGTCTTTATATATTCATATTTACATCATAGTGATATCTAATGTGATGAAGTACACATTTATATTAAAGATATAAAACCTATCATTTCATATATTTGTATAGTGCTTTTAATACACATTCTTCTGAAGCAGCTTTTCAAAGAACACTGCTTTACAATTTACAGTGAGCATGCCAAAGGCGACACTGACAAGAAAAACTCTCGAGATATTTAAGCGGATGTGGAAGAAACCCTTGGAGGAACCACGACTCAGCAAGGAGTCCTTTCTCCTCTGGCTGACGCATGATTAAACAAATTGAGACAAACATAAACCATAAATCTGTTACACAATGCATGCCTATTTACAATTGCAGTATGATCATTTATCTTTTTTTTTTTTTCTAAGGGAAGTGTCTCAGGATTATATATGGTCTGTATTCATCATCATTTCTTTACATGTGGAAATTTTAGTATGACTTGATGGCCTCTTATGGCTTCTTTCATGATCATGCAGGCACATATGTGACGCAAATAACCGCCACTGACGCTGATGACCCCACTTATGGAAACAGCGCACGGATTGTGTACAGCATTATTTATGGGCAGCCCTACTTCTCTGTTGACCCTAAGACAGGTGAGGGATAGATTATTTTTGGGTGGTTGTTATATTTAACACATGGTCTTTTGCATTCTACTCAGTTGAGCTCACCACTCTGCTCAAAGCCTTTCTGCTGCTTTGCCTTTGGCATTTTATTCACCTTGTGTCATGCTGTCATATTCTGATCAAAAAGTAGCTCCTTTGAGAGGGGGGCTATTAGGATTGATTAGTCTTTAGAAGAATATCAGAGGTTTGCCTTTTCACAGCTCCAAAAAGCATTGCAGATTATGTATAATTATTCAAAATCTCTTTACGTTCAAATTTACTTAATTATTTAGCGAATGTAAACTGCCGTGTGGGGCTAGTGAGTTTTCTTTCATCTTTTTAAAAATCTTTTTTATTTGAATAAATGAATATTTTTATTCAGCAAGGGTGCATTAAATTAATAAAAAAAGTGCTTAAATGTTTCTTGAGCACCAACTATATATATACTATATATACTATATCGTTTTGGCATCACACATTTACATTTTAAAATATATTAAAATAAAAAACACATACCAAATCAAGTAACACTTCATAATAACTGCACACTATTAAGCATTAGTTAAGCATTAGTAAACAGATAATTCATCATTCACAAAGCATTAATATACATTAATAAGCAATTTATAAATACATCTATAGATGCTTTATTCTTGATTTATAAGCATATCTATGTGTTTAATAATTGTATTTTCATACTTTATAAATGATCAATTTATTTCTAAATTAAGTATTACATTATTTACAAACCAGTTAATTAGAAGTTGCAGTAGTTTCATAAGATCATTTAGAAAGTGTAAGTAACGCTGCATTCACACGGGGCTTCGGCTTTAACGCTTGACGGAGGGCGTGGCTGAAGCTTGGCCATTATAGTGACAACAGCCAATCACATGTCTGCTCTAGTGTCGCATGAACACAATTGGCTAGCGCCTGCTTTAGGGTATTTGAATACGGCGATCTGATTGGATGACGCCTGCGTTGGCGCTTGAAAAGTTGAGAAATCTTCAACTTCTGCCGCTTGCAACGCGAGTGAAGCGAAGCGACGGATCCCACAATTCAGTTCGGCAACGGATGAAGTCACCCATTCAAAGTAAATGAGAAGCGTTAACGCCTATGCCCCGTGTGAATAGACTATATCTAAATGTATATTTATACATATTGTTATTTAGACATATAGAAATAGTTACGCAGTGTGTTAATAAATGCTTTATTAGCATGTATCCCTAATTCATGATTAATGCAGGTATTTATAAAACATTTAGTAGTTGTCAGTTAACTTTGTGTGAGTTCATCTAAAGTGAGGGCTCGTACTAGTCATTAAAGGAATGCACACAGAATAATGACCGAGCTCGGTGTTTTGACTGAATAATAGTTATTTCTCACAAAACCTTATAGTATTCTTCCTGGACACTTTCCATATAAGGCAGGCGTCTCACTGTATCATTACGTGATACTTTTGTATAATTTTTGTAATGTTTTAACCTGGTCGCTATCCACTGCCATTATAGGCAGGAATGCAGGATTATTTTTATATATCGCATGCAGGACTATTTTTTAATTTATTTATTATTTAAAATTTCTGTTTTTGAGGTCCGAAAGGGATAGAAGGACATAGGGCACTGAATCAACAGCAGGGAGAGTAAAATATGGCTTTAATTTCATTTCAGGGTGAACTACCCCTTTAAACACATTAAGGATATGCATATAAATAAAGAATAAAGCCTCTACAGCTTTATTTATAAACTGCTTGTTAATGTCTATTAATGCTTTATAAATTATGAATTAACTATTTACTAATGCTTAACTAATGCTTCATAGCATGCAGTTATTATGAAGTGTTAAATTGCAATAAACAAATAATAATTGATAACTTTTTAAGTGTAGACATATTCAGATGCAGGGTGAGACTGTCTTTTAGGGTCGGTTCACACAGAATGTGTTTTTCCATTCCACTACACGATTTTTTCCACAGGTTTAAAAAAAAAAAAGTTTTTTATGTAAACATGCGCTAGACGGACGTGAAACTTGCTCTCTCATCTCACGTCTAATGTCTTTCGCAGAAGCAAAAGACAGCAAAATCGCGTTCTGTCTGAACCTTCCCTAAGAACTGGCAAATATATATATAAATATATAATAATATATATATATATATATAGGCTTTCCCCACACAGACCTCAACACTTGGAATAGAACATAGAAGGATAGCAAGTTACTAAATATGACACTCGACAGCAACAATACAAATATAATTAACAAATTGTTAAGCCATATTAATTATTCATGAATGCAAATGACTGAACTACATTTTTTAGATCTTTTTTTTAGATTTAGATGTAAAAATCTATTGATTACAAAAAAAACTCCTTGTTGATTTTTTAACCATTGTTTACTTAAACTAAATATAATTTGCACAGTGTAATATTATCTCTCTATAATGTCAATGTATTTATTTTGTTTGTTTTTACATGCCATCTGTCTGTTTCTCTTTCTTTCTCTGCCTCAGGGGTCATAAGAGTTGCCCTACCCAATATGGATAGGGAGGTTAAAGAAATGTACCAGGTGGCCATACAGGCTAAGGACATGGGCGGTCAGCTCGGGGGCTTAGCTGGGACCACTACCATCAATATCACTCTCCGTGATGTCAATGACAACCCACCACGGTTTTCTAAAAGTATGTTTAAAAACAGCTGTTTCTAGACTTGCAGGAATCATTATAGAGCACCCTGAGGCTTACAGTATACTGTCAGCATTTTTATATCAGCTGCGCTTTATCCCTGGGGTTTATCTTAATGTGAATTTAATCTGGTTTCATATTTGCTTTGCTCTGTAGAAATCTTAAACATGAGTCCATTATTTGAATTGTTTAATTCAGTTAATGGCAGTCACTGATAGCAAAGTGAGGCTTTCTTTAAAACAGTACACAGTAATGCATGACCCGAGAAGAACCTCAGATTTACAATTGGCCATGATTAAGACCTCAAGGGCTCTTGCCAAACACAAACAACTAATAGGTTTGAATTTGCAAACGCGATTAGCATTCCAGTACTTTTCTCCAGAGCTGCTGAAGTGATTAGTGGATGATTATTGTTAACTACCTCTCAGAGTGATGTCTAAATGTAGGGTTTTAGACTATTCCCAAGGGGAGAGTTTGATCACTGATAAAGGTGTTTTACTCGACAGGTATCTTTCACTTGCGTGTTCTTGAATCTTCTCCTGTGGGCTCGTCGGTGGGAAGAGTCAAAGCTCATGATCTGGACTCTGGGAAGAATGCTGAAGTGGAATATAGCATCGTTCCTGGTGACGGGGGCTCCATGTTTGATATTTACAGCAACAAGAACACACAAGAAGGAACGGTCATACTGAAAAAGGTAGAGTACGGCTTTATGTCATCATTTTCGGTCTCATGTGGCTGTTTTTACTGTATGTTTACACTACCATTCAGAAGTTTATTTTAAAATGTAATTTTTCCTGTGGTGGCAAAGCTGAATTTTCAGCAGCCATTATTTCAGCAGTCTTTAGTATCATATGTCCTTCAAAATCATTCTAATATGCTGATTTGGCACTCAATAAGCATTTATTATTATTATTATCAATATTTAAAACATTTGTGTACTTAGTATTTTAAGGGATTCTTTGATGAACGGAACAGTATCTATTTGAAACAAAATCTTAATATTTTGTAACGTGAAAAATCTATTTAATGCGTCAATAAATAAACTTTGTACGGGGTCCCTCCCATTGCGTTCGCAATCCCAAAATGACCCCCAACCCCTTAATCTGTACTGTCAACAAACAACAGTGAGTTGAAACAGTCAGTAATAATACTGTAAAAAATAAGTCTTATATAGGCAACTCTAAATGAAATGTACATTGATTCTTGTTAAAGTTATTCAGTGAATGTTTCTCTGGTTTTCTTGTTTGATTAACATTAAATGACACAGACCGCAGCAGGTTTATTAGGCTGATAACACTTTTAGACCAAATGCTCTTATCTAAAATACCGACAAACATTCGATTACTTTTTTCATTTGTCCATGTAAAAATCTTCAACCCGTTCTCACTCCCTGTGCGTCAAAATCTGAAGCATGGTAAGGCATTCTCAATTTAATCAGCCAGCATAATTTTATTTACACTATTTAGACGTTGTAACCATGTAACCCAACCCAACCCCTTCCCTAAACCTACCCATTTGTGTATTATATCAAATAAAACACAGGATATAACAGGCAATTTTGACTGCATGCACAATTTATTCAAAAAGTACAAATATTCCAAGTGTTCCGAGGCCAAACGATTGATTTGTGTGAAGGAAATCCCCAAAAGTGATCAGTGTCTCCATCCGCCGAAGATCATGCACTCACACATCAAATTAAAAACATTGCATCCCGTTACGTCAGATTTCCTACTGAAATTGCATTGACTCTCGTGTGTCTCGTGACCGAATGCATCTGCTAAAGAGTCGTGTGTTGAATGAGTGTGTTCACGAAACAGCGGGATCATCATTTCAGTGATTAAAACATTAAGATCAACTCTGTTCTTTACATGAAGCTATCGTATGAAGACTTCAGAAGACCATGAATGCAACACGAGTTAATACTTTTATACTGTTTTTAGTCAGTTTTTGCAATAAATACCTGTGACTGTACTTTGATTTGCCTGTTAAGTTTTTTTTTATATATATATATATATATATATATATATATATATATATATATATATATATATATATATATATTGTTTAGAAGTGGTTAGGTTTAGGGTAGGAGTGGGGTTAGCTGCTCCAAAATATAAAAGTATTCATAAATATTCATAAAATCATGTCTACTTTTACAAATGCAAATAATTAAATGTGTCTTGATCTGACGCATTGGGCAAACAACTGAAATCATCTGCTAAATGAATAAATGAACATGGTGCAATTTTTGCTGTTGTACGAGCTTGCAGATATTTTTTTCATATTATTTGTTTAAAAGATGTGGGCAGTTGGCCTGATTTTCAACAGTGTACGCTGTTCCCTATTGCCAAATCATACACAACCACGTTACATAGGCTAAATAGAGTATTATTAGGCTATGGCTCAGTGGCTGCAAGCATACAGCGTGCGCATACACTGTCTTCACACACATGCACAATTTCACTCTCTCTCTCTCTGGTTGTTTCTGTTGAAAGGAATGGCTGCTTTTCAACAAATCATTTTTTCTTTCTTTTTCCTATCTGAAGATAGCTGACATATTGAAAGCTCCAGTCTCTGTGTTTAGCATGACAGCTCATGTGATTGCCGCTGACTCGCCGTGCAGTACAGTCGTGCCGTGTACCAGCTGATTTGATGCGATTATCAAGTTAACTGACTCGTAGCATGTGCAATATCTTACAACCTCCCGAGTGTCCGAAATCGCACAGTGTATGCCTGCCTTAAATGCACACCTGAGCCAAAGTAGCTTATACTTGTCCGTGTTACACTCCATCTCATATCACGTGCACAGAAAGCCACCTGGGGTACAACATTTCTTTTACAGCTCAATATGCTTTTTATTTTATTTTTTTTTTTTTGTCACACACATTACGATGTTACATAATTTGACTGATTTGGATGATATGTAGGAAGGGTGACTGCATACCGCTTTAAAGGAAAGGAACAGAATGCCGCATCATGTTTTCATAATTTTCCAAAACGCATCAAGCAAGGTGGTTCAGGGGCCCTATACAACTGCTACAGTGCTAGAGAGGAGAAGATTATCAGAGAATAATGACTTAAATATCTCTCATACAAATTGTATGACAATATAGCTAATGAATATAGCGCAGTTGCAAGTAGCTTATGCATTACTGCCCATGAAACAGGAGCTCCTTTATCACACAGTAAGTGAATTCTTTGACATTTGGATGTTTGTTTAGGCAATATTTATCTTCTGGCTAAGGCCAGGTGACATCAGATGCAAATCACAATTCCATTTGCATCTCTTTTTCACACACATGAATTCAAGGATGATAGCAATAACCCCTTGTGCTCCTTCATTCAGAGGCTTGTGTGTGTGTACCCGAGGTGAGTCATATCTTATTACTGGATGGCCATCCAAAGCATCCTGAATGAATAATGCATAAAGCCATAAAAGCGTGAACGCTTAACCCAAAATACGCAATGCCTGCTCTTGTACTTATCAATTCATTATGGTCTTTGTGGTTTTCCTTAGAACATTGCTTTCCCATCCCTGTTTTGCCAACATGTGGGGGAAAAAAAGAAATATACTGGGGGTGCTGACCTCCCAGGGGGCTTAAAAATACATTGTTTGAGTTTCCCCAAGAAAGTGCCCAATATTTTTTTAGATTTAGTGGACATGAATAAATGAGTGTGCCCATGGCCATCAGCGCATTCACCATGATGTGATGTGACAAGTAGCAATCCCCTCAGATGTCCTGTTACATGGCCAATCACAGGCGTGCTGGCTATGCTTTAAGTGCTTAGCTGAAACAAATGCCTTGGTAAAGGTGTATGGATGAGGCTGGCGTGCCAACCCATTCTCACTCTCAAGGCATCAGAACCTGAAGCATGGTCAAGTGCCTTCCGCATCACAATGAAGACGCTAAAGGTACCCCTAGACACCACTATATCGACGCACAGGTACTCCACTGATTTCAGTGGTTTGCCCAATGCGTCAGATCACGACGCATTTAATTATTTGCATTTTTTGGTAAAAGCAGACATGATTTTATGAATATTTATTAGATGCTTTTATATTTTGGAGCAACTAACACCACTCCTACCCTAAACCTACCCACTTCTAAACAAAATAAAAGTACAGTCACAGGTATTTATTGCAAAAACTGACCAAAAACAGTGTAAGTATAAGTATTAACTCATGTTGCATTCCAAGTTTTCTTAAGTCATACGATAACTTCATGTGAAGAACAGAGTTGAGCTTAATGTTTTAATCGCTGAAATGATGATCCCGCCACTCTGTGAACACACACACTCCACTCAGTCATTTCTCATTCAAATGATACACTCGACTCTTTAGCATGACGCGATCGGTCACAAGACACTCGAGAGCCAATGACATTTTACAATAAAAGCTGACGTAATGACGCAAATGCTCATGAGACATACGAGAGCCAATGCAATTTCACTGTGAAATCTGATGTAACGTTTCTCTAGGCGGCAATTTTTTTAATTTCATTGAGTGCATGATCTTCAGCGGCTGGAGACACTGATCACTTTTGGGGATTTCCTTCACACAAATCAATTGTTTGGCCTCGGAACACTTGGAATATTTGTACTTTTTGAATAAATTGTGCATGCAGTCAAATCTGCCTGTTATATCCTGTGTTTTATATCATATAATACACAAATGGGGACGGGATGGCATATTGGCAAAATCATAACCCAATATAATTTCATCATGATGATAACATTCCCATGGCCAACGCTTCTGTGTATGACGCCAAAGGTTTCTCATCGAAATGAATGTAGCACCCTGTGTGTCAACAAATGACGCCTAGGGGTACCTTTAGTGTCTTCAAAGTTGACGCCTTGGGAGTGAGAACGGGTTGTGAGTGCTCTCATCAGCAGAGAGGTTACTTTTTCATTACTCAAAGCTATGTAGTCTGTGGACACATAATGACAGGCCACTGCTGCTATTCATCTCTCTCTGCACCAGATGGGGAGATGCATATGAAGAATATAAAAGCATTGTAAGGGGCTATGCCTTGTTTCACAATAAATAAATATATATACAACGTTTTAATGATCAATGAATCACAACTAATTACAGAAATCCATCCATCCATCCATCCATCTCTATCTATCTGAGCCTCTTGTTGTATCCTATTTGTGAAATAGCCCCATAATTCATAATCTAAAAAAGGCACAGTGAACATATTTGCCGTCCTTCATTCCATCTTTTATCTCCACTTTTTTATTCCCCAAGCTGAGGTTGTACAGGACAAAGTGACATAGTCCTTACATTGCAAAATGAGCGTGCCATGATCTGGTGACCCAAAAAAAGTCTGGAAATGGATATGTGGGATCCTCACCGTAGGGCATGGAGGAGGGTCAATGATGATGAACCCTTCTTTTCTTTGTCCTCCATAACAGACTTCCCACTCCCTTTTTTCTCTTTGATGAGCTGTTTCATCACGCCCCTACATGCTCTGCTACACAGGGACTTTTCTGAAACGCAAGGCTGAACATTTGGGGTCTCATGCCTTTATGTTCTCAGTACTGGTTTGAGCATAAAGAGGATATGCTGAAGTAATGGTTCAAGGGATAATTGTCTATATTATCAACAGGACTGAAAGGTGGGCTTTGCTCTTGAACATATGATTATTTTAAAGGTGCACTCAGTAATTTCTTCCTCATTGAAACAATTTTACATGTACAGTAGTAGCTTGTAAAAATGTGCTGCTATATTATACATAGAGTGGGATGTCTTATGGCTATACTTTAACATCAAAATGCCTTTATATTTCTTTGAGGAAACAAGAGTTCAAAGTTGGAACGAATTTTGAATACTTCACAACTTGCAGTGTAGAGGTGTAATTAAAAATTCATGAATAAATGTCAATTAGTAAGGGAATTCATTAAAGTGTTGGTATGTGCACGGTATTGAACAACAAAACAACTCTATGGACTAGCATCTGATTAGCATTCTCTTTTGAGTGGAGAGGATCTAAAATAGAGAAACAGGCCTTTGTGTTCATTCTCAGAGGAAGAGCCAGAAGACTGAAACAACTAGATAAACAGTGGCATCTAAAGGTTTCCAATGTGACTGACAAAAAAGAACAGGAACCAGGACATGTTCAAATGAATGGTTTTGTAATATGGACCAGACTGAAATGACTGTCATACAATAGGTATTGTTTTAATGCTACAGTCTACACAGTGACCAAAAGTTGCTATAGGGGCTTTTGTGTGCTTCAGATTGGCCAGCTGGGTCTCTAGAGTAACTATGATAGTGGGAAGCAATGCTCCCTGGGGGCGTTTTATTCCAAATGGCTGGGGACGTTTTACCCCACAGAGGTTTGAACAAAGGTTATGTCATTCTGAAAATATAATATACAATAGAAAACCCTAACTACAGGCCTTGCTCTTCTCATATCATATATAACTGTGAATTTCTGCAAAACATCAAGCTTTACTGCAGGTTAGAGACCCCAGTGAAGAAAAATAGGAACTAGATTTTCTTTCAAATATACTTATAAATATGCTACTAAGGCTTTTGGAGTAGTTTCTGTGAGATTTTTTTTTACTTACGCATCTAAAAATAACAAAACCGGAAGTGACATAATGGGAGGGAGTGCGTGAATTTCAACAATGACAGATCGGACGCTGAGGAAATTATAATTATTTATTAATACTCATATGGCAGACCACAGCCATACAATTATGACATACAATTAAGGACTTGCCTGAAGTAGACAGAACATTGATTTGAGGAGACAAATTGAGTTGTTGTGTGAGGAGAACCAGCGGAGAATAGAGCAGCTAGGTGTCTTGATGAGGGAACAGCGATAGCTAATGATATACACGCTAGCTAACGATATGAACACTGTGCACAGATCACAATACTGTACAGATTATTATCATGTATCAGGCAATAGCAAAGCTGGTTATTCCCTTTTCACACGATTCTTTGAAAACCCTAGAAATGGTTGTGCGTGAAAATCTCAGTAACTGAGCAGATTGTGAAATACTCAGACCGGCCCGTCTGGCACCAAAAACCATGTCACGCTCAAAATTGCTTAAATCATCTTTCTTTCCCATTCTGACATTCAGTTTGGAGTTCAGGAGATTGTCTTGACCAGGACCACACCCCTAAATGCATTGAAGCAACTGCCATGTGATTGGTTGATTAGATAATTGCATTAATGAGAAATTGAACAGGTGTTCCTAATAATCCTTTAGGTGACTGTACATGGCATGAATAAAATATTTACATTACCAGCACATAATTCAAAACTGTTTTGAAAAGTGTGAGACTGCATGCTCTATGCACTGTACGCATTAATGTACATATTTTGTATTCATCAATGATATGCCTGATGAATGTCAGAAGACCGAAAGATTTAAATAAAAGTTTTGTATATATATATTTTTGCAAGTATTTGATAGTGCGGGATTTTCTTTTTGTTTTGAGGCATTTGGATTTGTTTATCCTTTTTTTCCCACGCACCTATCCATTGCTAACAGGTGTGCGATGGTAATTGTATGTATTCATCAATGTTGAAATTGATTCACGTAAAAACAACGGCAAATAAGCATCACGTGTGGATGTTTATTAATTTAATATCATCCTTTACATAATCCGCGGTGTAAAGTGAACGCTATACACACCACCGCGTGTTTGGAATCAGATGCAGAAGTGAAGCCCCCATGCAGGTTTTTCTAACTTTTTTATTTTTAGGAAACCTGTGGACTCGATGTCCTGACAGGCTGGACACAATAATTGATTATGACAATGATCAATTGAAATAGAAAAACTACCGAAAATACACAGACTCTTACTGAATACCAACCTATTCTGCACTGAGCCAACGCAGAGCCTGGCAAGCGACTCCCTCTCGTGACGTAATATGACGCGATGTTGAAAAAAAAAGCTGTTTTTACAAACAGCCAATGAAGTGTCCACTTTGTCTACTAAATTTGTGATCGTATGTGTTTTTAAAACATTTTAAATCATGCATTACCTTTTAATATAGTATTTTCATACAAGGTTATATATTCATTTTTTTACCTGCAATATGCCCTATAAAACACTGTTAAAAATGATATCACTTAACATGAAATCCATTTTCTCTCATTCATCACCAGTGTAAGCTTTTCTGTCAAAACTTCTGCATCACTCTGGTCAACATAGTCCATAGCAACAACAAAAACATATCTTGATTTTATCTAATGGTTATTTTACCCCATGGGGGCGTTTTACCCCACTCTACCCTATTCTTTTAGCATGGTCAGCACTATGAGCTCCGCCTGCAGACAGCGAGGTAGACATGTGTCTCAACACAAGCTTGAAATGACAATGGCAGACATAATTGTTGTGCGCTGTCACCAGTGACAAGACCTCCTGCAAAACAGCAGTGTTCTGTAGACATGAGGCTGATGGTTTTTAAGTAGCATAAGTCTTTGAAAATTTCTTGGCTGACAATGACAACAGTAAGTTGTCTTTGTAATCAGTCTTTTTTGATGAAAGTGTCTCTTTTAACGTTGTTGAGGACTGATATACCCTAAGCTGTTCTGGAAGACTTATGTGTATTGTTTTTGTATTTTCAACAGACTGGTACAAGTTGTTCTTTTTACACTCACTGGAACTCATTAACCCACACAAGTGCAGTAAAAGTTTCTCGTTTCAGATCAACACATTGCATTCTGGTCTCGAATGGTTTCTGTAGTGGAGCGCTGAAAATTAATTATTTAATCTGTTGATGTAGATGCTGAAGAATTGCTTCTGTTGCAATAAAGTATTAAGTGTAAAAAGAGTTTTATTTATTTTATTTTTTGATTGGTTTTACTTTGTGATTGATTGTTTTGGTTTGGCTTTTGTCTCGTAAAAAAAAAAAGTAAAAATAATAAAAAAATTTTGCTTTTTGGTGTAGCCTGATGTATTTATGTTGGATGAGCTTTTATAAAATAATATTTGAGACTTGAATATAGCTGAATATGCATAGATGTATGCACACAAAGCACGTCTTTTAGCTTAACATTTTTAGTATATGTTCATTTTTCAAGCTACAATCATACACAGCCAATCAGGCAACTATTAGTGAGGGGAAAAAACTAATCAGCAGGATATGATTTATCATTTGTGTTCTGCTGTTGCTCTTATCATTTGAGAAAGAGCAAAGCTAATTAAGCAAATGTTCTTGCTCTATTCTTTCATGCTTTGTTTTTCATTCCATTCGACATGATTGTTGTGTGTGTGTGTGTGTGTGTGTGTGTGTGTGTGTGTGTGTGTGTGTGTGTGTGTGTGTGTGTGTGTGTGTGTGTGTGTGTGTGTGTGTGTGTGTGGACGTGGGGATGGGGTAATGTTATGGGATTGCAATCAAAGATGGCAATATCAAAAATCTTTGTCCTTGTGTGGACATTATTTGGTCCCCATGAGGAAAACAGCTCATAAATCATACAGAATTATGTTTTTTTGAAAATGCAGAAATGCAGAACGTTTTCTGTGATGGGGGAGGGGATATAATATACAGTTTTTAAAGTATACAAATCATTATGTCTTTTGAATATCCCCATAAAACATGGAAACCCAATGTAGTGCCACAACTCTTTGGTGTGAATCTGCCAAATTCTGCATTTATATGGCTGAATGAGCACAGTGATGCAAGAGCACTGACCAAAGACTTTTCTCCTTGCTTTCTTCTTCTTTTCCTTTATCCTCCCTCCTGTGATTCCAGGGTAGACTGAGCAGCAGCCTTTCCTTTCCGTTCCCCTCACTTCTGATCTCTGCATGAGCCCTCTGTTGTGTAAACCACTTTTACTTTACTGGTTTTATGACTTGAATAAAGTTGGTTGTGTTTTTGTCATTCTTTGACAATATACATCCAAAAACTATTTGACATTACTTACTCTTTGCAGACACAAATTACAACAAAATGAAGAGATCAGCTTTAAAACTGATGATATCTCATTATCCATTTAACAGCGTCTGGACTATGAAACCAGAAAGGCCTACACCTTTAAAGTAGAAGCTTCAAATGCAGTTCTTGATCATCGTTTTCTACACTTGGGACCTTTTAAGGACACTGCCACAGTGAAAGTAAATGTTCTGGATGTGGAGGAACCTCCTGTCTTCAGCCGGCTGTCTTATAATATGGAGACATACGAAGACACACCAGTGGGCATCATTGTCGGAGCTGTCACAGCTGAGGACCTAGATGTAGGCAACAGTCCTGTTAGGTATGTGGGCAACACACACACACACACACACACACACACACATCGATGTAGGTCAAATCAAAGCACACACAGTTTTACTTGCCTTTAAATACATGCGTGTATGCACAACGTCCTGTGGGAACTCCTTTCAAAACCACTTTACATGAACAAGTCTAAGGATACTAGACAACATAAAACAATAACAAACCTGTGTTCCCGTAGGTTTAGTCCATTTGGCAATCTTTTTTTTTTTGAACAGTGTGTACTGCCTTGATTCAATCCATTCTGACAAACTTCTGGTGCTGTTTGCAAGCGTGGACCAAATATAATGTGGCACATTTGCTTTTTTTAGTTCTTCATTTAAGCCTGAAAGTGTTAGCTACAACTTGCATTGTCACAAGTGCATTGTCTTTATGAAAGAATTTGTTTTCATATGCATATTTCATGGAGGTACATAAATGGAGGTAGTAGTAATTCAGAAACTCACAGCTCATAAATATTTTACCTCAGTGCATTTTCTTATTTTTCAAATTCAGTGTTGCATTTTGTGGATTTCTTTTTTGGTTGTGGTTATTTTGTATTTAATAATTATTGTTGTATGCAGATTTGTTACATACAAAGTGACTTTCGTGGGACAGACATTCAGCAAGGTGAAGAGGGGCATTTCACTGTTTGTATCACTGCGCTTGTCTGTTTGCGTGTTAGATAGACTGTTGGTTCCACCAGTAGGTGGCGAACAGTGACTAAGAGTTATTTACGATTAATTGAATTATTTGCTCAAAAAATTTATTTAAAAACGGATTCGTTCAGGGATGGCACTACTGTGTTGCTCAGAGACGTAACGATTGATTCTGCATTGAAAATATGGAAAATAACTGTTAATATGTATGTGTGTAAACTGTCAGAAACTCAGTTTTTACTTCTTGTTTATTACACCGTTGAATAAAAGCAAAATCACACTCGGATAATGCTGTTTTATACAGTAGTAGCATATACTGTATTGTTGCTGCACTTGTGATATTGCTTTCATTTAATGAGTTAAACATAAAAGTACAAATCTCATTACTTGGGGAATAGGTTTATGGCTTTTTTATCTTATGTAACGTGAAATACAGTACATTATACAATGTTCAGAATGTTTGTGGAACTGCACACCGAGCCACTAGTCATGTGCCAATCACTGAAAACTGAGACCCACAACATTTGATCACTGGATTTACAGAAATCATTTCACTTTTAAGAAGTGTTTTATCAGCATTGCATATGTTTTCAGCTCCTGACAAACGCATTAATTATTATTAGAATTGTCACTTATGTGAGTCATTTAAGTATTACTATCGCTGGAAGGCTTTTGTCTTTCAAAGACATTAAAATGTACAAATTCATGCCTTTTCATATTTGCATGCAATGCAGAGATTCCCCAACTTCATTGTCTGCTGAACCTCTTTGCCCTAATAAAGGAAATAAAAGTTCATATTAATACTATAAACATATATATTTTCTCAATATTTATGAGTAAATATTAATGTTAAGAATAAGAATATATGTTTTCCCCCAATTATTTCTACCCAATGTTATTTGTGTCACACATCTGTCTGGTCTGTGTTAGCACACGTGGTGTTTTTGGTTTGTTTCTGTGTCATGTGTGCTCCTGTCTTCTGTCTTGGCCCCACCCCTCTTGTTATCTGATTATTGGTTAATTTGCCCCACCTGTGTGCCCTTGTTACCTGCCTTGTTTGTCTACTATTTAGTCTCCTTCCATTTTCAGTCCTGTGCAGTTATGTTGTCTATATTACCTATTCCTGATCCCTGTCACTGATCCTGATCTGTCTCTGTTTTGATGTTTGATTTTCCCCTTTTGGGTTTTTGTTTTGTGTTTCTGTTATTTTTGTCAATAAATCCATGTTCTCCTGCATTTTGAGTCCTCACCCATTTTATCCCAGATCGCTTCCATGACAATTTGTTAATGTAACAAATGTAGTTACTCAGATCTACTTAATTATTTTACTTACATTTACTCATTTCATACGGTATGTAATAGAAATATTGATACAACTTTAAAGCAGTAAAATCTAAGTGTAACAATGTTTGGTAGCACTTTACATTAAGGTTCCCTTTGTAAAGGGTTTATAAAGTTGTTTGTTAATGACTAATAACTAATTTGCAAATGCATTATAAGACTTTAAAGGTGCTCTAAGCGATGTCATGCGGTTTTTAGGCCAAAAAATTTTGTCACATACAGCAAACATCTCCTCACTATCTGCTAGCTGCTTTCCCCTGAACACACTGTACCAAAACGTGGTCTCTGTAGTCCGCATAAACTCCACAAAAGGCAACAAAAACACACTGGTGCAGCTTGGACCACGAAGCATAACAAACAGTGCTCCAGCCAATAGCCCACAAGAATGATTTCCACCCCCGAATCATTCTTGTGGGCTATTGGTTGGAGCACTGTTTGTTATGCGACGTGGTCCAGGCTGAACCAGTGTGTTTTAGTGACATCGCTTAGAGCACCTTTAACGCAATACTTGCCAAATAGTGAGCCCTTTCTAACTCACGTTATAAATGCTTAATACATTTATTTATTAACACTTATTTTACTCAAAACCAGATTCCTGATTTATTTCATGATGCAGCAAAAAAAAAAAAAAAAACACTATCATAGTGAGACTTGAATGTCATCAATGAAAAGCACAAATACAACACTTAAGTCTCACTAAGACATTTTTTGCTGCATGATTTATAACAGTGGTTCCCAACCACGTTCTTGGAGGACCCCCAACAGTGCACATTTTGCATGTCTCCTCAGTCAAACACACCTGATTCAGGTCATCAGCTCATTAGTAGCTACTCCAAGACCTGATGTGGGTGTGACAGACAAAGGATACATCCCAAATGTGCCCCGGTTGGTGGTCCTCCAGGAACGTGGTTGGGAACCACTGATTTATAGAAAAGGTCTATAAAATCATAACAATCATCAGCAGGTCTTAACATTAGGTAAATACAACATCAGATGAACAACAACAGATTACATATTACACAAAAATAAAGCCCAAAATTTAAAAGGAGTCAAAACTAAGCACACCCTATGATTCAATTGCTTTTTTTTTTTTTGTAGTAACAGTATCAGTCTCTTGCATCATTCTTGAATCATTTTTTGCCCACTCTTCTTTAAAACGTTGCTTTAGGTTATTGAGGTTTGGAGGCATTTGTTTATGCATAGCTCTCTTAAGGTCCCGCCACAGCATTTCAATAAAGGTTGTGTTCTGGACTTTGACAGGGCCATTGCAACACACCTTTGTTCTTTTCTTTATCAGCCATTATTTGGATCAATGTCTGAATTTGTGCATTGCCCAGTTTCAGCCAAGCTTTAGCTGTTGGACAATTGGCCTCACATTTGACACTAGAATACTTTGGAATAAAGAGGAGTTCATGGAAGACTCAAAAACTGCAAGGTGCCCAGGTCCTGTGCCTGCAAAACAAGCCAAACATTATCAGATTTCCACCAGCGTGATGGACAGTCGGTATGAGGTGTTTGTGCTGATATGCTGTGTTTAGTTTTTGCCTAACATTATGGCCGAACATCTCCACTGTGGTCTCATCTGTCCAAAGGACATTGCTCCAGAAATCTTGAGGTTTGTTCATAGACAACTTTGCAAACCTAAGCTCTTCTGCCATGTTATTTTAGAAGAAGCGTTCTCCTGGCAACCATTCCAAACAAACCATACTTGTCCAATCTTTTTCTAATTTTACTGTCATGAACTTTAACATTTAACAGGTTAACTGAGGCTTGTCTGAGGTGTACTTTTGGGTGTTTTGCAATTTCCTGATCATTGCACAGTCTGACCTTGGGGTGAATGTGCTGGGATGTCCACTCCTGTGAAGATTGTCAACTGTCTTGAATGTTTTCCAGTGAATCATTTTCCTTTGCAGAAGAATAATGGACTTCAAAGTGTTTGGAAATGGCCATATAACCCTTCCCAGACTGATGGCAGCAACAATTGCTTCTCTAAGATCATTGCTGATGTTTTTCATCTTTGATACACACCTGAATGCTCCAGACCAGCAAACTGCCAAAACTTCTGCTTTTATAGCAGGGGTGGGGAACGTTGATCCAGAAGGGCCACTCTCTTGGAGAGTTTAGCTCTAACCCTGAAAAAAAACACTCGCCTGCCTGTAAATTTAGTAGATTGCTACTTACTCTCTTAATTCCTGCACCTTACTCACGATTTCTCGCAACATGAGGACAGAAAAGGCGTCAGCTAATAAATGGGAAAACAAAGTAACTTGTGTTACTTATTTGGAAAAAGTAATCTGATTACTTGTCAATATGGAATAATTTTACCAGGATGTGTAGTCAGTGTTGTGGAAAGTTACTTATTTTAAAAGTAACAATACAGTTACAATATTCTATTATTCCAACGCTATCTCACGACTAATTCGTACATATTTTACGAGGTGGCTATTTCATACAAATTTGTACGACCTCACTGCGTCGAATTAAATGCGTTTTGCCTAAACCCAGTGATGGGTAGGTTTAGGGGCGGGGTTGAGGTAGGTCATTCGTGCAATTCATACGAATTTGCCAACTCACAAATATGTACGATTTAGTAAAAATCGTATGAATTAAATCACGAGTGAGGTCGTACAAATTCGTACGAATTAGCCACCTCGTAAAATATGTACGAATTGCCGTGAGATCGGGTTGATTATTCCCTTAAACAACTAACTAATTGTGTAACTTAATTATTTTTAATGAAAAGTATTCATTACTACATTATTTTGCATTACTTTTTCTCACCAGGACTGGGATCGCTTGTTTTTTAATAATAATAAAACAAATTCATTAAAAGATTTAAAGGCCCTTTCAAAGCAAAAGTGAAATTAATAAACCACATTCTCACTTTATCTAGAACTACAAAAACATCATGCACACACAATGCATCTGCACCTTACTCACAATTTCTCTCCTTGCATTACTTCCTTTATGCGTTACATATAATGTGTTACCCCCAACACTGTTTGTAGTAGGTATTGTTGAGACCTGTGGATTGGCAGTCATAACTCAAATCAAGAAAGAAATGTCCAATGAAGACCTACACTAGCTTTCAATGAAAATCCAACAACAACAAAAAACTCACTATTATCTACCAGACTAGTTTTGGTTGCCTTGCATTGTTTTTGAACAAATCTTTTAAGCATACAACAGTGTTTCAATCACTTCCCTGTAGTCATATTTTCTGTTCACTGAAGTCTTTCCCTTGAAGCTGAGGGACGTGACTGCAGTTTTTGGGCGCTTTTTGTACTTGCAAAGACTGCCAAACAAGAAAGTGTAACAATGCCGGCCCACTTTTTCAGCAACCTTGGTTCCGTAATTTCTTTCATTAATTTTCCACATAAGGATCTTTAAAAAGTTGCCCTTTAGGAGCTATAAACCATGAATAAAACCTACCAGTTATGAAATGAATCTTTGATTTGAAGCAAAAAAGTACATTTGATTAAAAGAGAACTGTGCACTATGGCTTTAATGAGGGAAATAACTACAATCCCATGAAGCATTGCAAATTATGTAATCAAATAGAAAAAATAATTAAAACTATTGTTTCAAAGATGTTGATTATACTTTTGTTGCACAACGTATTCCCCACAAAATATACTTAAAGACCTCCTGATCTATTTTTTTATGTTCTTCACATGTTTGTGTGGTGTTTTTAATATGCTTTAAGACAAACCATGTTCAAATTAATCAGTTAACACTGCTGAGTATTAACTGCACCTTAAAACGGCAGAGTATCTGGACAATCCACCCGATCGCATGGCAATTTGTACGTATTTTACGAGGTGGTTAATTCGTACGAATTTGTATGACCTGACTTGTTCGAATTAGTATGATTTTTGCTAAATCGTAAGTGACAAGTTGCCTGATTCATATGATTCAGTGGAATGTAAAAGAAGAATATTTAAATTATAAAATATACTTATATTTTCATGTTTGTTACCAGCATTCTTCAAAATATTTTCTTTTGTTATCAGTTGAATAAAGAAACGCACATTGAGTAAATGATGAACGCATGTTCATTTTTGGGTGAATCTCTTTAAATATATATACATACATATACACACACTGCACATATATATATACTGTGTATTATATATATAGGTAACACTTTACAATAAGGTTGTATTAGTTAATGCATTAGTTAACATGAACTAATAATGAACTGCACTTTTAAAGCATTTATTTATCTTTGTTAATGTTAATTTCAACATTTACTAATGCATGAATAAAATCTTGTTGACATTAGTTAATGCGCTGTGAACTAACATGAACAGCTGTATTTTTATTAACTAACGTTAACAAAGATTAACTAATTCTGAACAGAGGTGTTGTTCATGGTAGTTCATGTTAACTAATGCAACCTTATTGTAAAGTGTTACCTATATATATATATATATATATATATATATATATATATATATATATATATATATATATATATATATATATATATATATATATATATATATATATATATATATATATATATATATATATAAT
The DNA here is from genome assembly GCA_023029165.1 of Gobiocypris rarus. NCBI lineage: Eukaryota > Metazoa > Chordata > Actinopteri > Cypriniformes > Gobionidae > Gobiocypris > Gobiocypris rarus. The sequence continues at coordinate 38,065,200 of CM040915.1, read as the reverse complement.
TTAGTAGCTGGCTTTATAATTACTCATTAAAGGCACAATATGTAAGATTTTTGGATTAAAATATCCAAAAACAATTAGAATTATATATTTTGTTGACTCGTGTACCTTATCCCAAATGTTTCCAAGAATGTTTAAATCCAGAGAAGTATGCAATTTTAACCAGGAGGTTACCCTCAATTTCCGGATTTATTTTGTAGAAACCATGGAAACAACAAAGATGCTTTAATATATGATGGGTTTTATTAGACAGGTGTTTGGAGACACCCATCGACATAAAACAAATCATTGTTATATAGCTCAACACATTTATCTTATTATTTAAATCTAGTTTTCGTACCACCTTTTACCACGAGTAACATGTACTATGCGTAATATCGATCGAGCTTACTGCAGGGTGCAACAAGTGTCTCATAGTAGCATTGCAACATAACTTTCAACACACTCAAATGTATCGCTGCGTTACCTCTATAGAGCTCCGGATCTAAACGCCGACATTTTGGCAGGCGATCAGGGGAGCGCTAGAGCGGTAGCATTTGTATCTATAGTGGTCGAACAATAATTTAAAACCAGACTGTTTGAACCTTACTATTTCAACATGGTGGGCAGCTGCTGTGCGCCAGGATGCCAACAGGCTGGGGAGGGCAAGAGGGAAATCATTTTATCGTAGTAATTTGTTGAAATGCTGTGAATTTGAGTTTATTCTTCATTTTAACTACTTTTACCTCATGTAACTAATTAAAATAAGTTCCCATTAAATACAATACTTAATCATGATAACAGAAGTGCTTATATATATACATTAATCAACGATAACATCGTAATCTATTCACAAAATGTTTTCTCTCTTAAAATGCAAGCGAGTGTAAATGTCAGGATTATCATAAATGTGTAAAGAATCTGTCATGTAAAACAAGAGCTTATGCAGTTCAGTCTGTCTGCTATTTTATAAACTCCTGATCGGAGGCTTCCGTAAATATTAAGTTTATACGTAGATTTAGGCTTCAACTAAGTTTAATGGTGCGATGTACAAATATTCAGTAGTGCATAAATTGTAATTTAGTGCCCATTTACGTCAAAACTAGGCAAACCGTAACTTACGTACAGCTGATGCATCCGGCCCCAGGATACTGCAGGTCAGGAAAGCTATCCGTTCCTTTATCAATAGACATGAAAAGCCCAGGGGCATTATAGGGACCTGTTAAGTTTTATCTTAAGTTTTGCTATGTGCAGGTCTATGTCTTTTGAATTAAAGTGCACAGTGAAATATATTGCTTTGAAACTCATGCTGGTGTCATTCATTTCATATTCGCTTCCGGCTGTCCCTGCCTGCCAATATGGCGTTGTAAACAGAATGGGTCACGTGACGTCCGGAGCTTTATACGCATGACCGGAATCGCTCGTCGGCGGCATTTTAAAAGCTCTGCAAAATCAAAGCGTCATCAAGCTACCCCTTTATTTTGAACAAGCGACCTCTAGCAGCGAAGAAATACATATTGTGGCTTCAAACATAACCAAATATTTTAATTTTGAATTATAATTCTAATCTATGAAGTTGAATTGAATGTGGTTGATCCATTTGTTTGTTGTCTGTGATCAATTGGTTTGTAGATATTCTATTGAGTGGAGAAAGGACTCTGAAAACCACTTTGACATTGACCCTGTTGAAGGAACCCTGTCTGTCAGTGAAGCCCTGGATAGAGAGAGAATTGCTGAACACAACGTCACTGTTGTAGCAACAAAAGTTAGTAAGTATGGTGGATTGTGTTTTATCCAGATGTGCAGATACAGTATGACCAGCATAGCAGGTTTTATAGTATGATGGGGATTGAGTTTGTTGAACACATTTCTAAAGACCATATCCCCATCTAGTGGAGAAGAATGAAAATACAACAGTGTTTCACTTCTAGAGGCTGAAACTAAATTATTAAATCATAAATAAAAGCTCAATACTGTTAATATAAAAGATTTGCCAAGAGCTCAACTGAGTAAATTAATATTTTTTTATGTCAAGCCGATTTGTTAATGAAATGCAGCCACAACTACAAAGTTTTCGGCAAATTTGAATGCGATCCAGCCAAATTCCTTTTGTTTTGTTGTAGCTACAATGGATTCCTTATAAGGATTTATTATAACATGAAAGCATCTTTAAAGTTCAAAACCACCAGCTCCTGAAGAGTGTTAGTGTCAGTATAACATCAAATACTTTTTTTATTTTTTTATTTGTCCCTTTTCCTTTCAAGTATGAAATGTGTGTGATATTTTGCAGATTCCACTGATCTTATTCATGGACAGTATCCTTGTTTGATCTTTCAGACAACCCCCTGCTGTCCAGCAAAGTTACTGTCACAATCAAGGTGCTGGATGTCAATGAGTTTCCTCCAGAACTTGCCTTTGTATACGAGACGTTTGTTTGTGAAAATGCAAAAGTAGGACATGTAAGTATGTGTGTGAATAACTACCTGTGCTTCAATTTGAGTTTCTGGGCCTGTTGTTGGGTGTTGCAGTGAATTAATGTGAGAAAACCGTGCCTTGATCTTCTCCTTTCATGCTGAAAGAGAGCTACTCCCAGTACAACACTGCCTATCAGTGTCTCCCTATTCAGTCTTTTATACCAGAGAACGTAGTTTCCTTGCTTATGTGCGAAACAGATGACACAACAAAGGCAAAGCCTCTTCAGAATTTACTAGTCAACTGATCAGCACAAACCCTTGAAGACAAATAGATGCAGTTTTCATGAGGAACCAGTAATTAATCAAGTCACACACAATAACCCAAACAATTCTAAATATTTAAACAAATAAAATAAAATTCATTTAAATATGTTTAATTCTGGTAAGTTTAAAATTAAAACAATAACTACAAATGTAGTTGCTTTTGTCATTTACCAAGCTGTATTGTTTTAAAACTAATTGATTTTGATTGCTAGGTTTTATAAGTTTGTATTTTTTTTTTTTTTTTAATATAACATTTATTCTGAATTCATTCAGAGTTTAAATGTTATTAATTTCAATTTTGATGAGAAATCTTAAAAACAGAAAAATATATTTTTTAAAAGCTGGTTTATTTACATGCATAATTATCAATGTATTACTATTTACTAAATATCTGGCAATAAATGTAATGTTAAATATAAAAAGTATGCTTGCAATTTTAAATACATATTTTATTCTTCAAATTTATTCTGAATTCAAAATGCATTCTAAAATTCTTCATTTGAATATCTCATAATTAATATGTGTGAATTTTAAAAACTTAAAGTATTTATTTTATTACTATTTACTAAATGTCTGACAATAATAAATACTCATAAAGAGTAATACTAACAGAAGAAAAAGCTTACAATGTTGTCAAGTTTTGAAAACTTTCTTTTATCCCAGTTTAATATGCAGAGACACAGCAACATTGGAGCCAATAGCATGGTTTGGGGGCGGGACTATCTGTTTGTCCAACTTATGAAATGTGTTAAACCTGTTTGAAACAAATCATTACTTTTCAAGTTCTGTTTGGTGATTCTAGTGTAGTCAGAAATTACTCGTCAGAACGTACGCTTAAGCTGTATTTGCAGCTTGCACATTTAAATAAATGCAATATAAAATAACTTAAGGGGATGGAGTACTATTTTTTTTTCTCTGCCATGTTAAATCCTGTCATTCTCTCAGAATGCATGACATTGTCATCAGAGGTTTATAGAGTTGACAGCGAACCAGTCATAAATTACGCCCCATGGGATTGAGTCATAAAGACAGTCAGAAACCTCAAATGATCCCTTTGAGGTTTTATGAGTCAAGCACGTCAGCTCTGCCAATCAAAAAGTCTATTGGTGTCTGCCGAACACTGCTTTTACGAAATATTCAAGCTCTTTTCTGTGGTGTTTTATTCAGATCACTTTTCTGTGTCTGTTCTCTAGGTGATTCAGATCATCAGCGCCACAGACAAAGACATGCCAGCTGTAGAGCACCGGTTCTACTTCAAATCCCCATCACAGACCAGGAACAGAAACTTTACAATCAGGGACTATGGAAGTAAGTTGGAACATCGTCACTTACAGGGACCGTTTCTTGTCTCTTCACACTCAGTTAGAAATGACATTAATCACATACATTTATATTTTCAATTCAAAACAGCCATATTTGAGAAAATAGTAAAAAAAAAGTTGAGTTTGCATCACTGGATGTTACCATCTGTCGTTTAACATTTCTGTTATTTAACACTTTTGTCGCAAAACAATTTTACATGTAGTCCTATTAAATGTTTCGCTTACCTCACTTTCCTTCAGCGTTAAACTGACACTTCCTCCTGGAGTTTGTGCTCTGCTTCTGTGACTGGTAAACGCTGCATACTTTGATGTGATTGGTCATCTCAATCATTTTGACATTGATGAGCGCCGTTAGACCGATGAGGCAGACCAGTCTAAAAATGTGACTTTTAAACCTTTTTGTCATCCTAACAACAACATACAGAGCACTGCATAAGGAAGTGCAGCAGAGCAGGGGTCCGTTCTTCGTACCTCGCTTAATACATCGGAGATGATTTGACAGATCCCAGATCTTTTAAAAGTGATAACTGATCTCTGGCTAATTTGGTTCTTCAAACGAATTTTCAGATTGGATTAAAGGGTTAGTTCACCCAAAAATTTAAATTATGTCACTAATTACTAACCCTCATGCCTTTCTAGACCCGTAAGACACGAAATGATGTTTTTGTTGAAATCCGATGGCTCAGAAAGGCTTCCATTGACAGTAATGTAATTTCCTCTCTCAAGACCCATAAAAGTTACTAAAGATGTTGTTACAAAGTTGTTACAAATTACTAAAGACGTCTCACTACAGTGGTTCTACAATAATTGTATGAAGCGATGAGAATAGTTTTTGAGCGCTAAAAAAAACCCTAAATAGCGACTTTTGATGGGCAGATTTCAAAACACAGCTTCACGAAGCTTGGGCGTTCTGAATCAGCGTATCGAATCAGCGGTTCGGATCGCCAAAGTCACGTGATTTCAGCAGTTTGGTGGTTTGACACGCGAGCCGAATCATGAATCGATGCGCTGATTCATAAAGCTCCGAAGATTTGTGAAGCTTTTGCGTTCACCTGCAATATTCCTTTAAAGATGATGAAATACTAAAAATAAGATTCAACATATACATTCATAGCAGTATCTACTGGGAGAACATCTCTAAACTACCGAACTAGTGCAGTGACGTGAATAGTGGTCACATCACCTCGTGATCCACTTGCCGCGTGAGCCTCGCAGCCTGCTCCCGTGCTCAGTCCCCAGTGTTCTCAGCACACGAATATCATCAACTGTGATTCACAGAGACAGGGTCACTCAGGGCTACACAGCCAAACAGGCACAAGGTGTGCTTTAATGACTTCTACCTTGTCAAGAGAAATCCCCCAGTTGCCCAGGCGTAACAAACCTCTCATGACGGGGTCAGTCGACCTTCCAGGCGAGGACAAGCGCATCTCGATGCGTTGACTCAGTGCTACGAGCACCAAGCAAAGCCCTCAACGTGAGACCAACAGGCACCTGCTGTGTTTTCAAGCTTGGTTTAAAGATATTTTCAATTTCCTCTGGGTCATATAAACACTTGGCTAGACACTTGAATCAAAGATAGTCCATCTTTGATGCTTCAAATTTTAATCATATTTTTTTAAGTGAATTAGGAATTTTAATCATATTTTTTAAAGTGAATTGGGATAGAATTAAAGGTGCACTCAGATTTCTTTATTTTAATTGATCAGTAATCAAATAAAAGTTGTTTTATTTTACATGGAGCAGGACACCACATGGAACACCACCATGTTGAAATCTTGGTAACCCACCTGTTTTTGGCCGCTTTCTGTCGTAAAATTAACTAATCACGGCTGAATGCAGTGCAACAGAAGTAGCCTATTTACCCATTCGTTTTGTCCATAGATATTTTAAAATAAACCAAACCAGTCAGCTCCATGAACACACACAGTATATACAATACTGTTCAAAAGTTTGTGGTTGTTTCATTAACTGTTTCATTAAACACTGGGTTATTTGGGAAGCTGAACAAGGTTATTTTTCCTCAAAACCAAAACAATTATTTAGTGACATTGTTGATTTTGTGGTCTAAAAGCAAAATGACAAATCACGCGCTCATCCTGGAGAAGTGCCCATTCAAGAAATGCCACCATTTATGATGTCATACAGGGCCATACTTGTACTAATACACCCATTCTCATACAAGGCCAAAACACTTTCTGAAACTTGTTTGAATCCTGAAAAAATTGCATTTGGCACAGAAATACTCTGCTTATGTTCAGTTTTTTTTTTTTTTTTTCATGGACATTCAGTTTGTTTTCATCAGTCACGTGTTCCTTTGTTCTGTTTCCCGCCACAATCTGTCACCATAGACACTAACCTCATTCATCACAGCTGTTCGTCATTTTAGTTAATCATCTGTGTATTTAATGCTGTGTTCCAGGCAGATTTTTGAGCCCGTAAGTTACGACTTCAAACCATGACTCTCGACTTTGTAGTGCAAGGAATTGTGGTAGCTAGATGTAAACAAAGCATGGTGGACCGTACAGGGTTTATGCTCATTTACAATAATTTCTGTCACCAAAGAGGCTTACTCCTTACTTATGTGAGGGAAACGGAGGAGAAAAAACAGTGCATAAGGTAAGAGAAGCTGTTACACCTTTTATTTTATGTTATGTATATCCACAGGGGCTGCCATTGTTGTTTTGCGGGCTATGTGACATCAGAACGCGTAACTGGGAGTACATCAATCTAGCACTTTCATGGGTGGAAGATTGGAAAACCGTGGGTTGCCTGGAACGCAGCATTTGAATCTTATTAATAAACCTTGTGTTATCTCAATCATCGTCTTAAAGGAGTCATGCATTGAGAAACAAAATTTTAATTCAGCCTTTAATATATAAAAGTTAATCGTGATATAAGCATATCCTGTAAGTTTCAAAGCTGAAAACTTCCTTGTTAGTGAAAGAAAAGCTTTTATTAACACCAGGCTCAGAAAACGCTCAATCTCAGAATGTGCTGTGGTGTCAGCGCTTGTCCTGTGAGTGCCAATAATAGATCAAAATGTACAGGAGTATACAAGGAGGAGAGTGAGTCTGAGTAAAAGGCATGTTCGTGAGTTGTTCCTGTGTTGCTTGCATCTTTTCTAAGACTTAACATATTGACGATGAGGATGCCGTGGAATTTAAGTCAACCTATGCCATTTCTACAAAATTTGGGTAAGCCGCCGATGCCATTTAAGGAATGGATTCCGTTTTTCGAGAATTGTGTCTTGGCCATGGACGAAGAGCTGTCGGAAGCCCGAAAACGCGCTCTACTGATTCACTGCCAGGGGGCAGAAGGCCAGAGACTATTTTACACGCTCACGGTTGCAGATGATAAGTACAACATGGCACTGCAAGCTATTAGCACATTCTTCTAGCCAAAAGTGAATGTGGTAGCTGAACGGTACAGATTTTGCCAGCGAGGAAAGCGGCATGGTGAAACTATGGATTAATATGTTGCGGCGCTAAAGGAGCTTGTGGCTACATGCAAATTCGGAACCATGGAGGAGGAAATGATCCAGGACCAACTTGTTGAAAAAACTAATTCAAACCGCATACAGGAAGGTTTACTCCTAGAAGTGGATCTTACTTTGAGAAAAGCTGTCACAATTACCATCCAAATAGAAACAGCAGTGGCAGAGGCAAACATGATGAGAAAAACGGCGGATGTACAAGTTATTCAACAGTCAAAACAGATCTGGCCACGAATGGTGGAAACACGCACAGACATTACGAGGAGCAACGGCAATGCACCCACCTACCAAACGTGCTACAGATGTGGTTCAATACAGCATACTGCCGACTTTCAATGCATGCAAGAAAAGAGGACAGTTCGCCAAAGTGTGCCGTGGACACAGAAACTTAAGTGAGATCTCAATTCCTGATGTGACTGCTTACGATAGAAAGCCCTTATCGTGACTCAAGCAAGATAATGTGTACTGTTCAAATTAGCGCATGTGGAGCAACACAGGACGTGGAGTTAATGCTGGATATGGGCTCAGCAGTATCAATTATTCCAATGTCAGTGTGTACTCAAAATTTTCCTGATGCTACCCTTGTGAAAGCGAAAGTGAACTTAGTGAGCTACGGTGGACATGCCATATTGGTAGCGGGATGCATAGAAGCTGAGATCATATACAGCGAGCGGCGTGCTACAACTGAACTGTTCTTTGTGAACACTGGCACTGTGGTGTTGGCAAGAGACTTGTTCGCAGCATTAGAACTGCAGCTGTTAGATGGCCATATTGTTACATCATCATGCCGCACGATACATTCAGCTGACGTTAGTACGAAGCCCGAGAAACTGGGTTGCGCACAAAAATTTACACACCTAGTCAAAGTTTGTGCTGACGTGAAACCAATACAGCAGAAACTACGCCACCTTCCATTTGCGAAGCTGTGCACTGGAATTAAAGTGACTCATTCAGCAGGATGTGATTAAGCCTATTGAATCATCAGAATGGGTCTCACCCAATATAGTCACAAAGAAAAACGATGAAAACATACAACTTTATGTGGACCTGTGAGAACCAAATAAGGCCATAGTGGTGGACAGTTTTCCACTTCCCCACATAGAAGAAATGTTTGCAGAACTGAGGGGATCAACTATCTTTTCAATGCTAGCTCTTCAAAGCGCTTATCACCAAGTCCTATTGCATGAGGATAGCCATAGACTCACTTCATTTATCACTCATGAAAGCTTATTTCGCTATAAGCAAGTACCTTACGGACTGGCATCAGGGCCGAGTTGCTTTCAGAGACTAATGTCGACCATAAATGTTGTAAAAGGACTTGTAAATGTTCAATGATACTTGATGACGTGGAATTGGTCACGTAACAGCCATTTCTGTTGATGAATTCAGGACTGCCTGCTCAATATACGGTAAAGTATGTGACTTTACCATTAAAAGATTAAAAAACGACCAAGTGGCCAAAAACCCTGAAGGGTCTAGGACCTGACCTGTTACGATATTACAAAATTCAACATTAACTTTCTCTTCAGGATGATTGCGTGGTAAAAGGAAGAGAACTGTATTGGTGGCCGGGTATGGATGCCCAGGTTTAGACAGCCATCAAATCATGCATTACGTGTCAAACTCATGACAATCAGCAGTCGTCCGCACTCCGCCACTCCAGCCTGTAACCCTCCCAGATGGAGCAAGTGAGAAATTCCCTATAGACATTGTGGGGCCCTTTGACAACTGCTGTAACTGTAGTGGACTACTTTAGTAAGTGGCCAGAGATTGCTTTCATGCCCCAGGTAACCTCTTCAGTGGTTATTTAGATTCTTTCGACTGTGTTCAGCTGTGAAGGTAACCCTAAGGAGTTGATCTCAGACCACGGCTCTCAATTCATGTCATGTGAGTTTGAGGTGCTTCTCCAAAATCGAGAAATTATGCATCGGACGGCATCTGTTTATTACCCTCGTGCCAATAGAGAGGTTGAACGTTTTAACCGTACTTAGAAGCACGCGTTACTTACTGCTTCCCTGGAAGGCAAGGGATGGAAAGAATTCACAAGGGAATTCTTACAAGCATAACGTGTCACACCTCATTAGACTACTCATTGTTCACCTGCTGAATTGTTACATGCAAGACTGATGCACACTAAACTACACATCTCAGGATTACAGAAAATGCAGTGTCTTCAGCAACCATGTGTGCAGAAAATTGTGAATCGTGTGAAACATGCAGAAGATCTCAAAAACATGCACTGATCGTAAGCGTGGGGCAACAGAAGTGTCATTCAAACAAGGATCTTTTGTTTGGGTGAAGCGACCAGGTATCCTTCCAATTCCTCACAACTAAGCTTATAGCAGTGGGCTTTTACTTCCAAGTGTTCCATGAGAGAGGCTCAAAACCATTGTAGAAAGTAGCCTATTACTAATTAATTATGATGTTTTCAAATTTCAAAAGTTTTTTTTTTTTTCACTGTGATTTTTTGATTGGTGTATCTTTGGAACATCATGGATCACCTGGAACTTGGCATTACATTTTGTATTTTTCTAAATAGAAAAGTTTTTAACTGACTGATAGAGCTAGGTCTCTTTTGAAATGGTTCTATGGAAGTTTCTTTATGGAGAATAAGATTTTACTTCCAGAATCCTCATTAGTTCTGGACTCCAATCTTTCAAATAATCTTACGAATATCTATTTATCTAATATGACTTCTGAACTGTAATGTTGCAAGAATTGTAATCATACACCGGTTGTTCGTCGGCCAGAGGAGAACTGGCACCCAGACTGAGCCTGGTTTCTCCCAAGGTTTTTTTTCTCCATTCTGGCCCTGAAGGAGTTTTGGTTCCTTGCCACCGTTGCCTTTGGCTTTTGGCTTGCTCAGTTGGGAACACCTACATTTCTACTATATTACCACATACACTATATGATAATTGAAATTAGCCGGATAACATCACCGTTTTCACCAGAGCGGCTGTACAAATTCTGTTGCATTCCTGTTAAAACCATGAAGCTGCTTTGAAACAATTTGACTTGTTAAAAGGCTACACTATCAACTAACCAATATAATTCCTCAGTTAGGACCATATTAAATGTATAGTTCATTCTGCAAACTATAATTATTGGCAGAAAAGTACACACTGAGATTAAAACACTCGCCAACAACCTGAAGTGTTGTGCAGCCTAGTTGTGTTTGGACTCCAGCTGTTTCAGAGGCTCTTCTCAGAAAGGTATCGAGTTTTTCCCAGGAGTAACTCATGTTAGCTTGTTATCCCCTTAACCAGAACCACTTTTTCTGTACTTATTTCCACTTCAAAGGGATCCATTTTTCTGTTTAATTCTGGAATTAGGCCAGTCTCCATACCTCATAAGTGGCTCTTGAATTCATAGTATTGTGTCATGGAGAAATGTATGAATGGCAGGTTATGATCCCTGAGAGCATGAGTGTGATTATCACTGTTTATCTAAGTACAATCATTTATAGCCTCCATTAAATCTGCATTATAGATACTTTGTTCTCTCGGTTTTCAGACAACACAGCTGGAGTGGTGACCAGGCGAGGGGGATTTCGCAGACTAGAGCAGAGCATGTACCTGGTACCGGTCATTGTGGAAGACAGCGGGTACCCGATCCGAAGCAGCACTGGGACGGTGTCTATGCGGGTATGTACCTGCGACACAGACGGCTCCCTCCTTTCCTGCAATGCGGAAGCCGTCTTCTTTCCCATGGGACTCAGCACTGGAGCTCTGATGGCCATACTGCTGTGCATTGTTATTCTGCTGGGTGAGTTATACATGTTTGTGTCCAACAGGATACTGTGGATTATGGTAAGACAAAGAATGATGTATTTAACGTGGTATATGGAAGACATAAGATGTGTAGTCAAGTCAAATTATTTTTATTTATAATTTTATTTGGCCAAAGGCTATGATGTCAGGACACTGACAATACAGACAATCATGCAAACAAGTATACGGGTATTTCTTCTGGGACTTCTTTGTCCTAGCGATGGATTTGTATTAAAACTACAAAAAAAAAAAATGCTGGGTTAAAAACAACCCAAATTGAAAAAGGACAAACCCAGCAGTTAGGTTAAATGTTTGCCCAACATGCTGGCCAGTTTTATGTAACCCAACTATTCTCTAAAAATTACTATATGACTAGCTTAAAATGACCCCAAAATAGGTTGTAAATTAAAAATCAGACACATAATTACTAAAAGCAACAATAATAATCAAAAGGTGAACATTTATTAATAAGCAATTTAATTTTTATTCACTCTAAAAAATGCTGGGTAAAAAACAACCCAAGTTGGGTTGAAAATGGACTAACCCAGCAGGTTGGTTTAACCCTGGGGTTAGGTTAAATGTTTGCTTAAGACAACACAATCGCTGGGTTAAAACAACCCAATTGCTGGGTTAGTCCATTTTGTTTATTTATTAATTCAACTTAAATAAAAACGTTAGGTTCATTTTAAGCAATACAGCAAAACAAACAAAAAAATATTGTTGAGTTAAATAAAATTGCCCTGCACATTTGGCAAACATTTAACCCAACCGCTAGGATAAAACAACCCAATCGCAGGGTTTGTCCATTTTCAACCCAGCATTTTTTAGAGTGTAACAGATTCACCAAAAACTTCCAAATGCCTTTATTCAGTACATTACTGTTCAAAAGTTTGAGGTCGGTAAGATTTTTTAAAAAGTGTTTAAAAAGTCTCTGATGCTCACCCAGGCTGGATTTATTTGCTCAAAATTACAGCAGATATCATGTGTAATATTATTAAGATTTCAAATTGTAATCTATAGTTAAGATGTAATTTTTTTCTTGAGATGGTAAAGCTGAATTTTCAGCATCATTACTCTTCAGTGTCATATGATCCTTCAGAAATTATTCTATGCCATGCTCATGAAACATTTCTTATTATTATCGTTGTTGAAAACAGTTGCGCTGCTTCATATTTTTGTGGAAACTGATCAGTTTTTTTCAGGATTGCTTGAATAAAAAAATCAAAAGAACAGCATTTAGTCTTTTGTAACATAACTTTAATGCATCCTTGATTTGAAGTGTTTTGATTTTTGTATATAATACATTTTTTATTGACTTCAAACATTTGAACATTAGTGTAGTGATTGTATTACTCCTTTCATAAAGCATTTTTATTATTATTATGCAAAACAAACAAATTTAAGATAAGATAAATGCTAGCAAAATTATAAATGCTAGAAATTAGCTTTTGCAAAACACAAGAGTCTTTTTAAACCCTTTCGGAAATGTCTGTTGTTGTTGTTGTCAATAATAGCAGAGTGCTATTAAAACAGATGCGAGATGTGGAAATGTTAATGACTTTCAAAAAAAAAAAAAAGATGCATTACATGCATTGTTTTGTGTTGTATGTAAATACACTGTAGGACATTGTTAGTGGTATGAAAGTGTGCACATAATTAAAGAAACACTATAAACATACGTACACATAAGTACACAATGCATTAAATATTGAATGTGGCAGGTTATGATCCCTATAAAAAAGTAAAAAAGAGCAGTACTGGAACAGGAGTACTGAGGTAGAATTGCAATAAAAATGCCGTATTGCAATAATAGGTAAGTGAATTCTGTAGACAGTGCAGTGAAGTGCTTTGACTTCATATTTTCATTTGCCAGCATTATGGGGGAAAAAGATTCCTATATATGGCGACCACTTGGGGGAGCTGATGCAAAAATAATGATTTGAGTGTGATAAGTATTATGTTCCAAAAGACAATAACATGAGGAAACCTTCACCTAATAACACGTGCATGATTTAGCCAAATTGTCCCTTCTGCTTCATCTGAAAGCGTGAATTTTTAGGGCTAATCTTTAATTCTCGCTGCAGCGCCTGTGCCTCCCGTCTCTTTCTCTCGCATCTTTCTTTGAGTGGAGTGGGGCGAGCGAGTTCTGTCTGCCTCAGAGGAGGGAGATGAAAGCTCAGAAAATCTACCTCCCCTGCTCTCACGCAACCGAGGCACTACGATGTTGACAGACAGCATGTCAAAACTGCATTATGGCTACCCCCGGGCTGCCGTTCTCTTTAGTCTCGTTTTGAAACCCCACGTCAGAACAAAAAAGAAATCAGCTAATGGCCCTGGAACATGTGACCACCCCTTTTTCACTAGTCTGTTGTCACTTAAATGTCCGGTACTGTATGTATGTCAACATGCATTACGCCACAAGACCAGTTATCTGCCTCTGGTGTCTTGCAGTGATGGTGGTGCTCTATATGGGCCTGAGAAAACACAAGAAGAAGGACACTCTGATGTCGTCCAAAGAGGACGTCCGGGACAATGTGATCCACTACGACGATGAGGGGGGAGGGGAAGAGGACACCCAGGCCTTCGACATAGGTACGTTGCGCAATCCCAAAGGCATCAAAGAGACGGCGCAGCTGCAAAAAATAAGATCAGAGGATGAGCCTGATCAGGCTAGTGCTTGTGTGTCCAACGAGGACAGCGAGGACATCAGAGCCTACATCCATCATTGTCTTCTAGAGAACTCCACACCTCCGTATGACTCTCTGGTTACATATGCATATGAGGGAGAGGGTTCGGTGGCAGAGTCCCTCAGTTCCATTGAGTCTTGGGTGCTCGAACCCAAGGAGGATTACCGAAATCTCTGTGACTGGGGTCCTCGTTTCAAAACGTTGGCTGGGATATTTAAAGAGCATGAGTGTAAGGCCATGGAGAAGGTGGAAAACGAAGCACATGCTGAGGCCCTTAAGGACAGACTGGACTGAGAGCATTTTAAGGAGCTCCATGAAAAACACATAGATTATTTGTTTCAGGAATGGCACTTGAAGGGATTGTTCAGACTAAAATTATGTTGTTCCAAACCTGTATAACTTACTTTCTTCTGTGTAAAGGTGCAGTCGCATTTTATTTTTTTGTTTGGTTTTTGAGAATTTGTCAATTCTCAAATCATATGGATTGGATTCCTATTGAAATTATATTTCAACTGTGAAAATTCACTGAATGAAAAAAAAATCACTTTTTCTTTTTTTTTACAGTGTAGGGATAGAATGTTGTTTTGGGCCCCATTGATTTTGAATAAATTGACATAAACAATTGAAACTCTTCTGCAGAAGAAAGTCAGTCAAATGGCTTGGAATGGCATGAGGCTGAACAAATGTTGGCAAAATATGAATTTAGGGGTGAACTGACTCTTTAAATGAAGAAGTAGTGGCTAGAGGACACACTGACAAGGCTGGCTATTTGCCTTTCCTATACCTCATGCATATTTTAAACTCTTCCGTGCATTTTAACATCTGTTTTATACTCTAAGTCAAAGAACCCAAAAAAAACACCCTCTTTGATATAAAAGTGCCTCATGAACTGCTTTATTTGTCTTTCAACAGTTGACATTGTCTTTGCAATGATCCAAGCAAGATAATTCTATAACCTCTGTGTACATGGACAAATAGGAGGGGGAAAAAAGGATAAACATCACATTAAAAAAAGCGTCACCCTGCTGGCTCTCCATACAAACATATTTACCAGCACTTAGCAGGAATTCTGCCAAGCCAATGCCCAGGACGTCACAGTCAGTACTTTTCACAGATGCCCCAAGAACAAATCTGTTTGGATCGCCCTCAGTGACTAACCCCAAACTGTGCTGCTTGCTTCCATGGTGATCGAGCCCCTCCAAACCTCTTCTTACTGTCCTACGGGTCTCTGCCACTGGTTTGATAGCCACAGGCTGTGTGCCTGCTGTCTTCCTGTCTAACTGTTGTGGTGCCACTCTGACATCACCCTACAGCTATTCATCAGAGCTGTGGCTTACACTGGGACAGCTGATTTAAGTGTGTCTGAGTTGGCCAGCCGAATTTTGATTTACCTTTTCTATCAGCCTTTCTGATAGAGGAGATAATGAGACCTCTTTGTCAAAAGTTATCAAAAGAGAATATGAAAGAATCTCGTATTTATTATTATTGAAGATATTGTATAAACTTGTGTCTATAACAAACTCAAATGGAGACTTTGGACAATAAAGTTATTATGTTTGTGATAAATGCTCTTTGCCTTTTCCCCACTTGATTCAGATTAGATTAGCCAGGGTTAGACCTGCATGTTACATACCAGAGGCCTAAGCGTATTTGTATACCAGTTTTATAAATTTATGTTACATTTTCATTTAAAAAAAAAACAAAAAAAACCCAGAATCTTATGGCTTGTTTCCACCGAGCGGTCCAGTATGGTTCAGTACAATTCGGGACCGTAAACCCTGTTTCTGGCTTGCGTTTTCACCGTCAACAGTCCGCTTATGGTAGGAGTGGTGTAGCGATCAACATAATTATCTCGCAAAGAAGAAAGCAACACAGTAAACAACAATGGACAACATACAGCAAATCTTGTTCTTGCTTCTCGGCATGTGGCTGTTGTCACAAGAAGACACACTTTTTGGATCCAAGTCTGCAAGGAAATCACAGCCGAAAAATCATGCGCAAGAGACGATTCTCTGCCAACCAGTCAGTGTTCTGCAGTAAGTTTAGCTCTACCCTTTTAGTACTGGACTACAACGGAAGAGTGCCGAAATTAGGGTACCATTCACAATTTCTTTTTTTTTTTTTTTTCATTTATTTTTTATCAGAACAAGGTACATAGAAAGTATTCAGTGACACGAACACTTTTAAAGTTATTGTTTTTCAAATTTTTCACCCATATAATCCCATCCCAACATAACAACACCGGCTGCTAGGAAAGATAAATACTGACATTAACACACAAAAAAAAAAAAAAAAAAAAAAAATTGTATAATAATAAATTATAAAATAAAAATAAGTAAATAAAAATATAATAAAAACAGCTTAAGTTAGTTTAAAGAGGGAGGAGTATATTCTTCTCAAAATAGTTTATTAGAGGATCCCATGTTTTGTAGAATGCTCTGGTTGACCCTCTAAGAAAATATTTAATTTTTTCAGTTTTCAGGAACATTATTAGGTCACTAAGCCATAATGACAATTTAGGTGGATAGGGTGATTTCCACTCTAGGAGAATTCTCCTTCTAGCTATTAATGTTGCAAAAGCCAAGGCATTCTCTTTATCTTTAGATATTGGAACATCATCACCTCTGACACCAAACAGAGCCATTATTGGGTTAGGGTGAATTTTTAATTTAAAAGCTAAGTTTAAAATGTCAAAAACTGAAAACCAAAATTGTCTCAATTTAGAGCATGACCAAAACATATGGGTAAGATCTGCCTTTGATGCCTTGCAACGGTCACATGTTTCATCTATATTTGGGTACAGTTTAGCCAACTTGGTTTTACTATAATGAATACGGTAAAGAACTTTCATCTGAATCAGATTGAGTCTTGCACAAGATGAAGTCCCATTTACTCGGTCAACAGCCTTATCCCAGGTGTCTTCAGATATTTCAATTCCTAACTCTCCTATCCATTCTGCCTTGATCTTTTCTATTGATATATTTTGAAACGACATGATCAGGTTGTATATTTTAGAAATGGATCCCTTAAGGTGCGGAGTGACCTTCAAAACTAAATCTAATTGTGATTCTGAGGGCATTTGAGGAAACCTTGAGCAGTGGGCTTGGATAAAGTGACGAACCTGAAGATATCGAAAGAAATCTGAGTTTTGAAGACCAAACCTTTTAACAAGATCGCTGTAGTTAGCAAAAGTATTATTAATATAGAAGTCGCTACATTTAACTAAGCCCAGGTGTTGCCATTGCTTGAAAGTAGAATCTAGCTTGGGAGCCAGGAATAGATGATTATTGCATATGGGGTTTTCCAAGGAAAAGTCTGAGAGTTTAAATACTTGTCTAAACTGATTATATATCTTTAGAGTCGAAATTACAACTGGACTTGAGGAGAATTGTGATGGTGAGAATGGAGATTTCATTGTGATCAGCACAGCAAGTGATGTAGACTTGCACGATTTAGCCTCTGCTGCACACCAGTCTGTATGTGGAGACTGGAACCAATAAACAACTTTTTGTAAATTTGCTGCCCAATAATAATTTAATAGATTTGGGAGAGCCAATCCACCATCCTTTTTTGGTCTCTCAAGAAGCTCTCTACGTATTCTTGGTTTTTTGCCCCCCCATATAAAAGAAGACAGCAACCTATTAGTCGACTGGAAAAAGGACTTTGGCAAGAAGATTGGAAGATTCTGAAACAAATATAACAATCTGGGTAGTACATTCATTTTAACACAATTGACTTTACCAGCTAAAGACAAATATATAACGCTCCATCGCTGGAAGTCAGATTCAAGTTTTTTAAGTATGGGACTATAATTTGCTTTAAACAGACCAGCGTGTGAACGAGTAATATTAATTCCTAAGTACTTAAATCCTGATTTTGATATGCAAAAGGGCAAGTCTGTATCCATAATCTGATCTGCCATATGGTTTATAGGGAAGCATATACTTTTTGAGAAATTTAGTTTATAACCTGAAAATAACCCGTAGTCTTTAAATATTTTCACAATCTCAGAAATACAAGACAGTGGGTTAGTTATATATAATAATAGATCGTCTGCATACAAAGAAACTTTATACTCAACACCCATTCTTTTAATGCCATTAATAGACTGTGACGATCTCAAAACTGATGATAGTGGCTCTATAGCCAAAATAAATAGCAAAGGGCTTAGAGGACAGCCTTGCCGTGTACCTCTGGACAGAGAGAAATATTGTGAGCAGATCTTATTTGTGACTACGGCTGCCTTTGGTTGATGATAAAGCAGGCGAATCCAGGAAGTGAATTTTGAGCCGAATTCAAATTTGTCTAACACAGCGAATAAATATTTCCATTCGACTCTGTCGAATGCTTTCTCTGCATCCAGAGAAATAATCACTTCAGGACTACTCTCAGGTACAGAAGAATGCACAACATTGATAAGTTTTCGAATATTAATGAAGGAGTGACGCCTTAATGAAGCCTGTCTGGTCTTGTGAAATAACATCCGGGATAATATGCTCTATTCTGGAGGCCAATACTTTAGATAAAATTTTTGCATCCACATTTAATAAGGAGATTGGTCTATAGGAGCTACAATCCAGGACGTCTTTATCTGGCTTCAGGAGAACTGTGATATGGGCCTGTGTAAGACTTGGTGGCAATGCCGACTGTTCGAGAGAATGGTTGAACATACTAAGAAGTAAAGGAGACAATTTCGAGGAAAATTTTTTATAGAACTCGACGGGAAATCCGTCTGGTCCCGGGGCTTTACCGCTCTGCATGGCTTTAATTGAATCCTCTATTTCTTGTAATTGTAAAGGTTTATCCAGATTACTCTTTTGATCTTGTTTAACAGAGGGTAAATTTACATTAGCCAGGAAAGTTGACATTAAAGCATCATCATGTGGAAATTCGGAAGTATACAAATCTGAGTAAAATTTTTGAAAAGTAGAGTTAATTTCCTGGGGATCTACTGTGATTTCTTGACACGTTGTCCTAATCTTGGGAATAAGCTGGGATGCTGATTTACTTTTTAACTGTTGGGCGAGGAGACGACCTGCCTTTTCGCCATATTCGTAAAACCTAGCACGGGCAAAAACCAAATCTCTTTCTGTTTTTTCTGTCGATAATAGCTCATATCTTGTCTTAATGCTCAGTTTCTCTCTATATAATTCTGGTGTTGGAGCTGTAGCATATTGGTGGTCAATTTTCTGTATCGATTCAATAAGTTTCTCCTGTGTTCGTTTCATTACTTTTTTGCGTTTGGCAGAGTATGATATTATTTCCCCCCTTATTACAACCTTGAATGTCTCCCATAATAATGATGGCGTTGTAGAGTCTGATTTATTTGTTAGTAGAAAATTGTCAATCACGTTAGATATGAACTGACAAAAGGTTGCATCTGAAAGTAAAGTTGTGTTTAGCCTCCAAACAGGCTGTGATGGGTATTTATAAGAAAAACAAATATCAAGAATTACGGGGGCATGGTCTGATTCAACAATAGCTGAATATTCTACCTTTTTATTGCGGGGATAAGCCTTTTATCAGTAAAGAAATAATCTATCCTAGAATACGTCTGGTGAACATGTGAGAAGCAGGAGAATTCTTTTTTATCAGGAAATAAAAACCTCCATGGATCCACACAACCAATTTGAGTCATATAACCAGAAAGAGTCTGAGACATTTTTAAAAGGGGTACGGTTTTAGGGTTGGAACGATCCATAGTTGTATCCATCACACAATTCAAATCTCCACCAAGTATAAGACGATAAATGTTTAAATCTGGTAATAAGGAAAATATTTTTTTAATAAAGTTAACATCATCCCAATTGGGTGCGTAAACACTAACCAAGACTACCGGTGTATTAAAGAGATGACCCGATACGATAATATACCGTCCTTGGGGATCTGAAATCGTTTCAGATACAGTAAATTGTATTCTTTTATGAATAATTATTGCTGCACCCCTAGCCCTATGGTTAAAACTGGAGTGGTACATCTGACCAACCCAATTTTTCCTCAGTCGGTTATGATCTTCATTCCGTAAGTGTGTTTCTTGTAGGAAGGCTATTTCTGTATTTAATCTCTTCAAATGCGTAAATATGCGAGTTCTTTTCACTGGTCCGTTTAAACCTCTAACATTCCAACTAATAAAGTGCACCGCTGATCCTCCCGTACTTGCCACTCTATTAGTATCTACCATTATTTGTCAATAGTTGTATTGTGTGCTCAAATACCATATCCACGTATAGATATATTTTCTGTTTGTGGCTGAGGCCCCATAAATATGTATATACAAAAAAAATAAAAAAAAAATAAAAATAATAATAAAAAAACAGCAGCAGATGGTAAACCTCGACAGAACAAACAAACTATAATACATTCTAGATTTGTCCATTGAACAGAGACAAACCGCAGCTCACAACTATCTCTCGACTCGATGGTTCAAGTCCATATCCGTTTTGTTTCTTCCCAGAGCTCCCGACATAATATAATCCGAAAAGCAAAGCATAAAAATTTAAAATCAGGCATTCAAATAAGTGTATAGGCGAACCAACAGCACTATTATCAGACACAGTGCCGCATTAATTAACAAAAAAATGTAAAAGTACAGAAATCAATTCTGGGCCGACCAACAGTAGGCTAAACATTTTAATCATCATTGATATTATTTCAAAAAAACAAAAACACTTAAAAGGGTGTACTGAAATGTAAAACGGACAGTGTCCTAGGCCTACCAGTCTGTAATTCACAATATTGCTGCCACGACAATATTACGGTTTATTCGCGTGTGGCAATCCGCTGATCGTAGAACTGCTGAGCTTCATCAGGCGTATTGAAAAGCAATGTTTCGTCCTCAAAAGCGAACTTCGTGAGTCGTGCTGGATGTAGCAACTGGAATCGTACATCCTTCTGGTACAGCAATTGTTTGACGTTTTTAAAAGTAGCGCGTTTCCTAGCGAGTTCGGCGGAGATATCAGGGTACATCCTCAAGGTACAGTTTTTATATTTAGTCTCATGTTGTCTGGCCCATCTCAGCGCTTTTTCCTTCTCCTGGAATTTGTGAAAACACACAACCAGTGGGCGAGGAGGTCGACCTTCCTGTGGTTTTGGGCCCAAGGATCTGTGTGCTCGTTCCAATTCGGGAGGTTTTTCAAAAACTTCCGGACCCATGGCTTCCATTAACATCTCGGACACGAACTTGATTGTAGGCTGGCCTTTCTCGCTGTTCTCCGGTACATTTAAGATCCTGATATTTGCTCTCCGCGATCGGTTTTCTAAGTCATCAACTCGATCAAGAAGTGTCGCGTTTTGCTCTTTCAGAGTTTTGATAGTTATTTCAGCTGCAGCCAGCGCAGCGAAGTTATCACCCGCGAGCGTCTCCGTGGCACATAAGCGGGCCTGAAAACTTGCCAAAGTCTCCGTTAAAGCATTCACCGATGCTTGGAGGCACCATCGACTCTTGGATCAGAGCTGAGATGTCCTCTTTTATCGAAGCTCGTTGCTTTGTTAGCTCCGTTACTAGCTGGCTCATGGAGACACCATCATTATCTGAAAGGGCTTCTTCAGATTTCCCCGCGCTAGCCATCGTGGCTAATTTGCTAGCTATGCTGGTTCTCGTTGTTGGCGGGGCATTTGCTGCTGGTTTGTTCTTACTCATCTTGCTGTATCAGTGCGATTACCGTAAGCACCTCTCTACACTCACTAAAACGCTTTAGATTAATTAGATGGCACTTTTAAGTGTATTTTATCAGAAAATGTCGGGAGCTCTGCCGACACGCGTCCTGACCTCACATTGCCAAACCGGAAGTCCTCACAATTTCTGACCATGGAAACGGCAAAAATGATGTACAGTACTGAACCGTACTGCTCACTGCATGAATTATTCATTATTCTCACCAGAACAGCATTTATTTGCTCAAATATATAGGAAAATACAGTAATATTATGAACAATATGTTTTTATTTTAACATTATTTAAAAATTTAATTCATTCTGTGATGGCAAAGTTGAAATAAATAGTTTTGGGGAAAGTTAAATTTTTTGTAATGTGGTACAATTATGCATTACTCCCTAAAGAACTAATTGAGTTGATTAGTTACTTTTTATGGAAAGTAATGTGTTGTGTTACTTTTGAGTTACTTTTTCCTCACACGGGCTGGGCTTGCGTGTTTGTTTTTAATAACAATTTATTTTACTTTTCACACCAAAAGTTAAATGAATAATCCTCAGGCAGAAGGAAATGCAATTTCAGCTGTGCACAGGAGTAGGACACAGGAGAAAAAAAGTTCAACACTCTTAGAAAGAAAGAAACATAAATGTGATGTTTATCTAAAGTCATTTTTGCTTATTGGCAGTGCTTGAAGTGGGGGGGGAAATGCCAGTACACTCCTGCTGGCATATGCAAATTAGCACCATAAAAGAAAACTTTGTAAAATGATTAATGGTTTTGAAGTGTTCGAAATGCCACACGCTACGCTCCAGCCCCACTTAGAGCACTTATTGGTGTGGTTGAACCAAGCGGCAACCTCCCCCGGTTTCTCTTGAAGCGGAAATGACTTAAATCGCAATTCGTCGACTGGCCGCTAGCCAGAAGGGAGCAGAATCTCATTGAGCTCCATGTTAAAATGCCCAACTTTACAGCAGAAAAAAAACATGCTACAGCCTGGTACAAATTGTGGTTTTGGCCTATATGGCAAACTGTGAGGGGGGTGAATTATTTTATAACTCATTTGTTTACATTATATAAAGCCTTAAAGTTCTGCATAATTAAGGGCGTGGCCACCTTGAGTGACAGGTGGATTGTCGTTTGTCTGCTGTATTATAGTCATCACATCACCTCAGGTCCAGCCACGTCCCGCCTCTTTGCCCATTGTCATTTACCCGGGAGCGGTGCGGTGCCAAGATGGCAACAGCCAGGTCAACTCTTCTTTACGATTCAGAACTGCTCTTCAGAATCCTATGGGTGACGTCACGGACACAACGTCCATATTTTTTACAGTCTATGGGTTGAACTTGATCATTAAAAGGTCAGCAGCAAAGACATTGGTTAATAAAGTGAGATTAATATTTGTATAATATTTCATTATTGCAGGATTGCGTAATATTTGCATTTCATTGTTTCATTGTGCCTCGCTGCAGGTGACGCTCATTATCAGTCATGCACTCGCTCCTCCCATGTCACTCGTTCGTCCACCTCGCCACAGTGTTTAAATCAACTAAAATCAAGCTCAGTAGATATAGCTGTTATAGATATAGAGTAGTTGTTCACTCTATTATTTCAGGTTTGAGTTCATAATGAGGTTTACATTACATAAAATGGACTCAATGCTAAAACTAAAAAAAGTGTGCATGTCGTAACCTGTTAATGGGTGCTGAAATAAATACACGTTGCTTCTGTGTGAAAGCATGTGGTGTGTCAGGTTTTCACACCTTACTCTTTCATTGTCAATTTCAAATGTTACAAATACTGAGCTCATACTGAACTCACCAATATGAGTTCATAAATAGAATAAATACATGGCCTTATTTATAACCTGCATGAAGACGAAAAAAAACAAAAAAACAAGGAAATTACTTTTTTCCTCCAAGCTACATGTGCATTTTTCTCTTCTTGTGTATAATCAAGCAGTTGATCACAGAAAACATTAAAAAAACATTTTTCAATTCCTTCCCTTTTTATCATGACAGAATGAAGTACAAAGTGGACATCTTACTCTACTAAGTATTGAGAAATATGACTTACCTTCAGTTTTAGGGCCTGCTAATGCACATAGAAATGTCAAGTAGATTCTAAATGTCAAGTTCTAAGTCTTATTGTAATGAGCCAGATAAAGCGGAACATTAATTATGCTGTTAAGTCATGAACTTAATACAATAAAGCAAGGATGATTTTAGCTTTTGACAGATCTTGCTCCACAAAGGTCATGAGTATTTGTCTCTTATTAACATCTTGTTAAATTGTCTCTCTGCTAATGTATTATTGTCTTAATATTTGGGAAATTATTCATTTTCTAGCACTAATAAACAAAAAAATCCCCAACTAATAATTTTTTACTTTTTTAAATAAATATGCATTATTGCCAAAAGTTTTGGGACGCCGGCGCTTTACATGCACATAAAATTGAATGACATCCCATTCTTAATCCGTAGGGTTTAATATGGAGTCGGTCCACCCATCGCAGCTATAACAGCTTCAGCTCTTCTGGGAAGGCTTTCCACAAGGTTTATGAGTGTGTTTATAGGAATTTTTGACCAATATTCTAGAAATGCATTTGTGAGGTCAGGTATGTTGGAACGAGAAGGCCTGGCTCGCAGTCTCCGCTCTAATTCATCTCAAAGGTGATCTTTCAGGTTGAGGTCAGGGCTCTGTGCAGGCCAGTCAGGTTCCTCCAGACAAAACTCGCTCATCTATGTCTTTATGGACCTTTTTTTGTGCACTGGTGTGCAGTCATGTTGGAACAGGAAGTAGCCATTCCCAAACGATTCCCACAAAGTTGGGAGCATGAAATTGTCCAAAATGTCTTGGTATGCTGAACCATTTAGAGTTCCTTTCACTGGAACTAAGGGGCCAAAACCATGGAATATTATGAAGTTTCACAAATGAACTTATTGCACAGGTGGCAACCTATCACAGCACCACGCTTGAATTCACTGAGCTCCTGAGAGCGACCTATTCTTTTACAAATGTTTGTAGAAGCGTCTGCATGCCTAGTGCTTGATTTTATACACCTGTGGCCATGGAAGTGATCGGAACACCTCAGTTCAATGATTTGGAAGGGTGTCCCAATACTTTTGGCAATACAGTGCATATTAAGTACAGGCCAATCATCATATTTTTTATAATTTAGCCTTATTTTATTTTACAACATTATCAAAAATGATTCATTCAACCAAAATAATCTTTATTCTTCTCTGCCCATTTGCAAATAGTTTTTGTATTAAGTTCTAAAACTTGACTAAAACTAGTGAGGTTTTGCTAAAAACATTTTTTTTTCTTTTCCTTAATTATGTTTATATATTAACTGAAACCAAAGTAATTAATTTTCAGTAATCAATTTTATTTATTTTCCCCCAGAAAATGTGACACTTGACATTGTCCTTGTCTCTCTTGCCAAATGACTTATCCTTTATAAAACCCATAGATGCAATTGCCTTAGACTTCAAAGGATTGAACTTTATTTTTTTTACTACATGCAGTCAAAGACATTGCACAGACTAAAAAATAAATCCCTTATGTTCAATTCCATATAACAACAAAACCACATCTGAGTCAGGCGCATCTTAAAAAAAAAGAATGCAAAATCAAGCACAACAGCATGTCTGTTCTAAGATGAAATGCTTTCTGCAGAAGAAGCTCAAGGCTGTGTGCAGTCTGAGGAGGTCTTCAATGATTGCTGACCTACACCAGAATACTGGAACAGAAATTCCACGCCTCTCTAATTAGAGGAATCGTTTTACATATGTTACCATGCAATGCCAACTCATGAATCAAATTAAAAACTGATACTTACGCAATGTACAAAATGCATCTGTTTTACTGGGGTTAATTACTATTTGAAACTTTTGGTGTAATTCCAAAATAATACCAATAATAATAATTTACCCTAATAATAATAATTTACCTTTTTTTTTTCTTCTATTTTATGGTACTTTATCAGATAATTTTTACTATGTGAAACTTTTACTTCACAACATTCCAAATCATCCCCTTATGTTTCATATCTTGTTATTTCAAACTTAAGAAATTTAAACCCGCTCTGAGATCTAATAAAGATGTCCACTTCATGATCAAATCATTCATTCAACTTTAAGCCTTAAAGTTCTGCATAATTAAGGGAATGTCCACTTGAGTGACAAATGGATTGCCGCTGCTGTCACTACTAGCTGTTTGTCTGCTGTCTGTTAGTCCACCCACGTCCCACCTCTTTGCCCATTTTCTGTTATACGGGAGGGACAAACGGTGCTACTGCCAAGATAACGACGGCCAGCTCCGCACACTTTTGGGATTAAAAAATGCTCTTCAGAAACCTATGGGTGACGTCACAGACACTACGTCTATTTTTTAGATATATCAGATCAGATCCATATCAGATATCACTGATCACAGATCCAGCATTAGAATGAACACTATATGTTTGTGGAGTTGCTGTGGAATCCATGTTGTAAAAGTCTGTTTGCAAAGTCTGCACTGAATTACCAAATAATCCACAGTCTCTGACATCGGGGATCCTTCGGCAGCTTATGCAAACATGATGTTTTTCCACAGCCAGGAACAGCTCAATGTCTGGGTGTAGGGGCGTTATGCACTTAGTATTTTTGAGGGGGCACTGACAGAACACTAGTGGGCAAGGACAACAATGTGATAATGTTGTTGTCTTGCTCCAGAGGCAGTTGTAATCAAATGCGTGTTACCCTATGATGTCACATACCACCTTAGATTCAAACTAAGTATTTTTACAGCTTGATTATATTTACACTCACCTAAAGGATTATTAGGAACACCTGTTCCATTTCTCATTAATGCAATTATCTAATCAATCAATCACATGGCAGTTGCTTCAATTTATTTAGGGGTGTGGTCCTGGTCAAGACAATCTCCTGAACTCCAAACTGAATGTCAGAATGGGAAAGAAAGGTGATTTAAGCCATTTTGAGCGTGGCATGGTCTGAGTATTTCACAATCTGCTCAGTTACTGGGATTTTCACGCACAACCATTTCTAGGGCTTACAAAGAACGGTGTGAAAAGGGAAAAACATCTAGTATGTGGCAGTCCTGTGGGCGAATATGCTTTGTTGATGCTAGAGGTCAGAAGAGAATGGGCCGACTGATTCAATGCACCAAAGCATTTGTGAAACCACAACACGCACAACCTTGAGGCGGATGGGCTACGACAGCCGAAGACCCCACCGTGTACCACTCATCTCCACTACAAATAGGAAAAAGAGTCTACAATTTGCACAAGCTCACCAAAATTGGACAGTTGAAGACTGGAAAAATGTTGCCTGGTCTGATGTGTCTCGATTTCTGCTGAAACATTCAGATGGTAGAGTCAGAATTTGGTGTAAACAGAATGAGAACATGGATCCATCATGCCTTGTTACCACTGTGCAGGCTGGTGGTGGTGGTGTAATGGTGTGGGGGGTGTTTTCTTGACACACTTTAGGCCCCTTAGTGTCAAATGGGCATCGTTTAAATGCCACGGCCTACCTGAGCATTGTTTCTGACCATGTCCATCCCTTTATGACCACCATGTATCCATCCTCTGATGGCTACTTCCAGCAGGATAATGCACCATGTCACAAAGCTCGAATCATTTCAAATTGGTTTCTTAAACATGACAATGAGTTCTCTGTACTAAAATGGCCCCACAGTCACCAGATCTCAACCCAATAGAGCATCTTGAGGATGTGGTGGAACGGGAGCTTCGTGCCCTGGATGTGCATCCCACAAATCTCCATCAACTGCAAGATGCTATCCTATCAATATGGCCCAACATTTCTAAAGAATGCTTTCAGCACCTTGTTGAATCAATGCCACGTAGAATTAAGGCAGTGCTGAAGGCGAAAGGGGGTCAAACACAGTATTAGTATGGTGTTCCTAATAATCCTTTAGGTGAGTGTATATATAAATATTTATATTTTTGATGGCAGGGACGTTTTAAGTTATGGAATTTGCAGTATGTATTAATGATACAAATACCTCTTATATGCCAAAAGATCAAGGAAAATGTGATTTCTCATGTCATGACTGCTTTAATAAAACAAAACATTTTTGTTATTCATAAATCATGCATATTTAATGTCTGCATCAACTAATGGTACTAACCGACTGGTTAATTACTCTTTTGGTACTATTCCTTTAAGTAATATATAGGTCATGTTATTAAAAAAGAGAGACATTTGTCTTGCATCACGTGGGTGTTTTGGAGGCTATATTTTCCTTCCCTCCTCCATAACAAGGCCCCAATTCCCTTTTCCGCACTACAAATGCATTGTTTTCTGCCAGCCCTATGAATTCTAAGGAAGCGATTGAGTCTCTGCTGAATCACACTCACATTCATTGCTCTAAATATGTCACTAAAAAGTTTTTTCCCCAACCATCCGGGATTCAGAGGTAAGCCTCTTGTCTCGTCGCACTCCCTCTCTTCTCTCAGAGTAAAATGAGTAAAAGTATTCACAATATCCCGACACATCATGAGTTTGCATGAGGTCAGTTTTAAATATGGTGATTTGTTTTTTTTTTTTGTTTGTTTTTTTTGCTTCATCTAAGGAGAGATTAACAAAAACAACACTTTGCTGAATACACATGCAACAGATGTTTGACAAGCATAACCAAAGTCTGTAATAACATTTCAGAAGCTGTACGAAACTTTGATACAAAATTCACGATTGGAGATGACACCATTCTATGTGTGAATTTACATGCTGTAGATTATAACACATCAAGGTATTTTGACAACATGTGGGTTTGGTGGAAGGGTGTTGATTGAGCACAATTCACATAATTGCCACCTTTATCCAGATACCCAGACAAGAATGTCTGTTGGCAGCACCTCAGGTGAAACATCTAATCATATTCCTGACAAGTGAGCAAAATGTGGCAGTTTTAGTTGGAAAAGTTGATGATGATCTGCCAATGATCCTCAGAACAATTCATTCACACAAGTAATTGATGAGATTGGAATCAAGAAGTTTTAGAGGGTATAGTTGGAAAGATCTATGTATTGTGTTACTACCTAATGCATTTAATACATTTTTATGAAAAAAAAAATAGTTTTGCTTATGGATGCTATTTTATATATCTTTTATTTTGATGACATTTCCTACCATATACAATGCAAATTATTTCACTTAGACACTGGTAGACATCCCATCTGGGTTTCATTTGTAAGGACCACCCACCCGGCCCAATGACAAAATTCAACAGCATGCATGAAGGTATAATGTGTGCAGAACTGCGTCCGAAATCATGTACTGTCTGAGTAGGTATTACATCTGAATTTGAACTTGATATATGTATAAAAAGTATGTTCTATGAATGCATGTAGTATGAATGTAATCTGGACATACGGCATCTGCCATGTTGTCATTATCATGTGACCTACCAGCGTCAATTGCGTCCCTTCACCTCCATTCATAAATCCTCTCCCGTGGCCTCATTAGATAGTAAAGTGTCCATTGAACACGCACTTCAGAATCTCGTCAGAAGTAGTATCATCCAGGGACTTTTTGTATATTTTTTCGAATATGTATTCGGACATGGTTCTTTTTTGCCATACTGTTTTTCGTCATTTAAATGATTATTAAATTTAGATTGTGTTTCTAATTAGGAACTAATCATAAATATTGGTTATGCATTCATTTAGATATTTGATTATTCTGGCTATCCCATACCATCAATTATTCATTCATTAGGGGCCAGGAGTCGCACAGAGACTTGCGTCGGCCGAGTCGTGACAACACAAACTCGCCATGCAGTTCTGATCTTAGTCAGAAGATGCAGAGTGAACTATTTATCTTTAAGGTGGCTGCTCCCTGCTTACTAATAACAAAAACGTGTCATTTTTATAGTCACAAAACTGCAACTTGCTAAGTTGGTGATAGTGAGAAATCGGAAGGTCCCAGATGACGTGTTGCATTCATTGGGCCTTTGTATCCTTGACACAGATTTGCAGTAATACTAGACTCAACTTTAATATACTTGAACTAATGATTTTACTCCCCGCAAACTCTACAGTATGAAGCTTAAACCTGACTCTAATTGTATGCTGTGTCATACAGGGAAAATTGGTACTTTGGTAAGGTTTTATAAGGTATTTTTGGAATATAGTTAAAGAAAATTTGCCTACTATATTAAATATCTCAGTCCCTCTATCTCCATCTGTTTTTATTCTAAATAGCCTTTACGATATCCAACTTAACAAAACTCAGGTGTTTTTAGCAGGTGTTTCAGCTGGTTTGAAAGCTGCCAGGAAAATAGTGGCGACATGATGGAAGCCTCTACATTCCTTAAGCAATATAGGTTGCTCACTTTCATAGGCATGGTGTATCTCGAGCTGTCCACTGCGTGCATTAATGGTGCAAGATATGACACTGTAAGACTTTGGGACCAAACTTTGGAGAAGCTTAAAGTTTTATTGATTTGAATTGAGGTGATCTCGTTTGGCCTGGTATACGTAATATACACTATATTGCCAATTGCCTTTACATGCACAAACACTGCCTTTAAATTGCTCATCCATGTCTTTATGGACCTTGCTTTGTGCACCGGTGTGCAGTCATGTTGGAACAGGAAGGGCCATCCCCAAGCTGTTCCCACAATGTCCTTTCAAAGAGTTCCTTTCACTGGCCAAAAACAATCCCACACCATAATCCCCCTCCACCAAACTTGGCACAATGCAGTCAGGTAAGTACCGTTCTCGAGTTCAGTCTTAGAGGAAATCCAGTCTTACACAATTAAAAATAAAACTTCCATTTGTGTGTCACAAAACTGTGTCACATTTGGTTTGGGGTTTTGTATTTACTTTAAATATTTTTTCACTGGTACAGTGCAACATCACTGTATCAGAACAAAAGTCTTTCTTAACCTGACAAAGGGCTTGCTTATTAGTGATGAAAAGCACTCCATGTTTTATTTTTGGAATTTTTACCTTTATACACTGATGTCTTTTTGTTTGGAAGTAAAAAGCTTTTTTCTCTCATGCTGAGTGAGTGTTATTTCGCTTTATAAAAAGAACCAATTGGAGAGAGCAGATAGGCGGCTTTATTTTGAAGCTTCGGTTCTTTACTGAAATTAATATTGATTCTTGTATCATAGCGCAACAGTTTCATTTAAGGGATGGAAGCTTAATACTCCGTCTCCACCTAGTTGCTGCCAAGCACTACAGTATGTGATTCATACTCTCTCACCCCCAGTTAGGGTATTGACAAAAAAAAAGAATTTCTCAGTAATTGGATGTGCGCAGTCTTGTCTTCATGTGTGCGGTACATTTCCTGGAGAAATACACAACTGTATCAATTATTTCAGATCATTGTAAAATGACAGGTGCGTGTGACGGCTGATTTACATATAAATGGTAGAGGATTTCAGAGAACACCAGCTCTAAATAAAAGGTATGTGAACCTTCTGTATAGCTGGATTTCCCCATGTATTGGTCATAAAAATGGATCTTTAGTCACAATAATAGACAAACACAGTCAGCTTAAACAAATAACAACAACAACAGCAAAAGTGTCTTTATTGAAGACACCATGTAAAATGTGAATACATCCCTAGGTTATTGACTTTTCCAAGAGTTAACTGGAGTCAGGAGTCGGCTAACCTCGAGTCCAATCAATAAGATCGGAGATGTCTGTGCCTTGCCTAGAACAAAAGGTAGCTCAGATCACTTAAGATTAAAGTATCTCAAAAAGGTTTGATGTTCATCATTCCACTGTAAGACAAATCATTGATAAATGGACAAAGTTCAGCACTGTTGCTGTGGCCTACCAGATGACTGCAAGATTACAGCTCAGGGTAATAGATGTTAAGAAGAATCTCAGATTGGATGTTAAAGAAAATCTCTGGCACATGCCAACATCTCTGTTGACTCTAAACAAGGTTAGAGGTAAAAGATCAAAATCACTGAGAAAGTCGGGGTGAATTGTTCCACAGTGGTGCTGCAGAATTTTCTCTGGACAGATAAAAACAAAGTTGAGTTGTTTGGGAAAAGACACAAAATGCTATAAATTGGCTCTGCTTTACTGCCTCAGGGTCTGGAAAGCTTGCCAACTTCAAAAAAAAAAAAACTAGGTTTATCGGAACGTTTTGCAAGAGAATGTAAGGCCATTTGTCCATCAATTTAAGCTGAAACGGAAGTTGAGGAGATACAACAGGACACCGACTCAAAGTATTGCTGTAAATCAACAACAAAACATCTTCAATAGAGGAAAATGCTCCTTCTGGAGTTCTCAACCAGACTGAGATGCTTTGGCATGACCTCAAGAGAGTGATACACACCAGACAAGCCGAGGATACTGCTGAACTGCAACAGTTTTGTAAAAAATGATGTAAAATTCCTCCAGACTCCAGACTTTGCATTCGGTATAGGTCATTGCTGCCAAGTGAGAGTCAATCAGTCCATTCAATTTAAAGGTTCAGGTATTTGTTTTACCGTCTACTGTGAATGCTGACATTGTCTTCAATATAAAAACATGTAAAAGTATCATTGAGTGTTATTTAAGTAGACTGTGCTTGTCTATTCACCCTGAGGCCTGTTGCATATAGCTAGCTGAACAAACTCTGAGTTTCAGAGTAGGTTTAGAGTTGACAAATCCAGATAAATTCAAATTCAACGGTCTCTCAAAGCTTGGTATAAATGATCTCTGTCAACTCAGGTTTAATCCAGAGTTTGCCATTTACTCTGAAGCGCATGCACCTGAAAGTCTGTTTGATTCACTTCTCTCAAGAGAGACGGCGCAAGTCACTTCTCTTCTGAAGATTGAGTGATCGTTTTGAAAATGATCATGGAATTAAATGCATTTACAAAGCAGGAATAAACACCGCTGCACCAGCGGAAGTTTGAGAAGGCAGCTGAAAGAATATCTGACTATATTAATGCATGATGTGAATCAAAGAAATGTGCCTATAATTATAGGCTAACAAAGAGCTCAAATGAATACATGTTGTTTAAAAGAATTATGAATGCGTGTATTATATTTATATTTCGCTACTTGTCAATTCATATAATAATTATATGAATTAAAAGTCATTATAATTCATATAATAGAAATATAATAAATAATTACCAAAAGATGAGCAAACGTTTTTTCACTATGCTTTAATTTGGAATGAGCGATACTGGGAGTGTGGCTTTATTGCAACTTTACTTGCAGCTGATTGGTCCAGTTTGGGTGTGCAATCTCTAACCAGTGTAAGTTACCATGGTGATGAACACTACTAAAAACAATCCACCTTCTTGAGCCCCAAAAAAACTGTTTGCCAACTAATCTCAAATTTACCTGGGTAGCAACTGAAACCAGCTTTGTGCAACAGGCCACTGGTATTTGTTATCATATTATTTGAATTTATCATCGTACTAATAAACACACTGGTTTGTAGCTTAAATACTTTCACAATTTTCTGCACTTTTCTCCTAACTCTAATTATCTACCTATAACAGCTAATGAATTGGAAGTCTCCTACATTCACAGAAAATAGCTTACTTGCACATTGCAAAATAACATGGACAAGTGTGATCCAATTTCATAACTTTGCTCAAATCCAGTCAATCAAAGGCTTCCTTTAATGTTATACTGCATTTGTAATGATTACATGTCTAGCTTAGTACCAAGAACCAAGTATTTAAAGCAAGTGTTATTCAGTTTATTTTAAGCCTCACTGTTAGCCTTAAGCCGAGATTAAAACAATGTGTTGTGTTTTCCCCCAGAGGGCATCAACACACCTAACAAAAAACAAAAACAAAACAAAAAATAGAATATTTTATAAATATAGAACAAATATTTTATAGATATAAAAAAAAGAACATCAAATGAATTTCTTTCAGGTAGAGCACACCACAGATTGGGCCACAAATCTTTCCAATTTGACCATGCACACACAACCTCAGACTATAGAGCGAGCAGTGGGCTATTACAGATTAGACTGGTCATGCGCGAGTAAATCCAACGCATATCCTTAAAGGCCAGAGGACCCTTTTCTATCCTTCACTCTTTTTTACATTCAGAATATGTCAGCATGTTTGCTGCACGCATGCAAACGCAGAGAATAATGAAAACAATATTTCCGCTGCAGAAAATACTCATATTTTGCATTTGATTATTAGATGGCATTAGCATATTGAAGAGGCTAGCACATTTCTGCTTGCACATGAGAAGCCAAATATATTGCTTAATAATACCAAAGCTCAGAGTCCTCTGTCCACTTCCCCTGGGAGTCCTTTTCATTTCTGCGCAAGCTTTTTAATCACCCCTTTTCCCCTAATCAAGTTCCTTTCCATCAATCTCAACGGCACTATTCCTCATCCCCGCCGGAACCCACCAAACCAGTTCACTAGATTTATGGACCGTATAACGGAGGAACCAAGCCCCCCAAAGCCATGGTGGCCATGACAACAGTAACTGGAGATGACAAAGTGGCCTTTGTTTAAAAGGTTGAGGTTAAGGTTCTCATTTCGCTTCAGCGGTAGAAAGTCTTTGACTGTCATGGTCAATATTCTATAGGTCTGGTAAAAATGGATAATGGCAGTTGTAAATAGAGATGTCGCAATACATCCATCTCAGGGACTCAACGTTTTTGTCAATCATCTCGTCTCAGGCATCTACATCCAAACTTTCATTTTACGTAAGAAAAAAAGTACCCAGCAAACAATTTCGCATTGATCTAACATCTAATAGCCATCCAAACACAGCCATGACATCTAGGTTAAAACAATACAAAATGTGTGCTGTCAGTGAAAATGTAATTGACGTCTAACCATATCACAAAAATAGACTAGTCATCTAGAACATGTCAAAGAAATGAAACCAACATCTTGTAATCACTGTTGACTTTGCTTACATATAAGATATTCCATCATCTCGCAAGTTAATTAGGCAAAAATGACATGTAACCAAATTCAAGTTATTTTAGCTAGGTGGATTACTCATAGCCAGACTATAATGGGTCTACAGGGAACTGAGACTGTGAACTGACGGCTATTTATTGCTGGTTATTTAGGCTATTTTGGTATTTCTTTAAATATCTGTAATCCCTTGATTTTTAGTTGCTGTCATAATAATCTTCAGGCAACTGGCCTGTTCTAGAAGATATAACAAGACACTGTCACTGCTAAGGGTCTTACACCTTAGAGGTAAACTTAGTTGAGTCTACAAACCAATTAAAATCTGTTTGTCATGGTTGTGTGAGAGGTTTCTTATCTGACACTCTGCTTCTTCACACAATGGGGTCCTTGGAAAGAATGGCTTACACCGCCGACTTACACCAGTGCACGTCAATCTGTCTCATGTCTGATGTGTGTGAGCTGAAAAATGGTTGTCTCCTCCACTTCCCCACTGTGAGTGTGGCCCATTTCTAACTGTCATCATTAGACTGTTTCCTCTCAGAATACTGCCACTCACCTTGCTCTTAACCCTGTATCCCCTTCCATTTTAGTTTGCCATTAGCACCAGAGAAATGCACATTCATCTTCATTTGCACACCTTTAAAAAGTAGTCTAATCACATCGCTGCAATTACGCGTGCACCTTGTATATACTCTGCCATTTAAAAGAAATGACTTAAAAGAAATCAGCTATAAATGCCTAACCATTCACTGCCACGCAGACAGAAATACCCAGGGTTCAATCCAAACATGTTAGTGTTTAGTTATACATAAGCGGATGTCACTTGTACTCCTAAAGTAACCACATGCACTCTTAGAAGAAAAGGCTTTGTATACAACTTTAAAGGGTTCTGTCTGGCACTCCATATATTGAACCTTTGAGGGGTTCCTATTATTGGAACATATTATGGATCTAGTTTAAATTATTTAATTTAGTTTCTATTTGTTTTTATTTTTATTATCTATCTATCTGTCTATCTATCTATCTATCTATCTATCTATCTATCTATCTATCTATCTATCTATCTATCTATCTATCTATCTATCTATCTATTATCTATCTATCTATCTATCTATCTATCTATCTATCTATCTATCTATCTATCTATCTATCTATCTATCTATCTATCTATCTATCTATCTATCTATCTATCTATCTATCTATCTATCTATCTATCTATCTATCTATCTATCTATCTATCATCTATCTATCTATCTATCTATCTATCTATCTATCTATCTATCTATCTATCTATCTATCTATCATCTATCTATCTATCTATCTATCTATCTATCTATCTATCTATCTATCTATCTATCTATCTATCTATCTATCTATCTATCTATCTATTTATCTATCTATCTATCTATCTATCTATCTATCTATCTATCTATCTATCTATCTATCTATCTATCTATCTATCTATCTATCTATCTATCTATCTATCTATCTATCTATCTATCTATCTATCTATCTATCTATCTATCTATCATGTCTTGACAGGGACATACAATACACCTACATCAGATGGTGTCTCTCTTCCCCACCAGATATCATCCACATTCAGAGCACATGAGCGGGGCTCTCTCCACACCGCTGCTCTGGAGCCTGAAATTGCTCATTCCCTCAGGCAGCCCCTGCAGACCAGCACATGCTGGCTGCTATTGAGTAGTACAGGGTACAGTTCTATTTACAATTTTTATCATCCAGCATGACATATTATGGTTCCACCATCAAGTACGGAGCAAAACTCAAGCAGAACCATAGGATCTGCCCTACTCGATTGCTTTGTAATTAATGGTATATATTTCTCCAGATCGGCTCTCTTCTCACATGTAGGGTCGCTAGTGTTCAGTCTGCTGTTGACTGGCATTGTCTTGTTTTTTTCTTTCTTCCCCAGAAACCGCAAAAATGGCTTGTTACCGGCTTTGCACTTTTCAGGTATTTCTGAAAAGCAGGGTGTGTTGATTCTGTCTGCACACCTTCCGTTGAAAACACCATCTGGACTATCTGACAGCCCTCTCAGCCATTCTTCAAGGCTTCAGAATCACTAGTGCTAATTTATTTTGACCCCAAAGCTCTCACACTGGGGTTTCATGGTAGCGATTCTGAAAAACAGGTGCACTGATGATGAGAGTTGCGCTGTCCTTGCACACAGAAAATTACAACAAACACAACTAGCTCATCTAACCTCATTACAAGTGTGTGTCAAGACTTTTGACTTCATATGCCCAAATCGGTTCAGAGGTTTATGTGAAAGCAAATATAATTACAAAATGGTAACAATTCTCATAACATAATTTAACAGACACAATGCTGCATGAAAGCCATAACAAATTCACTGGCTCTGACGCACGTTGTGCTGTTTTCCTTCTGTTTAATTGACATTATTACTAATTGTTATAACGCCTTATGGTCCTTTTTCTTCTTGCTATTTGCACTTTTTGTATTTTTTTTATTTATATTTGTACATTTTAATTGCTCACATTTTTTTGGTAGAATAATATGGAAAATAATATGGTAGGGGATCTTTATTAATCTTTCTCTGCAGCAATAATACTTTTTTAAAATGTGTTGCAGGTCTGAATGAGAGGAAAGGATGCATATTTACAAATGACATGAAGTTGACCAGACAAAACATGAAATATTTTTTGTTCATAAGTCAAAGCAAATTTAGAAATCAGTTCTTTCCATACTGTCCCAACTTTTTCTGATTTGGGATTGTAATAATGAAAACAAATGAAAAAAAGTTTGATGCAAGGATCTCAAATTAGGACTGAATTACATCAATATGCTATCATTTTTAATCTTCCAAAGTTTGACAGGCTACATCGATTAGTATTGAGATAATGCTGTAATGTATCTCTATGCAGTGCTCAAGAGAATTCACCCATAAAACGTATATATATATATATATATATATATATATATATATATATATATATATATATATATATATATATATATATATATATATATATATATATATATATATATATATATATATATATATATATATAAATAAATAAGTGAAAAATAAATAAAAGCACTCCCCTGCTGAGTATGTTTGGCAGTTGGTACTTTAAAACCAATTTTCTGCTATTTAACTTGAGTAAATTCTCCCCTAGCTCTAAGACGAAACCATAGTGCTAAATCCTCAAATTAACAATTATTTGATATAATAATTTGTTTTATGGTGTCTCTGTAAAGTAAAGCATACAGGGCAAACTTTGAGAGCTTTCTTTGTTTGTAAGAACTTTAAAGAGATTCATTTTAGGCTTTCAAATGTAAACTGTCACCAACAACACAACCAATTTAAACAGGTGATAATTATGAATACTTTTTCACCTTCATGATGTGATCATTTAGGCTAAAGAACAAATTAAATCAGACATATATTTGGCATCATATGTCCACTTTCTTGCAATAATAAAACTCAAATATTTCTCCAAACAATTTTGATGATATTATTTGCCTTGCCATTGCTAGTTAGCTATGTAAAAAAAAAAACACTAAAGCACAACAGATATCTGGCTTCAGAAACATTTAACCAGCTTAACAAGCAGGTCTAAAGGAAGTTAAATACTGGATTATTGCACAGTAAGCTGTCTGACCCATTTCTAAAGCAATCGTTTCATGTGTTGAAATGCCAGTCACTCTGCAATTATGCATTTGTTTATCAAATATGACAGGCAAAAGAGAAACCATAGCAAGGTCTTTGTAAAGGCTGATATAGCTGTTATTGGCCATGATAAATTTAGCACTCTGTACCCAACTCTGAGGTTATTGAAGGATGGAGATTATGAATCAAGGTTAGTTTATAATTAGCAGTTTAGGCTAAGATTTATTTTGAAGGGTTGTTTCATGTAACGCACCCTCATATTGCTCCAAATTAGCCTGATTTTCTTTCTCCCATAGACCACATTAGACAGGATATTTGAGCCTGATCACACAAAAATGCATGTCAATAATATGAGTGTGTATTGTTGTGGAATGTATACGGCAAAATGAGTTTTGGCGTGCATATGGTATACGCACTTTATACGCATATGATACACACTTTTATCACTTTACTGGACAAATAAATTCTGAAAAAAAGGACACTCATGTGATTGTGTAGGAACATTCATGAAAACCTTCCACAATAACTTAAGAAAAACAATCTGAATGGCTGCTACCAGGGGCATTTCTAGCCTTCTATCAGTACTGAGGTACAGGCCACCATCAAAAAGTGTCCCCATATATATATATATATTTTTTTTCTATTTTTTAATACTGTTTATCTGATATAGCTGGTTCTTATTAGCTGGTAGAAAACACATGGCCTGATTAATGAAATGTAGTTAGGGGAAATTATTCTCAATATTATATTCTCAATTGACAGATAAGGATTGATCAATAATCTTTTACTAGGGGGTAAATAATGTATCATGCTGGCCATGATAGCAAGCAAATGATGGCAGACATTTTATTTTTGGTGAAAACACTTTAAGGAAGGGTTAAGGAAGGATGCACATTTTGTCCATCCCAACTGTGATTCAGATTCACACTGATGGTTAAATAGAGTTGCAGATGTGGAGAAGAAGGGAGGGACATAGAGAGGTGAGATAGAGAGAGAGCGAGAGATGAAGAGGAGAGGAGAGCAATGAAGGAAGAAAGAATCATAACACTGAGTGGATCACAACACTAAAGAGGAACTGGAGCATGGCAGAGTGCAGAAGGCTGTGCTCCTTTTCTGCCACTTTATTCTTTATCAGCCTCCTCATCATATTCTGCCACGGGTGGACGCAGTTCTCCAGTGAGCTGCGAGCTTGATATACACAAGTGAGGACATAACCTTTCATGGACAGAGTGGAGTGAGAGCAAAAAGAAAATTCTTCAAGTGTCGGGGTCCCTGGAGCAGAGCAACACTCTCTATTTTATGCTGTTATTCCCCTCCTCACAGCTGGAGGCACTGCGTTCAACATGAGCAGGTGAGAAATGCTTTGGGACTTCTAACTAAGCACAACACTAAAAATGATTGGGCTAATATTAATCTTTTTCGAAGACCCCTTTGGTGTGATTTTGTAATTTAGTTACTGGAAGTATCTAGGGATAAAAAGAAGGTTTCAGGCAAAATTAAGCTGTGTAATCGCAGAAAAGTTGTTTAATTACTTTCCTGTCATATCCATTCGGGACTTGAAGCTTTAAGCCAGCTGGATTGCAGTAGAAATTGGAGCTCTGTGGTTGACAGCAGGCGATTAGACATATTGACTCAATCCATATCAATGGTAAATATGAGTCGGGGATCGGATGTTGCTCTCAAGGTGATTTGTTCTCACAAATATTGATGTAATAGTTGTATAAGACACTTTTAGTGCATCTACCTGAACTTTGTTTTGAGTTCATCACTGCACTTTTAAATAGGTTTCAACTTTTTAAAAGTTTCTCTCAGACTTTTTGTTGTTGTTGTTTTTTGTAGTGCAATTGTTGCTGCATCCAATTGTTGCATATTGTTTGGCAGTATCCATTATTAGGTAAATTTTCCTTTGAGGCCATCTGTCAAGTGAATGCTCTGTGTGTGTGTGTGTGTGTGTGTGCGTGTGCGTGTGCGTGTGCGTGTGCGTGTGTGTGTGTGTGTGTTCTTGAGTGTGAGTGTACATGCCACATGTGCACATGCATATCATGGCTCATTAGTTGTGAGCATTCACAAACACTCACAAGACAACGCAAGCTGACTGCCAATATGGCTTCTGTTGCTCAGGTGTGAAGTGAATTTATGTTGATGATACGGGAGTTGGGTCTCCGCCAAGCAATATGGCATCTTGCAGCTGTGTTCAATTTAGAGGCAATGTCTTTGAAAGAGTGAGTACCCAAAGCAGCCCCCGGCTCAACTTCTGCCTCAGACAATACAATCTGTTGCCATCTTCATTCGGTGAAGCACAGAGTTTGTGTCCAGCCGTATTGCTCAATTTATCAGCTAAACCAGAAATAACATTATATCAAAGATAGACTGAAATGCTGGATTTGGTCGAATAAATTCAGCTCTTTGATATATTGATTGACGCAAATAACAGATCGGCAGAGGGCAGAGGGCAGCCAACTTGTGGTTTACTGATATACATTACTTTTACGTTTTTTTTCTTCTCCACATTGTCAAATCAGACCTTCCTTGATGCAAAACTTCAATCTTGGATTATCTCTTCATTTTTTTTTTTTACATCGACACAGGGCTGGACTGGTAATCTGGCATACCGGGCATTTTCCCGGTTGGCCGACACACTTTGGGGTTGATACAAGGTTATTTTTTTTATTTTTTTTTTGCCACTGACTGGCCCTTCATGCAGCGACAGCGGCCCATTGTTTTGTCTTCTGAATTGACAGGCCAAAGTGAGCGAGACCTCCTCCGTATTCATAGACTGTGTTTTATTTATCTATATATTTTTTTATTTATTTAGTTGAGCGCACAGGAAACTGTAAAAGGCGAATATCCATATCAGCGCTGCCGCTGACAATTCTGCTGCTCTATGAAGTGATGAACGGCACTTTGACTTCAAGTTTTGTTTTATACAAAATATATATTATTATACAATGGCTGTAAATACATGATGAGATAA
The DNA here is from genome assembly GCA_023029165.1 of Gobiocypris rarus. Lineage (NCBI taxonomy): Eukaryota > Metazoa > Chordata > Actinopteri > Cypriniformes > Gobionidae > Gobiocypris > Gobiocypris rarus. The sequence goes on along the minus strand of CM040915.1, from coordinate 38,024,036 downwards.
AACAGCAATACACAACTACAAACTTGTCAAGTCTAGCACCACAATTTACCTTGCAGCTTCTAACAGTGAGGTTAAATAGGTGTTTTGGAAGAAATGTATTTATTAAAAATGTTATATAAATCACTTATGGGGGCTGTTTTCATGTTTTCTACATGTGTTTACAATATATTTTTTATTACAAATTCAATAGTTTATTATTATTTATTTATTTTAGAAACCATATACCCATGGTAATGAGGAGCATGGTTTTGCCTGTGACTACCATGATCTTACAGTTAGATGAAAACTCAGTTAAAATGTCATTAGGGTAATTAAAGAATAATCCAAAAGCCTGGATCCCATGAATTAAGGGGAAAGCTTTATTCTCTTTAAATGTCTTTTGAACTTTTTAATAGATCTAATGAAATTTGACAAAATTGCAATGTTAAGTTTGTTATCTGCATTTGCATTAAATTCGATCATATCCAATAAAACGTATCCCTGTCCTAGTTTTATTTATTTATGCCAATTTAAGGCCCTAATTACAGCAAAAACACAGGGAACTCAAGGGCCGGGTTCGCCAGGGCCAGATTTTAGCTTCAGTCCAGCCCTGCATTGACAAAGAAGGGGTAAACTACAGCTACAGCTTTATTTTAATGCATAGAAAAATAAACAAAACCAAAAAGCTACAGGAAAAATGATATAATCAGTTATTAAAATTTAGCTGGTTCTCATAATTTCTGCTGTATGACAGCCTGGTCAAAACATGTCTACATGCTTAATTGCATTATCACAAATAAAACAATTAACTCCAAGCATGACAAAATCTTTAACACATTATAATAATAGAGGAACAAAATGGAGGAATAGTCTTACATTGTGAGGTTTGTCATGTGGAGCCAATGAGGTTTTATATCTTTGCAAGGTATATGCATAGCCATTTGTATGTGACTTTTTACAGAGAGTCAGGTTAAGTGCTACTTATTTATCAGTTCCATACAAAGACCAATGATCTCATATCGCACATCATTCATTACCCTTGTTGTCTCATTACATTTGGAGGTTGTGCCACTATGAGGCATTGTGCTGAGAGGAAATGGGAACGTATTAAACAGGGTATTGTCAGCACACTCCATCTACCCAGTCTGAATGATATGAATAGTGCTTTGGGCATCCAAGTGGAGCATATTTTTAATAAGCAAACAATGTGGTTTTCTGTTTTCACCAAAATGCTGTCTTTGAGCACTCTGGCATGAAGTGCATCTTTGTGCTAAATCAGTAGCACAAGAGTGAGGTGTCATGCACAAACATGCTCTGGAGAGGAATCTCAGCACCTCTGTGATTGACTAAAAATATTCAGATCTATTCTAGTTGTTGGGTTCAATACATGATTCTGAAATTGCTGCTAAATAGATAATTCATGAGCTGGAATTTGTTATCTATCTATCGGTCTATCTGTCCGTCTGTCCGTCCGTCCATCCATCCATCCATAGCATATCATGCATACCTTTTTCCAATGTCTGTCAAGCTATTTAAAGTTTATCTTGACAAACTTTGCTTTTCTATTCTTTTGAATTAATTTTAATGCTACATCCAAAATAATCTAATTTGAATTTCAGTTATGCATCCTGTTTGCTACTAGCATCTCACCTAAAAGCAGCTTTACATCTCACCTAAATGTCTGCGAAAAACCAATATACATCCACAGAAAAGTAATTTCCATTGTCAATATCTAACTGTTGAATGTCATCTGAGGCTTCCCCTTGCCAATAAGACTTGTGCTTTAAACTTAGATATGGAAGCAGGAGGCTTGTGGTCCATGGAAATGAGGTGGTGCTGATGAATGGCTGTGATTAGTGACTCTGAGCATGTGGTTTTATGGCCTAGCAGCTTCTCTGTTATCACTTAAACCTGAGGCAAGATGCTTCATCATGGGCCCCAAGCAGTTGACAGGTCTCGCATAAAACAAAACAAGTATCCAGTGCACGCTATAAAACTCAAAATTATCTGGCCAAATAAGCCGCTCTCACCTATAAGCCCCCTGAAAAAAAGACAATTATTTTCAAGGAGAATGAAAATGAGCTGACGGGTTATAGTTCTAAAGAGGGCCATATATTTAAATAGGTATGTGGTTTTTATGCTCTGCCATGACAAAACCTAATCAAATTTTGCAATGCTACTTGAGTTTGTACTCCTACTCAATCAGAGGTCACGAACATGGTCACTTCAAACAAATAACCGTATTTCAGATTGCGTGTACTGAATGCTTGACACTAACTTATTAACAAAAATGTAATTAACAGTTTTCATAATATTTGAAGTGGCTGAAAACAAGCATCACTCTGGGGTTAATACTGATTCAAAAAGACATCAGTGCACATGTTTCGTTCAAAGTATTGTTTCGTTCAGAATAGTGTGGGTAATTTGATTGCATCTGAGTAGTCAAATCTCAGCGTGATGTAGTTTATACAGTTAATCATGTAAATCTTAGCAGAGTCACTCTCTTCATTTTCTTTATTTTACAGGTTTTGGTTGTGGACTCTGTGGGGTTCCTCTGCTTTAACAAAGTGTGGTTAATTTCATCTTCATGTTCTTGATCACAGATCTTTCTGTGATTGGTCTAGCAGGTCTAGAAGTGAGTTTAGTTCAACAGCATCCTAGAGGCAAACATCGTTTCTCTCGGTTTCATTTGGCATGATGAAACATTCATTAAAATCTCATTCACATAAAAGTGCAATTTCTATAATAACAGCATTTTAGATTTATGAAAAATTCCTGTACTTCAGAATCATTCTTTTCATGATTCATCTTTGTCATACAGATTACTGTGGAATAGTTTTTTTTTTGGTTTATACGCAGAAATGTATGTCATCAATTAACACTCAATGTGCCTTGTATTCTGCCAACTGAGTGCAAAATAAATGTTTTTAGTGTAGTAGATTTAACACTTTGACAGCAAGAAATGGCTGAAAAATGAGAAGTGCCAAGCATTTATTTAATGTGGAAAAATGTTGTTGCAGAATATTTAGTAGTTAGTCATTTAGCAGATAGTGTATATACAAAGTGACACTAATCATGTGAGGACAGCGGCGCAAAGGCTGCACTGCAAAAGAAGTCTTTTCCACGCTATTGCTAAATGTGAGACTATTCTTGTTGTGGGAACTAGGTGCATGTTTCAACATTTACCATGATATTTACTTTAGAATACTGTTGCAAATAATTAGTCATTCCGAAGGATGTAGTAACACTTGAGTCATTACTCTCCAAAACCTTACAAAAACCTCAAAAGCGTCTCAGTGTGTGTAAATCCACTTGGGGTTCAGAGTGTTCATTTTTTCCCACATTAATTGCACACATGTCTATAGTACAATTATGTGGTTTTGTTTCATTAATACTGTGTATACTTTTTTCTTGATTTACCCCGAAAGAATGGAAGTGAAATGTGACAACATGCCCCATAGGTGGGGTACATTGTAACATGACCAAATTACAGATTAAAATGTTATCTGATATAATCTAAAATATATCCAAAACAAACTAAAATATTTGTGGATAAAATACAATTATTAACTTTTTGGATTAAAATACTCATTATCATTAAAAATACATTTTTTTGTTGCAACAAATACTGCTAAATACAGCTACAGCATAGTTCAAAACAGAATAATAATGAATAATTTCTGAACATTGACTCCCAGTCCTTATTTACGCTTTTCTCATGGTTTCTCAAAAGAATTCATAAAAGAAGAATATAGTGCAGTTCTAATAGGGGCTCATTGTAACGCAGTGTTACAACACACCCCATCTGCTCAACTGGGATTTAAACCGCGGCTCACGTCTTTTGCTGTTAGATCAGCAATAAAGAACGATCTCAACTGTTAAATAACAGATAGAAGATTACAATAATATCAGATTTGTCTTATTTTAAATAAACACAAAATAAAACTGAGATAAAAAAATTAACTTAAGTAAGAAATTTACTTTTTCTATGTTTAAATAAATGTTCAGTGATATCTTCCAAAGATTTAAAAAAAAATTCTCAATATAGTGTTGATATGCCAACTAGTAAATACACAAAGTTTCGTCATCCTGGCATGTGTGGAAACCATGCGTGTTACGATTAACCCTATGTTACGTTGTGCCCCGCACTCCCATACATATTATATATTACTTTTACCCCACTGCCCAGTACGTCCCTTTGAAAGGTGCGAATAGTCTTTAACACATTTTGCCCCATGTGGGGTTTTATTGAGTGTATTTATACCATGTTGTAACCACACATACAGGCACTGAGGAGCATTGATTCACACACACATTAGCATACATTTTTCACTTGCATTCACACAGAGATACATGCACACATATGCAAATGTACACATATGGCACACACAGCTATAATCAGATGTTGAGACCCACAGATGTTGTGTTTACAGCAGGATACCAAGTAACAGTTGTTATATTGGATCATAAGATTTTAGACTTCTCATTGTACTGTTTGTACCACCTTTTTGGCTTTAATAATGTGTGGTGTCAGTACCGTCGCAAGGACTGTGCCAAGTGTGCAACCGCACAGGGCCTCGTGCAAAGTAAAGTGACAGTTGACTTGATGTAAAAGCCAATAGTTAAAGTTCATGTTTTCGTCCTTCAAAATACTATAATAGTTAAAGGTACACTATGTAGGATTTTTTTCAGTCAAATATCCAAAAACCACCAGGCCTGTGTTAAATAATTTGTTCAGTTGAGTTCTTACAATATCCCAAATGTTTCCAACTATTTGTAAATTATGAGAAAAGCGCTATTTTTACCAATGAACCGGGACGTGTGAGCATAGCGTGTGAGGGAGTCACCTGTCAATTGCTTCATATCTGCGTTACCCTCGGTTTCTAATTTTATTTTGCGCTTTACTCTTACTGGAGTGTGAACAAGTGTCACAGCAGCCGCCGAGCGAACGCACAGAGTAACATCATAACATCATTTTAAACACACTTAAATGTATCTAATATAGTAAACAGAGCTGCGTTACCTCATACTCATGACCGGAAAAGCAGAGAATGCGCCGGCGTCTCTGTCCTGTCATAATAAAAGTCCCGCTGCGCGCGAGCCGTGTGTTGCGCAACAATCTCTCCAGCAGCCTTGCTCAGCTCTCACAGCACTCACCCCTGCTCTGCTTCATACTACAGTAACGTTAATAATCACATCCATGAACATGATTTCTGCCCGAGTACTATACCGATTATTTTCCACCGGCTGTGAGGAGAAGTCCACATGTCCCAAGATTCTGCGCTCAAACTTGGCGTCATCAAACTACGTCTTTGTTTTGAATAGGCGCCCTCTAGTGGACGGAAAAGTTGCATAGTGTACCTTTAAAAGACATAGCTAAAAAAAAGGGTATTGTGAAGCTGTATTATTATGATTGTTAAAAAAATGTATTATGCAGTAACTTAAAACATTTCTCTGTGCGTGTGACAGTGATTCATGCATGTCGGTCATTGCAACGTCGCACGTCAAGTTCGTAGAGAGATTTATTCAATACATTCGAATTCTGATTTTGGCCATCAGGATTCGAATTAAATCGAATCCTGACATGAATGAGGGTATAGGTTGTGATTTGGAGCACAGCCTGTGAGTGTCGACTTTGAGTGCTGTTAATTCACGGTATATTCCTGTTGGCGATTTTCTCAAAAATGACAAATATTACCCAGAATGCATTTTTTCTACGGTATATTACTGTTTTAATGGAAACCAGCATGTTACTGTCAAAATGTAGCCTTTTTTTACAGCATTTTATCACAGTGTAGTGATCAGATAGGATGGCTCCAGGTAAGGGGCGGGGTCCGACGGCTGCACAGCGGCCTCGTCCTCGTTCTCCTTAGGCCCCAGTAACTGAGGGCCCAACATATAGCCTGTCATTTCATCCACTGATTTCATCTGACGGTACGCTCAAAAGTTTATTTATTTAACACTATATATAGTTAAAAAAGCATAGCTTAACTCAGTGGTTCCCAACCTATTGTCCATGAAGCTCTCACGCAAACGAGTTTGTCCCATTTATCATTTAGAACATAATTCAAGCATCAAAATGTGCGTACTTCGCAGTTCAGATACACAATTTAACTTCTTGAACCTAATGCAGTTAAACTGAATATACTTTTTCTTTCTTAAATATCCACATAAACCAAAAAATTGTTTGTTACTATAGCAACAGTAGACCTCCGTTAATATACCCAGGGCCACAGGGCCTTGCATCCCCCTTGCGATGGGCCTGTGTGGTGTATTTTGCTTTCAGATCATATGACAGATAGTGTAAGACTATTTTTGTTAAAAAAGGAATGCTTGCAGATCATACATAATTCATGTCTGCATCCACTAATGTTAACTAACCTATTTAAGCTCCATCTGTGTGACTGAGACATTACACATCTTGATCTGCAAATAGGGGATGGATGAAGATGGATCTCATCAAATTGGGGTACATAAAAACTAAAGTATATTTGTTACAGATCAGTACATTTACCAGTTTAATGATTTCAAACACTGGTGAAATTTAATATTAAAAGCAACTTGTTGATTGTTCTCTGTTGTTCTCGGGAGGTTTGCTTACAGCACCATTGATTCTGTTGAAACTTAAAACATTCTTGAAGTTATTGGTGAATATGAAATTGTACTTTGAAGTTTTTGTCTGACTGACGTGTGATTACATCAAAATGCGATATCAAAAAATGGAAATATTTTAAAGAACAGAACAAAGAATATACCATGGCATTTAATGTAAGATCAAACACTTTAGACAAACATTCTCCCCATTACAAAACTGTAGTGGCTCACCTCTCATAAAAGATCTGAATGATACAGTACCTTAGCTGCTTTGCTTCACTGAGAAAGGGAATATCTCTAGTGTACATCGAATTACCTCAACATATTCAAGCCTTCCATGACAACAAAAATCAAGAGAAAGGGAAAGAACCACCAGTCACAATAGAGTAGTCATCCTTGCATGCTGGCGTAGTCACTTGAGACTGGATAAAGCATTTCCATGTTCCCAACCAGCAGTGGCACAAGCAGCCCTGAAGGAATTTTGGACTTCTTTCATCTTGGTTGTTTTGTTGCATCAGTGGCAAAATTCAGTTAACGTTAGCACTTGCTTTTGAGAGACCAGTACCTGAAACAGGATTTCCCATGCATTTAACTCTTCTCTGTGGCTCACTTTAAAAAACCTGGAGTGTTCTTACATCTGTGTTCATATACACTCTTCTTGTTTGGCTCATTATTTTAATTTGCATCACCATTAACTAAATAGTCTTCCTAAATGTGTGTGCTGTGTCCTGTTTGTTTGTTTGCTGTTGTTTTTTTTTTGTGGGGTTCAATGTCTTTTTCTGTAATGCATTTAAGTCTCTTAAAAGTGTCTCAAATGTGAATTTAATATGCTTTTCTAATGATCACTGGTGCCCTCCTTGTGATCAATGCCCTTGATTGCAGTTCTTGTAATGTGTAATGTGTAAGCATTTCACTTATTCTGTGAGAATAAATCAGAAGGTGACACACATGCACAGTGTGTGAGTGAGTGATCTGTATGTGGCCGGAGAGTAAGAGATGTAAATACAGTTGGAAAGTCATCTGATATCAACGTCTACTGGTATCCTTATAGATGGCTCTATATGAGCGACAACAACAACATTACAGGAACTTGGGTATCAGAATTGTCCCAGAGTTTCCCACGACTTTAGAGGGCATTATGCCTAATTTTTAACAAACAAACTCAATATTTCATAAATCAATATTCATGATAACTCAGATTGCACGTGAAGACAGCATAAATACAATTTAGGAATAGTGACTTATTATTTGTCAACGAGCAAATCTCTGGCCCTTTTTGGTCCAACTTAACAAATATTTAAAACCTACAGCAATTTCATGAAATGATTGTTTTAAATATTTAAGTACATTTGCTTACCTTCAGCGCTTTGTCATTGTGGCATCCTCCATTATGGAAGTCCTTCTTGCAAAAATGTCCTTTGAATTAAAAGCTCAAACAAGTCAGTTATATATAAGTCTGATAAGACAAATACTGCATTGATTATGTTCTGCGATACCTGACTTAGAATGAATGATGTAAAAATTTAAACATTTAAAACATTTTTTTGAAGTTTTAAAAAAAGAAAAACATTAAAACAAGAAAAACAAATAACTGATAAGCACATGCCACCATATTTGCAAGTATAATTAGACCTTTTAAGACAAGATGTAGAATAATGTCATTTTTATCTCTCATGAAATATGCTGATGAGGTTTATTAATTGGGAGCACATCTAAGAGGTAACAGTGAAACTGGTGAAGTGGATTGAGAGGAGGAAATTACTAAAAAACAAAATGTCAATTTTGCCATTGGAACATGAAGCCAAAGAGACCATTATGATTCTTATGAAAGACAGCATTGAAGTGCATGTTTTGAAGTAGTTCAGACAGACTACTAACAACAAGCAAAGTTGTATAATTTTAAACATCAAAATGGACAATTCCAGTCCAGGATGATTATTGGCCAATACAACATGTTATTTTTCACAACATATAATTTCCTGTTCATAATATTACTGTGAATTAACAGATCATTAATTGTGCTGTATAGTTACATTCTGCAATGCCAGAGACTAATTTTTAACAATATCAATAGCACTTAATGAATTTGCTCACTAAAATTTAAAAATCAACTTTCCCTTGAGCTCTTGATATATAAAAGGTCATCGCAATATAAGAATATCCTGTAAGTTTCAAAGCTAAAAAAGTCCTCGTTAGTCAAAGGCTAATGGGTTTTCCAGTCGGGCTACCAAAACGTATCACTGGCCTGCCCAACAGGCTATCTTTGGCCTCAGACAACAGGATGTAGACAACAACTATATCAGAGTCTCCAACTAAGCAAGCCAGAAGCGACAGTGACAAGGAACCCAAACTCCATCACGTGACAGAATGGGGGACAAAAACCTTAGGAGAAACCAGGCTCAGTCAGGAGACCGGTTCTCCGCTGGGCATCATGGGTGTATACGCCTCTTAGTGCTGATTGGCTACAAGTGTGTTGTGGTGCAGTCTGATCCACTTTCAACAACGTTTCTCAGAAATTGCTTACTGCGCCTTTATGGCCTGTTTTTATACCAGTCAGAATTTGTTTATAGCTCAAAGTGCACAATGTAAAGGTTCTGTGCTAACAAATATAATAATTGCACAATGGTTTGAAATCTTTCATAAACTATTAATGATATGTACTACTTACAATTACGAGTAACCCAGCAAAGTATGTAGAGCTGTTAAATTTGATCTCATGCTAGAGGTCTACACATTCATTGACAAGAGCTCACGAGGAGAACAGGCTACCATAGCAACAGCAGTATGCAAGCTGCCAGAAGATGCACTCCTCAGCATCCTATCAGAACTGGTTGATCTGGAGGAAAGCATGTTTAGGTCAGGATGCTTGCCAAGGTCCGACAGTCAAGAACCACTGATCTATGACAACCAGCATAAGAGCATTTACGATCATCACTGATTGATATGGAGGAGGAATACATTGAAAATGCCAACCTTTTCAGCCCAGGAAAACATTACCAGACAGTTCTGAATACCACATGCGGAATAATATTCAACCCGATTAACCTAAACCACACAAATCCACCTGTACTCCATCCAAGCGGTACACAGGCATACACAGAACTGCAGATGTTCAAAGCGGATGGCAAAGGCCAACAAAGCAATCTGAAGCTGTATTAGTGATAAGACCTTAAAGTGTGAATTGTACTGAGGTGTGCATTCATCCCCATTTCTTTCTAACTCAAACCTTCAGTGTTTTTTATTGATCACCCTGCTGTGAATTTATGGTCATCCAGGCACAGAAATGAAATCTAGGAATGCCTCTGATAGGCCGCCTGTTCAGTAAAATGGTTGTTGTGGAATGGTGAAAGATCACTTCTGCTTACCTGCACAGGTAATGTAAAGCTCTGGTAGATTGATACACTTTACAATTTCCATCTAGAACTTCTTACAGACAACAAAAGAGTCTATAAAACGATCTGCTGTTACTAGCAGGCATTTGTATAAAACACACTAATTTTTCTTTTTTTTACAATTTGGTATAATAAATATTAATTTATTTAATAATATAATAAACAAATAATCCTGGATTATGTCGCAAACAATTTTGAAAGCAATTTTATCAGAATTGCAGTTTCCCATTAAATAAATATATTTTCATTCAAATGAAACCAAAACAACATTGGACCCCGCAGACTTTCACTGTCTGGACAAAAAAAGAAAAGAAAAAAAAAGGACTTAAACAACTATCCCTTTAAGAAGAAGAGAAGTAAGGTTTTAGGGGGAAAGGACAATGCGAGCCATCAATCATGTAATTATATTCAAATCATGGCTTTTCCTTCATGGTTAATGAGAGATCTGGCTCACCTACCTAAGCAAATTAAAAGGTTTTTTTTTTTTGAAGCAGCACTTTCCACTAATCTAATAGTAAAATTGAGCATCCCTGACCTACAATGTAATGTGCATGATTATAGTCTTTTTCGTAGATTCAAGGCAGGGCATCTTTTACACTTAACTGGTCAATTTTCTCAGGTTTGAGTTCAACCATACAGACATGAATACAATGCTGTGGGACCTAGTACACCCACTTACTAGTAAACTGAAACAAACCCATCTCACTACTGCTCCTTATACAGTATTTGAGAGCAATAAAGTACAAAATAAAATGATGTCTGATCAATAATATTTTAATAACAATTATATAAGAATTTAGAGAGTTACAATCTAATCTAAGGTAATAGAATGTAGATACACTACCATTCAAAAGTTTGTGGTTGGTTGATTGTTTGATTGACTGATTGATTGATGAAAATTACACTTGCAACATGAATAAATTACATTAAAATAAGCAAGCAGTTACTTTAAATTTAATTTTCACAATATGTTGTTTTACAATAATGTTGTTACTGTATTTCTGATCACACAAATGTATTGGTGAGCATAAGAGGCTTCTTTCAAAAACAAAACTGACAAGTGACATTTTTAGCATCTTTAACATCCTTGTTTGGGTGCCCACCTCCCATGCCGGAAACACCAGTTTGAATCCTGTTCAGAGCTGCGAGTTGAACCGGAGGGATTACGTTGGTGCCATGACCCGGATGGAAGTGAGGTTTAGGGAGTGAGCGTAACAGAGGCCAGCTAATAAGAGAAAGAATCTCACTCCCCTGCCCTCAAGAGGCACGCTAGAGGCTGCCCGCCTTACATGAAGGAAACACCGGTTCGAATCCTGTTTAGCACGGTGTATATTTGTGTATGCAAGCAGTGCATTGACCAAATGGGAATGTGCTGTGAGCCAATAAACGGTGTGATTGGTCTGACTTATTAGAAATTCTAACTTTGAATACATTGTGACTTCATGATGCTGGAATGGTAAAACAAAGGCTGCAGGCTCTTTCTGTCTATCATCTATCTAACTTATTTATTTAAAGTATTGGAACACCACTGTTAATTTGCCTTTGGTCAACCTGACTGACTAATCACCTCAATGAGCTTCTCTTAATATGATTATCAGAAGGCACTGTAAATGACCAAACATCTATTCAGGTATCTGACAGATCAAACATGTTAATGTAAAAAGAAATAATCTCCCAGGCAGTTCCTTAGTGTGGGTTCAGAAATGAATGTTCATGTTGCCATCTGAGAAAATAAATACCGGCAGTTCACAATTTATGGCTTCAGAGTTACCAATACACCATTCATAACAGCCTCAAGGGCTTGATTTGTGCCAGAATTCCAAATCACATCAACATAATAGTCACAGAATTCCTGTGCTGGGAATTAAAACGTTAAACCCATGATTACTTTTGCTAAATGAAAAAAAAAAAAAAAAAAGAGACAACATTTTTCTCAAGGCTCTCATTCAATTATTTGTAGACAGATTGGACTCTAGGGATAAATCGACATGTTTCATAAATACCCACGTTTAGACTAAGCTCAACTCCCAGTAGATCAGAACCACACAGAGTTAATTGGCTTGTGGGTGAAGGTTGATCCATTGATTCCCATCCCTTCCTGCTGACTGCAATCAGTTCAACACTAGCCACTGTCATCAACAAAGGTAAATACTGTATGAAATAATTGAACAATGCATGCATTTGAGATGACATGAGATCATGCCTTAAAGGGGTCATGAATTGAGAAATCAACTTTCCCTTGAGTTTTTGTTATATTAAAGGTCATCTTAATATAAGAATATCCTGTAGATATTAGAGCTGAAATCTGCCATGTTAGTCAAAGAAAAGCTTTTATTGACAGCTGGCTCAGCAAACAATCTATCTGCAAATTTGCTTCCCTGTGATGTCAGAGAGCAGTGAAACACCTTAACCGAAGAAGAACATCTAATTATGTAGCCCTGCCCACAAATTTGCGCATGACATGTAATAGATAAATAACATAGGCCAATGTGGAGCTACATCAGATTGAGCTAAGCAATAGCTTCCTTCGGATTCCAATATTAAGAATGCAGTTGAACTTTTTTAATGAAGTTCCAGCTCACGTAAGTAAGACATTATGGGTTTCATTTCGCCACTGATTTTTTTGTAAACAAGACACTAGTCGAGACTGGATTTGCAGACAGAATGAGATTAAAAACGATGCTGTGCCTTCAATATTGGATCCGACAGAAATGGTGCAACTAATGTGAGTAAAAATTGTTTTTTATGCGTGATAGTATTGCATTGTTACAGATGGTTTGATATCTATTGATTATGTGTGCGTGTCTAAACTAAACATAACTTTCCACGCTGTCACAGGCTGGAGTATCCTTTGTATTTGAGGTGTCGTTGGTTCATTGTCCTGCGATTCGTGATCAGACTCTGACATTTATGGACCAAGGCTTGCAAAGCCCGAAGTCCCATGGCTATGTGTTTTGCAGTTGGGCAACCAAAATGTATCATTGGCCTGCCCAACGAGTAATCTTAAATAGTGAATTAGCATTCCTTTCTTGAAGTGCATTGTTCACTCTCTTGATTTGTTATTTGAAGGAAAAATACAATCGCAGAAGTTTTGAACATGCTGATTTGTCTGCAGTGAAGTTTTACTGATGCATGTACTTGGCTTGTGTGTGTTTGTGTGTTAGTCATGCACGGTTTGTGGTTATATCCACCAGTCGGGCGGGCTGAGTAATACAAAAATAATGTTCCAATTAATTGCAAGTGGATGAGAGATAAATCATTGTGTTTGTTTGGTAAAGACATTTTGCGAGCACTGTGGGTGAATCATTCCAGTTGTTGTCTTCCCCACGTTTTAAAACAATTTCCCAAGTTTTTATGGGTGAGCCAAAGCTCATTATAATATGCAAAATGTTATCCAATCATAGCAGTAGGCGTTTACTTCCAAGTCTTTAATGTGACACCTATACAAACAGAGTTCCAGGAACTAGGCTCAAAACAAGGAAAGAAAACAGCCTATTACTTATTCATTATGATGTTTTTGATTGTAAAAACCAAGCTAAATGTTGACCTCAGACAAGAGTATACAAAGAATTGTCAATTTATAAGTTTTCACAGTATATTGTAAGGTATCTTGTTCTTTTTTTACTTTACAAACACATTTAACAGTGTTTTCTTGTAAAAGTACATGAAATGTCCCATTGTCACGGATGATCTGTGCATGTGTTTGTTTTAGGGGGGATTTGCATGTGTTTTGGTTCTATTTCTTGTGAGTTGTCTTCTATGGTTTATCGTTGATTAGGTTGTACACCTGATGCTTGTTTAAGCCATTAGTTTCATTTTCACTGTGTATAATAAGGAACTTACTCAAGGCAATATTGTACTTTATGGAAAATTTGTATTATTTTTTCATGCAAAAATTAAAACCTTTTTTAAACATTAATTTGCACAGCCAATGTACAAGTAATGTATAGCCTATCATGAAAACGTTTTGAAGTAGTTGAACAAAAACCTTGACCAGAACAAAGGAACCTTGACGCCTTATTGTAGACCACCTGACAGTGCAGTTCTTTGCCAGGGATGTGCTGTTGTGAGAATCACTAAATTGTATTAGCCATGTGACCTTGGCACAGTATCTGAGCTGGAACTGATCCAATGGGATATAATAAGTAATGAAGGAGAGCAGAGAGGAGCAGACAGTGTAATGGGCCATTTGACCAGAGGCAGACATTTAGCTCTGATCCTAAAGAGGGCTGAGATGTAACAATACAGTGCAGATAATATGAGAGCAACTGGAGGCGGAAGAAACCAAAGACTAATGCTACTTCATGTGCTATCGTAATTTCCTACTTCCCAATTTTGAAGTCTTGATTACGAGCTCATTGCATTTTTTGACTTGAACTAGAAAAGAAATTCACATAGGGTACAACAGGGCTAAAGGCTCCATGGGGTAAAAGGCTCCTTTGATTTGATTTTCCTCTAAACCACTAGATGGCACAAAAACTTGCCTCAGCGCTTTCCAAAACATCCGCTTTTCAAGACGCACGTGGACATTTGTCTGATCTTTGACTTGATTACTGGCAGCAGCAAAGATGATTCTGCGCTCATTTGATCTAATATTTGATGTTTTTAAAAATTGAAGTAGCAAATAAGTTAGGTGTCCACCTAATCACCATATTTATAATGAAACCCTCATTTTGAAATCATGATAATCATATCATATAATAAATATAATGTATTGTTACTACTGTACATATATATTCAAATATAATGGCATCTCCTTCAATGCTTTCAGAATCTTAACTTTAAAATATTTTGTTTCTATATTTTTCAGATATATTTTTATATTAACATATTTTAAGGACAGCATATTTATTTATCAAAATGAATTTTATTCATCAAAATAAACATAAAATAGTTCAAACATTGCTAAAACAATAGCATCCCTGACCTAGTGACATGATTTGTTTGGTGGCGGCAGAACCCGTAAACGGAGCGGTGCAGAGCAAAGTGAGTGTTTCAACTTTTCAAATGAATTCCTATGAAAGTTAAGCTTCCAAAGAGATGATCTGAAAATGGGGCAGACTGATCACGCGCTGTGAATGTATGCGGCAGTGAATCCCGCGATTACCTCATAGCTCATGTGATGAATGTAATCCGACTCCTGCTGTGTTTGTGTCGTGACACTCAATCGGCTCATATTATATTGAACAGACACGTTCAGTTTTTAATTGTAGTGTCTCTAACTGAACTGATTTTATGAAAATGAATGCAGTAGCCAAGTGATCCAGTAGCCGTGCCTAGAGTAGGGCAGCGAAGCAAGTGCATTCTGGGAGTTGTTGCATTTCATCCCCATGAGACAAAAATACATTTGTGTTCTCAGACTAGAAGATTTCTACTACAATGACCCAGTTTAAATACAGATTCATTTTCCCAGCACTGAAGTACCCCTTTAATTGAGGATACGAAAGCCGAAGTTTATTTTCTACATGGCTTCGTGGGGAGGGGTCGGTCTCTTTAATGAAGACTGCAGACCCAGGCATAGCTCGTGAGCCTCTTCCACCTGGGGTATTCTCACATATCCAAGCGATTTCGCACCCCTGATAGTAAAAATGTCGACTTAAAGGCCCCAAAACACATGCAGTCATGGTGTTCTCCATGACTTTGACAGAAACCTCAAGCTCACTGCGTTTGGGGATATCTCATTCACGGTGCCAGACAAACTATGCCCTGCTACCACGCGAACAACCACCTCGATAAATTCCTCGTCATGGATTTACTATCATGTGAGGAACGATCACAGGCCGGCAGGTCGCGAGCCTAAGAAACCACGGAGCGCGCTTCGGGATCACGCGGGGAAGCATGTAGATTTGGTGAGCGAGCAAACGAAAGGGATAAAGCCTTTTGACTGTAACGGCTCGCAATGCTTGCACTCGACTCAATGCAGCGACCGCATGCTCTTCCCCAAACACACACAGCAGTAAACGTGCGCATCCAGTTCTGTTATTTGAAAGAGCACATGGATACACACCGTTTACTCTGCTGACTCGTTTCCAACTGATTCGATTTATTTTAACTAGAACTCTTTCCACTAATGTTTCTTTGTAACAGAAATGAGAAAGAGAGAAATCTGCACACTACCAGTTGAAAACTAACTCCTAACAAAGATCTCGAGTTGAGTCTTGAAAAAGAGAGAGATTTAGATTTTTTTCAGAGACTTGTATTCACACACACACCAACACAGAGTGGTCTGAAAACAAAAAGACCTGATGGCTACAGCTGGGGCTCATTTATTTATAGCCTCGTGCAGAAGGTGCGCCTGTGACGTCACCGGCCGAGGCTGTACCTACGGGTCAATTTTCAACACTATTTCAACAGCTGGTCACGATAAGACGGTCCCAATTTGCATAAGCTTACGCAGCAATGAGTGTAGCATTTGAAAGGGAACATGACAAACCTGAACAAAGCCCATTTTAGCAATGTGCTGAGCACCGTAGCCTGAAAAATTACATATGCAGGGGTTGAGAAAAGCTTCTTGTAATAAGAGACCTGGATGAACCTTTACTGCAGATGATTAAATCGATCTAAATATACATGTATTGTTAAATAGGTTGTATTGTGCATGATCACAGATGCAGAATGCTGTTCCTTCTCTATTTTCTGTTGTTTTCAAAATTGTGATTTGGTAGTCAGTGGGGTCAAGTTTAAAATGTGTTTAATAAAATGCATAAACATGAATGTCCTCTTATCAGTGGCAGCTGAAGCAGAAATAAAAATGCATTGGATTGAAATTTTGTCTTCTGAGCAGAATGGTTAGTGTTCAGAAGATTCACTATTGCTTGTACTATTTAATTCATATAAAGCACATATTGGACTTCCTGTGAATGTAGGATGTCACATGTTGTTTTCTCTTTTTGTGACTCACTAAATTGTTTCGTGCTCTAGAGAACAAGCATATGGCTTATGGGGTGGGGAAAAAAACAGAAATCGTCATTCCTTACAGTCATGCCTCTTCACACATCTCAGAATGAACATTTACATTCTGAGACATCAGTTATGAATATGCACTGCCTTTTTAAACCTCGGGTAGAAATGTCTTAAAAATATTTTGTTTGCGATTACTGAGTGATGTTAATATGATATAAATAGATACATATTATATTCAGAGAAACATGCTTGTTAGTACAAGGGCACCTGCTAATCATAAATACTGCTGCACATTCATCTCAAATGAAGTAGCATTCACTGTGGATGGCAGTATTATATAAGGGACTTTAGAAAAATAGAGGCCAATATATTCACAATAAAAAATCTGATATTCAAAATATTCAAATCTGTGCTGTTAAGCTATGCCAGAAAACTGGAAATAGACAGAATGACAAATGCTTAAAAGAGTTTTTTTCACCAGATTATATAACATTGTTAAAGGGGAGCTCAAATGTATCTTTATATGTGCACTGTAGTGTCTTACAACTGGCAAATTTTACAGTATCATGATCAAATTAAAGTAAAAATGGTATTCCATCTGAATTCTTGATGGATTATTGATCATTATTGTAAAGAAGTTTAATACATGCTCAATAATTTCCTTCAACCTGCAGGCAGTTTTCAGGCTGTGGCTGTAATGAGCACACAATAACGATGGAGTAACACACAGGTTCTGCATGTAAATTCTGCAAAATAAATTGACTGTAGGCCTACTAAATCACAAACATACCAGTACATTACATGTTTGCAGCGATTTAGGAAACATGCTAAATTCACACTTGTTTCTCTGAAAAACAATGGTACAGCCATTTATTCTACTTTGAAATATGTGTTCTGTGTCAGAATGCCAGTTTTTGTTCTGGTCTCTGTGATCCTGCTGCCCACTGTAATTTACCCAGTAGTATTTTGACACCCCGGGTTGCTAGTTAGCGGAAAACACTGTGTATTGTACCCATGCATGGAAGCCCGCAAACAAACTAGGTCAAAGAGATCGCAGATTCTACCTGACCTAAAAGCCTCAGCAACCATATAAAAAGCTCTATGTCCAGAGGCTTAATAAAACCAAAGTCCCTTTAAGACAAGTCTTTTCATCTTCTAAACGCCTCTCAGACCATTGAGGGCAGTTATCATTTTCACGTTCAGCACCATGTTCTTTAAAAAGCAAATGCACTTGCTTTCTGTCTAAAAACGAGATGTGTTCAGGCGCATTGTTGGCTTGTTGCTATTTTGAGGCAACTGAAAAATGACTGCGCCATTGACCAACAAAAACCTGGTATAAAGCTGCAGTATTTTATACTTTTTTTTGTTGTTGTTGTTGTTGTTTAAAGAGCGCATTAGTAATATGCACCTATAGGTGGTTGCACACCACACGTACACTTTGCTTATTACAAACACAGCAGCACACAAACACTTTTAAATATGAAAAATAAAAGGACTTTTTTCTGCTCACACATTCTGCAATGTAAATAGCGAATCCGCCATGGTGCAAGAGCAACTGGCTTTTAAAGGTGAGAATGCCCTAGGTGAGCATGTCCATGAGCTTCGGACCATGCATTTAGCTAATTAAAATTACAGCAACCAGAGCTTCTAATGCAGTGATGCAATTGGCTATTTTAATTTAGAAGGCGGGACTAATTCTAGTTGCATTTTCTCCCATTCATAGTATTATGATTTCTATATATAAAGTCTTTGTTAAAATGTGGATAAATCATGCTCAATCTGGCAGGCAACAAATTTAGAATGCAGTACCCATTTCAAACACTAAATATTACATAATGCACCTTTAAATGCACAAAAAAGGCTAATCAACAGAACAAGACATAGCCTAATATAATCAGTATAAGAAACAAACAAACCAAAATACAATGAAACTAACATTCTCGTGACAGCAATTACATATTTGATAAAAAGCACAGTTAGCTCTTGAAAAATCGACATGCCTGTAAATCTACATGCAAGTAAACAGTAAAGAGCCCTCATTTACAACACCCTCATCTTGTTGGATGAAGTTTCTGCCCGCCAATTTGGAGGAATTTTATACTGACATTTCACTGAGAAACATGCATATGTATGTTATTATTTAACTTGCAGATTTTTGTTATGTACTTTCTGAAGCACAAAAAACTAATTGCAGAATAAAATGTTCTCACTTGAAAGTGTGGAACGCACCCACCAAAGTAGATTTTTATTCAAACGTAATCATGTGTTAGTAGTCTACACTGTTGGAATTCTATATGCTAAAGGATTGTGGGTAATCATTCCTGCATAGCTAATCAAGCTAATCTTTGTTGAGTTTATCCTTGGACATTACACATTTATACCTGATAAAAGACTTAGAACAAGCTAATTCTGAACTGAAATTAAGGATAAGACTTCATAAAATCATATCAGAAATGTGTTGAGACACATGACATTATCCTTAGGTAATATATCATGGCAATGGATGCATGTTAACATGGCAGGGTCAGTTAATGGTTCACTGTTACCGCTCTGAGTACAGTCTCATTCAACACAGCCTAAAGGTGATACTGATGCTCATCCACCAAAATAGACTAGACAATATGATGTCTTTAAGTTGATTAAACAAGCATTTTTGCATGTTTATCAATCCAACTGCTTTAAAACACATTAAACTTTTGAAGAATTCCCTTAAAGGTGATAGCAATCAATTTACTCTACGCCTAATCCCTGTAAGGGTCAGAAGATACATTTTCTCCTCACAATAAATAAATAAATAAATTGCTTTGAAGACCACAAAGCAAGCTATTAGCTGTCTAGAAAAAACAATAATCAGTGTTGAGAGGATACTTCTTATACGCCAATGCTACTAAAACATTTTGGTACATTTATAAGTTCCAGTCTTTCATATTTAGTTGATATTAGCATTAATTAATTTTTCATTTATATATTTAATTTCTATTTACTAATATACAAAGTTCTGTTATGAAACTCTAGATGCCGCAGGCTGATAGGTCATTAACTCAATCTGCTTGCAATCACTTCATTCTCTGTAGGGCACAGCTGATTGGTTCCTGCTGTATCAGTAGCCAATGAGCTCACTTCTCAAACTTCAGTTCTTGGTTAACATTTGCTGTAGCGGTCGCAGTGTGCTTTCAGAAACTCTCCACTTTTCCCAGCTTCATCTGCTATGGGAAATCCATGTATGATATATTGTACAGCAGCAGCATGTCTTAAGCTCTATTTGCACCGGATTAGTATTACTCGGTGACCTCTAGTCATTTGTAAAAACATTCTTCTGTTTATCATATATCATACAGCTAGACCAATAACGACAAGACATTTCCAAGCAATAGACTTTCCAAAACACAATCAAGCGAGGTGGGTTACATCATAATTTGAGGTTAATGTGTTACAAATAAATCAAGTGTAAAGCTTGAGCTATCAGATTTTAACCTGGTGAAATATAAATGACACAAAACTATATTTGTTTCTTTATTTTATCCATCTAACCAAACCATAGAATGGGACATGACATCCTATCTGAGAGATAAGTCAGTAAATTTGAGTAAAATCACAGGTTTCGCGTATCCCATGCGAATGTGCAACACGGAATTTAGATGTTGGGGGTGATTTCGAAATCACACGAGGTCCCCAGATAATACTAACTTGCTCACAGAAGTGTGTTGTGTATGTAGCACGCAGTAGCAAACTTGATCTGCAGCTGCAGCGTAGCAAATCTATTCCGCCATGACCAAACATGTTAACATTATCTGATACATTACCATGCCAAACACTCATTGTCATGACAGAAATATTGTTACTGGTTGCTTTCTACATTGTAATGAACAATTTTTTTTAGCGGAATATATCATTAATATTTAATGATATATTAGCAGTTAATGATTTGACTATGTGAAATGTCGATAGCTCCAATTAATTTCAGGCCATTATAACGTTTTATACCAATTGACATTGGTTCTGCTTTGGTAAATTAACTGTCCCTCTAATTTGAGGCTGAAAATGACAGCAAGACTATTCATAATTTATAAGCCCAATTACTAGAGACAGTATTAAAATGTCCTTTTTGGGGTATTATCTGTTATAAGAGTGTTTTCCAAGTATGGGCATGATATAAACCAGTTGGAAATCACAAGGTGTGTGCTAGATAATGGTCACCATTAGACACTCTCAAATCAACCTTTCCCTTTTTCACATGAAATCGAAGCACGGTTTTGCTCCATCTGAAGTGAGCTTAGATTGAGTGAGCAATCTTTTCTCAGATTAGCTGTGGTTTGTTAGAGAGGTGTGTATTTGTTTCCTAAACGATTGAGCTGCAGAGAATGGCTGCTCTTATCAACAGCAAATAAGTTTGAACCATTTACCAAAAAGTGTATGCAGAGATGTACTCGTAATGAGAGCCTCCATTGGTTCATAATGATAGTCAAAGTCATTTTGTTCAGGGAAAACATTCATTTTCAAAGGTAAAGCTAACAGATATAGATTTTTTTCTTCTTCTTCAGCAATCAGAACCTTGTTTGTCAGAACCTTAAACGCACAAGTTCTGTATGTTATTTATTGTCTCGTGAATTTAAAAGACAGAGCGGCTGATTGGCAGGCAACTGTAAACAGGTCCATCATGAGGGGCGGCAGTGGCTCAGTGGTTCATGTAGATTGCCTGCAAACCAGAAGGTTGGTGGTTCAATCCCCGGTTCCACCTGACCAAGTGTCGAGGTGTCCATGAGCAAGACACCTAACCCCAGCTGCTCTCGAACACCGCCGTCGGTGTATGAATGAGTGAGTGGATGAGTGAATGTGAGGCAATATGTAAAGCGCTTTGGATGGCCATTGGTCTGTTAAAAGCGCTATATAAATGCAGTCCATTTACCATTTACCATCAATGCCTTTCAGGAAAAAGACATTTAGAAATTCTGTCAGTTTAACAGTGACATATATCTTTTTCATGCATTATTGCAAATGGCAACAACAGTGTCCCATACAGCAATTCACTTTCTTGTATTAGGTTTTTAGGGGCAGAACAAAGAGTGAGGGCAGTCACTGCCGGCGTCTACCAGCGTGCCAAAGACATTGATCACTGACCTGTCTTGTTACGGTGACATAAACCTTCTGCCATGGCCAGGGCTTAGCCTCTAGTCCAGATCAAAAAGCTCTCAGGCTGAACGCACAGATGATTAATGCCTTCTGTTACAGCTTGCTCTCTGGTCACTGTGTCACTCACATAGACAGATGCTTTGTCATAACACTGGGAACCAATTGCAGTTGCAAAATCTATGGATCTAGAAGTGAAGCAAGCAACTCTTAACAAGTTGGTGGTATAATTGGAGTGAGAAGAAGTGCTATGTGTACCTGAGTCTGGTTTCTTGCAAATTTTTCTTACAGCTTTTTCCTTGCTATAAGCACTATTGGTTTGCTTAATAGAAGGATTTGTAAGGCACTCTTTTCAGTAAAGCTGCTTTAAAATGCTGTGTATTGTGGAAAGTACTAAACAAATAAAACCAATTTGGACAGTTTTCGGACAATGATAAATAATTCTTTGTGGAAATATCCATATTACATTACACTGTTCAGATTTGCATGCTTGGTGACCCATTTCTGATGTATGCAAACATACACTCACCTAAAGGATTATTAGGAACACCTGTTCAATTTCTCCTTAATGCAATTATCTAATCAACCAATCACATGGCAGTTGCTTCAATGCATTTAGGGGTGTGGTCCTGGTCAAGACAATCTCCTGAACTCCAAACTGAATGTCAAAATGGGAAAGAAAGATGATTTAAGCAATTTTGAGCATGGCATGGTTGTTGGTGCCAGACAGGCCGGTCTGAGTATTTCACAATCTGCTCAATTACTGGGATTTTCACACACAACCATTTCTAGGGTTTACAAAGAATGGTGTGAAAAGGGAAAAACATCCAGTATGCGGCAGTCCTGTGGGCAAAAATGCCTTGTTAATGCTAGAGGTCAGAGGAGAATGGGCCGACTGATTCAAGCTGATAGAAGAGCAACTTTGACTCAAATAACCACTTGTTACAACCGAGGTATGCAGCAAAGCATTTGTGAAGCCACAACACGCACAACCTTGAGACGGATGGGCTACAACAGCAGAAGACCCCACCGGGTACCACTCATCTCCACTACAAATAGGAAAAAGAGTCTACAATTTGCCCAAGCTCACCAAAATTGGACAGTTGAAAACTGGACAAATGTTGCCTGGTCTGATGAGTCTCGATTTCTGTTGAGACATTCAGATGGTAGAGTCAGAATTTGGCATAAACATGAGAACATGGATCCATCATGCCTTGTTACCACTGTGCAGACTGGTGGTGTAATGGTGTGAGGGATGTTGTCTTGGCACACTTTAGAGCATTCACACCACACGCAGAGGCAGCACGGCGCAAGAGCAGAGCAGAAGCAGCAGTGTTGCGATCATTTCGGCGCCGGGTCTATTTTTGCCGCGCTACTCACGCTGAATTAAAGCCACAGTGCATTGTTCTGATCAAAACTGACCTGATTAACATGCAAATTAACTAATTTAATCATGAAATCATGTAGTGAAGTGTTCCGTGTGTTTCACAAACACCATATGACATCCGGCACTGTGAAAAAAATTAATAAAATATTCAAATTCTGCCGCATTTTTTAAAAAGTGCTGTTATAATGTTACAGATGGTTTTCTACATGGTAAATTATTTTTTTATTTTTATTTTTTTACTTTTGTAGCAACTCATAATATTATAACTGTAATAAAATGTTCATAATGTAATCATTTTGTCGAACTGTAATAAATGTAATCTGGTGGATTGTGTAGGCAGGTTAAGACTGGATTTAGATTTAAATGTAATTCTAAGAATTGTTTGTTTTATTACAATTATGACAATGTATGTGTTGTTGGAGAGTATATAATGTCAAATTTCTCATAATGTACATTTTTGTATTATGAGCTCAAGATTGTACTATATTTTGAGAAAATTAATAAATTATGAACATTTTATTACAATAAAAATGTAATACTTATTGCATTATGAGTTGCTACAACCTTAGATGCTTTAGGTTAATGTAATTGTAGTAAAATAAAAATAAAGAAATCTTTCTAAAATCTGTTTATTCTCTATCTATGTATTAGTATAATGCACATTTACTGTTTAAAGTAAAATATTTCTGTAGAAGTTATTCGGGGAGAACATATGTATAGATCATGTAATGTATATCATTTCTAATAATAACACTACAATGAGGGACCTGTGGTTCTGTTCTTGGTTTTCTCTACAGCCTCTGACAGTATTTATTATCCTTTAAGCATCATCCCACAGACATCTCACACTCCTCTGACATTTGGCCTGTGACAGGAGCAGAGATGAGGGCAGAGGAAATATTAACATTCTCTACCACCTCTCCATCTCCTACATATCTGACAACAGCGCCGTGGGTTAAGACAAAGTGGAGTGACAGCGGGTCGAAATGGCAATTCTCAGACAAGGAAAAAAGCCAAGGCCAGAAACAGGGAATGAAGAAAGGGAAACGTTTGATGCACTGGCTGAATTCAAGGTCTCCCTGGAGATTGGCATTCACAACAGCTTACTACTGCTTTGAACCTCTTGTAGGGGCAGACAGTGTGAGGACATTAACATTGAAGAAAGGCAGAGGGAGAGATTGTGATGGAAACTCTCAGTGAAATAATCAGCACATGTTCTACGCTCGCAGCCATGGAGCAAGAAAGCAAAGAGAACAAAGCTTCAGTTCACACGGGGCAGGAGAGCATTGAGGAAATGGAGTGGAAGAGAGGTCACTGTCGGCGTTCTCTCTTTCAGGACTGAACATGCTGTGAATTGTCTCATGTATCGCTGCTGTTTAAACACAATAACATGCCCAAGTTTGAAGTGTAAAGCAATGACCATAGTAAATCAGGAATTAGGTTGCACCAAAGCTCCATTTGATAAATAATTCAGTAAAACAGGAACATTGTCAAATATAATGACACAATCCTTTATAAATCAGTCTATTATGCTGATTTGCTGCTCATCAAACATTTCTTATCAATGTTGAATATAGATATAATATATATACATACAGGTGCTGGTCATATAATTAGAATATCATCAAAAAGTTGATTTATTTCACTAATTCCATCCAAAAAGTGAAACTTGTATATTATATTAATTCATTACTCACAGACTGATGTGAATCCAAAAAGTGAAACTTGTATAATATATTAATTCATTACTCACAGACTGATGTATTTCAAATGTTTATTTCTTTAAATTTTGATGATTATAACTGGCAACTGAGAAAAATTCCAAATTCAGTATCTCAGAAAATTAGAATATTGTGAAAAGGTTCAATATTGAATACACTCTAATCAGCTAATTAACTCAAAACACCTGCAAAGGCCTTTAAATGGTCTCTCAGTCTAGTTCTGTAGGCTACACAATCATGGGGAAGACTGCTGACTTGACAGTTGTCCAAAAGACGACCATTGACACCTTGCACAAGGAGGGCAAGACACAAAAGGTCATTGCAAAAGAGGCTGGCTGTTCACAGAGCTCTGTGTCCAAGCACATTAATAGAGAGGTGAAGGGAAGGAAAAGATGTGGTAGAAAAAAGTGTACAAGCAATAGTGATAACTGCACTCTGGAGAGGATTGTGAAACAAAACCCATTCAAAAATGTGGGGGAGATTCACGTAGAGTGGCCTGCAGCTGGAGTTAGTGCTTCAAGAAACACTACGCACAGATGTATGCAATGTATGCAAGACATCACTCTGAAGAAAACCCTCACCTGCCTGTAACTGTATTAATCCTGAAGACCTTGATTAGCTTCAGGTGTGTTTGATTAGGGTTACAGCTAAACTCTGCAAGAGCGTTCCCCACCCCTGGTTTAGGGTTAAGTTTCCCTTTAAAAAAACAATACAAAACATACTGACTTTTGAATTGTATTGCACATTAGAAGATTATACGTTAAATTGTAGTGGAATTGTTATCTATTATATTATATTTTTATTATTATTTATAATGGCCGGAGGCTGTCTTAATAACATGTAAAAAAGCCAATCACAGTTTTGTTTTTTGTTCAGGGGCATGCAAATGTAACAATAATGTCCCTACAATAACAGACTGGTGTGTAAAACTCTTAGGTGGCTGACTTGAAGCAAAACTGCAAGCCAAAATTGGAAACACTTTTGAAGTCATTGCTTTATCAAGCAGCAGCGTTAACGCACAAAATGAAAGATTTCGGACTTCTGAGGCAGCGTAATGGCTTAATGATCTACAGAAGAAAAATTTTTTAGAAAGCTTTGGTGATAACTAAACACATATTTAATTACTACAATAGTAATTTCCTGAAAAGATTGGTCAAAAACAGACATTTACACAAACTTTATTTTGAGCTCAGCTGTCATGGAATGGAATGCACAGGGTTGTGAGATAGCAAAGGCAATGAAGGATATATCTATGGGTGCTTCTCATTTATTTTAAGTGCATCCTCGCTTCTTTTCCTCGTGTCTCAGCTCCACCTCCTTAGGATGCAAGGGAAGAATACACCTGTGTATCCTCACTCATGACTCCTTAAGCTTCCTCGTTCCACATTCCTCTCCTCGTGGTGAATTTAGAGAACTGAGATGTCCTTCAAGATGCCTGAGTTCGATCGGTTTCCAGGTCACAGGCTTGAGATCAGCAGGTGAGTATGAGGTGTTTTATTGAACAGATCATTTGCCACATGTAGCTCTCTAACACAGTTTATTGGGTAACACTTTACAATAAGGGTGCACTAATATGCATTAATTCATGCTTAACTAATGCACAGATAATGATGAGTTAATGTGTTACTAATGGTTAACTAACCCATTTATTAATGATTACTGCATCAGCAACTAATGAAGATTTTACATGATTAATAGATTAAGTAATCATTAAATTGTTATTAGTTATATGTCATAATGTATTCATTCCTTAATAACATATTTTATGAACTAATAATGTAAATTAATGTGTTAATTACCACAACGGGTCAAAGCCATGCATTTCAACTTCCAGTTGTCTGCTTTAATTAATCATTAGCTAATGATTTACAAAGGTATCATTATGTTATGACTTTACTTGTTGGGGCACATGACTAGTAACTAGTTCAAAATTAATTCAAAAGCCATAACCACAATTACATATTACTTAATCAATTAGTTAATAGTCATGTGCCCCAACAAGTAAAGTTGTTATACAGCCCAACACGTTTAGTCTTATTTATCTTGATTCACCACAAGTAAGATTTTTGCCTCAGAGACAACACTATTTTGTCAAGTGGCTAACCTAGCATAATCAGAGAGAGCATTCTCCATCATACAGTATATTTTAAGATGAATTGCATGTAATTTAGCAACAGTCATTTAGTCCTGTTTTTATAAATATTATATTCTAATATAGATCTAGATCACTGCAAAGTGTAACTCATATCAGCCACAGAGCGAATGCACAGAGTAACGTTATAAAATATCTTTCAACGTACTCAAATGTAATTAGTATGATTGTTTTAACCATGTAAAACAGCACTGTGTTACCCCACATACGCAATGAAAAAAAGAGTGGAAGTGGCCGACTGCAGCATAAGCATAAAAAAGCTCAGAGACCGTTGTTTCACACATATCTCTCATTAGCATTTGTTCCCAAGGGCTCTCGGCGCGTCCTGCTTCATACCAACATAACCTTAATAAATCTTAAATAAATTTGCTCATTCATGAACATGATTTCTGCCCGCGTCTGTCGGATTCCTTTTCATTAGCTGTGGAGGTGAAGAGACAAGACTACAACTCCCATGATTCCACTCTCATCCATGGCATCATCAAGCTACGCCTTTGTTTTGAATAAGCGACCTCTAGTGGCGAAACTTACATACTGTGCCTTTAAGCCTTGTAGGGAATGTTTTATGAGGAGTAGGATATCGCTCTCTCTTTTTTTTAGTTATATGAAAGAACCATATTCATCCACACAGTCACACAGAGCCAAAGCACAACCAACACAATGGTCTTCCGCAAAAAGCATGCAGTTTTGTATTTTAACTGCTAGAGGGCTTTACATTAAAATTGTTACCAATTATCTCCCATGCTGTAGTTGTTGTTTTTTTTATTATCAGAAGCTTAAGGATAATCTAAGATACATTATATAAAATACAATAATAATTCTACTACTACTTCTTATAAATAATAATAATAAATCATTTATTTTAAATAGCAGTTTAATAAGTGGGATAATGTACTGTAAAATCAGCTGGTCATTATCTCAAAATAAACCCTTTCAGCTATACACAGGGGTCATGATCACCCTGTCAGATTATTTTGCTATGATGGCCAACTGTCTAATTGGCCTTGCTGCCTCAAATGAGAGGGGAAAAAAGCATCATCAATTTGAAAGCAACTGCACCTGTCCTCATCTTCCTGGGATCACACTTTAAAAAATTATATTCATTCATCCATAGCTTCCTGTTGGGAGGTCCACTAGATCTGACTGTGCAAGATAAAGTTTAGTGTATAACAGCAGACCACCCCTTCACTTTGATCAAGAGTATTACCCTTGGAAAACACAAGCTGTACAGAAATAAAGTCCTCCTTCGATCCCTGTCAGTGCAGCTGACATTAGAATCCATCACTGTCAGAATAATGGGTGTCTGCATCAACACAATCCAAGGTTTAAGCTCAAAATAAACAGGATATTTCAGTATTTTGAGATAATACCCAGTCAGAATCAATGCTTCCTCTTAAAAATAAAACATTACCAGGCACTTTGATATAGTCTAAAAGGTATATTTTAGCCACAAATTATCATTAATTACCCTCATGTTGTTCCAAAACTGTGATTTTCTTTTTTTGTGAAAACAAACTATATATAACTTCTATATAATGAAAGTGAATTGTGACCAGATACTGTCAAGTTTTAAAAATGTAACAAAAGACCCTTAAAAGTAGGTCATCTGACTCATGTCAAATATTCCCGAACTGGAGTCTGCCATTTTTTATTAAAATCCTTTCTCTCTGTCAAATATCAAATCATATGGACTATTTTATGGAGCTTTTATCATTTTTGGAGCTTCAAATGAAAAAGAGTAGCATCTACATTCAGCGAAACTTTCTTTTATGTTTAACAAAATCATTAAAACGGCTTAAGAATGAGCAACTGATGACAGAATGTACAAACGATTCCTTTAATAAACCTCTATTCCAATTGTCAAAAAAAAAAATCTACAATTAAAGAAATATATTGGGATTTGGATTGAAGTTGATCTGAGTGCTAGAGCTGTTGTGCTTTCACATTAATTGGGTTAAAAGCATGTGAAGTGGCCTCTTATAGTTAGGCATTGCACAATTAGACAGTCTAACATGTATATGTTTAAAGATCTTGGGTTCTGCCTTACAGTTTCGAACAAAAGTGAGTACACATCTCACATTTTTGAAAATATTTTATTTATTTATATCTTTTCATGGGCAGCACTGAATAAATGACACTTTGCTACAATGTAAATTTTACAGTGTACAGCTTGTATATCAGTGTAAATCTGCTGTCCCCTTAAAATAACTCAACACACAGCCATTAATGTCTAAAACGCTGGCAACAAAAGTGAATACACCCCTAAGTGAAAATGTCCCAATTGGGCGAAAGTGTCAACATTTTGTGTGGCCACCATTATTTTCCATTACTGCCTTAACCCTCTTGGGCATAGACTTCAAAAGAGCTTTACAAGTTGCCACTGGAGTCCTTTCACTCCTCCATGACGACATCACAGAGCTGGTGGAGACCTTGTGCTCCTCCACCTTCCGTTTGAGGATACCCCACATATAATCAATAGGGTTTAGGTCTGGAGACATGCTTGGCCAGTCCATCCCCTTTACCCTTAGCTTCTTTAGCAAGGCAGTAGTTGTCTTCTGCGGTCCAGTTTCCAAAGGGAGGGGATCATGCTTTGCTTCAGTATGTCACAGTACATGCTGGCATTCATGGTTCCCAGTACTCATGCAGCCCCAGACCATGACACTCCCACCACCAGGCTTGCCTGTAGGCAAGACACACTTGTCTTTGTACTCCTCACCTGGTTGCCACCACATACACTTGACACCATCTGAACCAAATAAGTGTATCTTGTTCTCATCAGACCACAGGATGTGGTTCCTGTAATCCATGTCCTTAGTCTGCTTGTCTTCAGCAAACTGTTTGCTGGCTTTCTTGTGCATCATCTTTAGAAGAGGCTTCTTTGAAAATCCAACCTCTGGATATGATGCTAAGAATGTGCACTCAACTTCTTTGGTCGACCATGGCGAGGTCTGTTCTGAGTTTGAATGATCTTGGTCACCGTGCTGCAGCTCAGTTTCAGGGTGTTGGCTATCTTCTTATAGCCTAGGGCTAGGCCATCGTTATGTAGAGCAACAATATTTTTATTCAGATCCTCATAGAGTTCTTTGCCATGAGGTGCCATGTTGAACTTCCTGTGACCAGTATGAGAGAGTGTGAGAGTGAGCGATAACATTCTTCCTAACACACCTGCTCCCCATTCACACCTGAGACTTTGTAACACTAACACTGACACCGGGGAGGGGAATTGGCTAATTGGACCCAATTTGGACATTTCACTTAGGGGTGTTCACTTTTGTTGCTAGGGATGTACTCACTTTTGTGAGATACTGTATATAAGAAACAGTAGATGCAGAATTCAGAAGAATGTTAATGGTGGAGAAGATTAAAAGAGTTCTCTCTGAGACCAATTTGGTAAAAAAGGGAAAAGAAAAAGGAAAAACAACAACATTTAAATATAATTTAGCAACAGCTTGTTGCAATACTTGTAGTAGTTACTGTGTTCTGGTGTAATAGTCCTGCTGGTGTGCACTTGTGTGTACTGCGTCGTACCACAGAGAATGTTCATTAGTGCAGTAACCATTTGCAACATTGCAATGGGCAATGAGTTCATTTTCAAAGAAGGATGGGTAATAAAGGATAAAGAAGCTTATGTAGGATGAAAGTTGTCACGGCTGCTAACAGAACACCAAGCATTGAATGCAATCTCCCTTTGTGTTGAATGTAAGCGGTAACTAGTTATACTCCAGCAGGGGTTGAATTACTTTCCTGATCTGGAAACGCAGGTCCAGACTCTGATGTGTTTGCCTCTCCAGGAGGGATTTCATTGCTCACTGGTTTTGAATTATCTCCTCAGCTGTTGGAATGAATGAATTGATTTCTTGAATGAATGGATTAGGTTTAAGTACTGCACCTTACAGTTATGTACAGCTTAACTATAAATTACATTAACGGTTCATAAAAGTGAAAAGCTCTTTAGAATCATACCCACATTTTTAGTAATCAAAGCCTTACTTCTAATACCGTCTAAAACATTTCAATCTACCTTTTATTATGGCAGTTTTGGAATAAACTTCAACTCTGACCTTGCAACTCAAATAGCCACCAGAGTGACAGTGTCCAGATTAATGCTTCCTCTTTAGTGATCTCGTCTTACAGAGCCATTGCCCTGGCCGTGAAAATAAATTACAAGTTGCTGCATCCATCCATCACGTTTAACTAATGCCAAAGTGTCGAATTTCAATGTGACACTTATCCCCAAATTCAAAAGATATGAGATGTGCAGTCTCCCATCTCATTATAAAACCTCAGGAGAACAGCGTCCGTAAACACATGACAGCATTTTCTTTCAACATTGACATTCAATCAATGTCCGAGGGTGTACTTAGAAAAAAAAACTGATTAAAAATAAACACAAAACACAAAATTACAAAATAAGATGTCAACTACATACATCTCTCATTCATATACTAATTCATGCTCTCATTTGTTCATTCATAACATTTTATGTTATAAATGCATGTATAATACAAATTATTTATTTTGTATATACATTTATGTGAAGGCGTTTAGCCATTCATAACTCAAAATATATCTTACAGGAGAGCTGTAAAACACAATACATGCAACATCTGTAATATCCTTAATCCATTGCCACTTCCCAAATTAAGTTACTGTAACAATCAACACAATATTTGTATTCAATATTTGAGCAGATTAAGTTTGATTAAGAGTCTTGATTATTTACAATTACATTTTTAATTTGTGTGCTGTTTTGGACTGATTTGATCATAATATTACAAAAAGAATTTGTAATAATATTAACAATTACAAAAGTTATGTTTTTATTAAGATGTTACAATCATCCCTTCTCTTCCCAACTGTCTTCATTAGTGAATATATGGCAGCTATACTGCTATTTGACTATTCATTTTAAATGCATTAAAAATGTAATGTTTCTCTTTGTAACAACAAACATGTCACCTCAGCTACTGAATTATAGCTTATACTTATATCCTCCTGAAATGTATCTGTGATTTGTCTCCATATGCTATGCCATAAATGCTTAATGATGCTATTCAGCTTCTCTCAAAGAGGCAAATGAAACTGGATTTTACCTTCTTTAACTGCAGACAGACTCTTATTCTCATCTTCTGGCTATGGAACTGTGTTAATTTATTGGAGTCGAGCCAAGATGAGAGTAAATGTGGCGAGGAACAATCCAAGCAACAGACTGAGGTATTACAAGGTAGCAGATAATCTGCCGGGGCATATACACAGTGGCCGAGGCTGAAATGAAAGCTCCATATCAGGATTAAAAACGTTTATTTGTTTGTGAACATGCCATGATAAAAATTGTGTCTTTTTCTTGCTCATAAACATACTGATGCGCTCACATACAAGATGGGCATCGCAGGAAATGAGAGGCTATCATGTTTTCCACTGCTAGGCTTTTCTCCATTTCACTGAGGTGTAACACACACTGTTGTGTTTGTCTCAGCAGAGCTAGTGTTTTGTCACAGCAGTATAAAAGCCTGCCCGTATGTCGTAGCACCGTGTGGCCCCCTGAATGTCAATAAGCTAGTGGCCTCTGACTAGCCCACTGTCTAACGGACCATTACCCACTGTGATGAATGCTGTGTCTATGTCAACACTTTGACCCCGCACACTGTCTTTCTGTTGCTTTTCACACTGTGTGGACTTTATCACATTTAGTGAGGATAAGATTAGCTATCATATATAAAACTGCCAAATGAGAGGATATATACAATTAAACAGAACATCTGTGGTGTTTTAATGACTCATTCACACAGGCAACCTACAGTCAAACCAAAATGTAGTCAGACAACTTCAACATTATCAGTTTCTTTGCAATAGTTTAGAAAATGGAAATAAAATATGACAAGAACTCAGAGTTAAACTGTGTCAGAGTAAATTCATCTTGATAATGTCAGATAACTTAGATAGAAAGGTATGTAATGGATCAATCAACCAATCAGCTGTCAGCTGTTACATTTAAGTACACAGTTAGAGAATACCAATTTAGGGTAATACCAATTACCAAGCAAAGCTTCATTTTGTTCAGTCTGTGGTGTAAAAGTTCACATTAGCGATTAAAGACAAAACACTTGAGCAAATCAAGGTCTGAATAATTTTGCTCCCAAATTTGTATCAATGTTTCTGGTAGTCACTGTATGAGGAATTTTTGTCACATTTTACTTTATTTTGCTATTCTCTCTTACATGGTGTCCTGCACCCACTAGTAAAAAATACATGGCGTCTGAATCTTTTTTGGATTGACTGTATATGGTTGCTGAATTAATCAGTTTTTCTTTCATGGCTGCTAACAGAACACCAAGCATTGAATGCAATTTCCCTTTGTGTTGAATGTAAGCGGCAAGCAGTTATACTCCAGCAGGGGTTGAGTCATTTTACTGTCCTGGAAGCGCAGGTCCAGACTCTGATGCATTTGCCTCTCCAGGATCTGAGCTAACATTAACATAGATGAATAAATACTAAAGTGTATTTCTCATTGTTTGTTAATGCATATTAAAAGTACAAATCAATTATAAAATGTCTTGAGTTGAGATTTAAAGATGTCATAGGTCTGAGCTTCCCTCTATTCAAGAGGGAGAGAGTGCCAAAGCTCGGAGCTCTACCCTCGGACAGCACACCAAACATGCAAATGTTTTATTCTATCTGATTATTTGTAAGTGTAAACTTATGAGGAATGCATTCTGCGATTTGCTGTATGAGGAATTAACAATGCGGATAAATAACGTGGAGCCAAGCCATGTGATGCTTTGTGTGTCGGTATCATCATTTTAAAATCAACATGGAGCCAGTGCAAAGACTCCAAAATAGGAGTAATATGATTGCATGTCCTGGTCCCATTCTGGATCCTGGCGGCTGAGTTTTGTGCACATTGCAGCTTGTTAAGTGGATTAAGAAACTCCGGCTAAAAGGGCATTAGAGTAATCTATCCGAAAGACAACCAACAAGCAAATGGGACATTTCCACCACTAATGCACGAACTGACATTTTGTGAGGAACCCAAACACAGATAAGCAGAGTGAAACTAACAGTAAAGAAGTTCCAGTCTGTGTATCAAAACTGTTGGAATGCCGTTCAGCCATACAAATTCAAGGACTGGAAGTAACTGTGGTATAATGCGTTATAATTAATTCCCTCTCAAAGATTTACTCTATTTTACCTCTCTCTTAAAGCAGAACTGTAACTGGCAATTATACAAGTTGGTAATTATAAGAAGTCCTCTCACTGATTTTGTTCTGCATGAAAACAAGTTTAGTTTTAAAAATTTTGATTTGCTTCAGGGATAAATGCTCTCTGACACTGTGTAACACAGATGCCAGATTAAGAGATCGGATAATGGGCCCCTGTCAAATCTGCTC
This sequence comes from Gobiocypris rarus, assembly GCA_023029165.1. Taxonomy (NCBI): domain Eukaryota; kingdom Metazoa; phylum Chordata; class Actinopteri; order Cypriniformes; family Gobionidae; genus Gobiocypris; species Gobiocypris rarus. The sequence goes on along the minus strand of CM040915.1, from coordinate 37,989,393 downwards.
ATTTTAAGTCATTGCCATGGCTGGAGGGTCTGGTTTAACTTCGCTATGAAAGTATTGGGATGTCAGATCCCTTTATATTAAGCCTAAAACATACTCTGATCATGCAGCCAAATGTATTTATCTTCACAGGCCACGGACTGCAATGTCATTTGTCATAAAACACTGTCTGCAATAATGTTAGGCATTTGAAATAAAGCAAGTCCTGTAATTGAATTCATAACATGTACTATTTAATACATTTTATTTGAGAAATTTTAGAATTTGATGCCATTGACAAATACATGAGTTTTTGAGATTTCTTGCACATAGATGTATCCATTACCACTAGAGAGAGTTGTTAAGCGTCCGTGAGAGATATAGTTCAGAGTAAAGGTCTAACCTCCGGGACGGATGTCAAGTGATTTATGGGACTGTTGGTGGCACTATCTCACGCTACCTCTGTAATAGGAAAGAATATAGTAATTAGAGCCACAAGACCTTGACTGAAATTGACTCACGAATCTGACTGCTGCAAAAATGAGGCTCCTAGCTGTGCTGAATGGAAGTGATGTCCATTTGGAGAAATGTGTAGATGCACCATAACTGTAACAGATAATGGCCTCACATCATTTAAAAACAGAAAACCAGATGTATTGGTCTATTCCTCTTACTTTCTTTCTTATTCTTCTTATTTTGACAGAAATATTATTTTGAACACCAGAAAAAAAAATGATTGATTGATTGATAAAAAAATAAAATAAAACCATCAATGCTATTCATCCATAAAGTATGAATGAACTGACTAAGTGCTTAATCTGGAATGGAGTTAATGGGTTCTCACTTCTGTCTGGAGAGCACGGGTCGTTAACCAGATACCTGTTTAATGGATTTCTTTTATGTGACACATACTGTGACTAGTGTTGGTGTTGGGGTTGGGGTGGGAGGGTTGGGGGAGAGCTTGAGCTCGGACTTCGGCCCGAACCCAGAGTACCCCCATATGTAAGTGGTTTAGAACTAAAAGATAGAGTAAGATGTGGAGAAGGGGTGGTGGAGGGATGCTGAAAAACTGTCAAGAAAATGAAGGTAGGACGGCTGCGTATATATACCTCTTTGTTGTGTCAATTATCTGATATGTTCCTCCCGAACCTCGTTTAGTAAAACAGCATTTAATACAGAATATAAAGAGAATAAAAGGTAAAACGTTGGAAAATGACGATTTTGGTATAACAATATAGCAAAAAAAAAGTTATTTTGAACGGCTAATCCTACACCTACCCCTAAACCTACCCATTAGCATTTATTAAAACAACGTAATGTTACTGTTATAAATAAAAGCATAACAGACAAACCAGTGTAATCACAATCATTTATTTATTGCAAAAATGTCAAACGCGGTACCAAAAGTAGTTCAAATGAAGATGTGTTGCAGTCGCAGTTCTCTCTGGTGGTAATAGTTTTGTATGAGTTACAGAGCAGAATGTAGGTTATTAATCAATGAAAATATTAATCCGGCTTTCTCTCCGTGAAGTTGCGCGTTTTCCATTTCAAATACAAATCGACCGAAACACAGCATGTCAAAATCTGTGAATCAGGCGAGAGCCAATGAGCGTTCGATCCCACTGCCGTAAATCATGTCGTGACGCTTCATGAGGGCGCGTTTTTTGAATTTGAATTCACAACGAGCGCGAGATTTGATGTTTACGGACGCGCTACTGAGTGGAGATGAAGATCACTGGATAAAGGGCTCAATTTGGATTTGTTTCTCGCAAACATATGGATTCTAACGATTTGGATTACAGCGAACGAATAAAGTGTTGTGTTTTGTGAATTGATGTTGTGTTTTGGTGTATCTTGGGATCGCCAGTTGCTGAATAGGAGAAAACACCTTTTTATGTCTCACGGCAAACAACAAGCTAAACACTACAAAATGGTTGGCAAGAATGTTATTCATCTTAAGGTTTTAAAATGCAGTCTTCTTTTAACATTATCTAGTCATCCGAAATTAGTTTGTAGCAGAAGTCACGAACAGAGCAAAATGTTTTTATATTTCTGTTATTTTATATTAGGTAGATTAACTTAGTAAAATGCATTTAATAAATGCGACTGAAAACATGTATTGATGTGACTATTGAATATAAAATAAACAATATTAATGCTACGATTTTGATATTAATGCATGGGAGCCGGTGGCTGGTACACACTTGAATACGTAAATAATTTACATTTTAGTGCTGTCAATAAGTCAGTATTGTACGTTTTATTGTATGTAAAAACGTAAATAAATGTATGTGGGTTTTTCTGTTAGTATTTGTTATTATTGGAGAGTTGCAAAGTACTGTTACTGGGAAAGAGTTCATTCCCACTTGAGAAATTAAAGAGCCTTAAGTTGGAGGACTTGTTGGCATTACTAACAAGTTATTACTTCTAGTTGGTCACTCTGATATACTGCATCATGTTGTGTCTGAATAGATAAAGGAACAAAGGATGTACAGTGGGTACGGAAAGTATTCAGACCCCCTTAAATTTTTCACTCTTTGGCACAGATCCAGCCAAGGTTACAAAAAACATTCTGCTGCACTTAAGGTTCCTAAGAGCACAGTGGCCACCATAATCTTTAAATTGAAGATGTTTGGGATGACTAAAACCCTTCCTAGAGCTGGCCGTCCGGCCGAATTGAGCTATTGGGGGATAAGAGCCTTGGTGAGAGAGGTAAAGAAGAACGCAAAGATCACTGTGGCAGAGCTCCAGAAATACAGTCGGGAGATGAAAGAAAGTTGTAGAAAGTCAACCATCACTGCAGCACTCCACCAGTCGGGGCTTTATGCCACAGTGGCCCGACGGAAGCCTCTCCTCAGTGCAAGACACATGAAAGCACGCATGGAGTTTGCTAAGATGGTGAGAAATAAGATTCTCTGGTCTGATGAGACCAATATAGAACTTTTTGGCCTCAATTCTAAGCGGTATGTGTGGAGAAAACCAGGCACTGCTCATCACCTGTCCAATACTGTCCCAACAGTGAAGCATGGTGGTGGCAGCATCATGCTGTGGGGGTGTTTATGAACTGCAGCGACAGGACGACTGGTTGCAATCAAGGGAAAGATGAATGCAGCCAAATTCAGGGATATCCTGGACGAAAACCTTCTCCAGAGTGCTCAAGACCTCAAACTGGGCCGAAGGTTCACCTTCCAACAAGACAATGACCCTAAGCACACAGCTGAAATAATGAAGGAGTGGCTTCACAACAACTCTGTGACTGTTCTTGAATGGCCCAGCCAGAGCCCTGACTTAAACCCAATTGAGCATCTCTGGAGAGACCTAAAAATGGCTGTCCACCAACGTTTACCATCCAACCTGACAGAACTGGAGAGGATCTGCAAGGAGGAATGGCAGAGGATTCCCAAATCCAGGTGTGAAAAACTTCTACTAAAAACTTAGCAAAGGGTCTGAATACTTAGAACCATGTGATATTTCAGTTTTTCTTTTTAAACAATTCTGTGTTTTTCTGTCAATATGGGGTGATGTGTGTACATTAATGAGAGAAAAAAAAACAATGAACTTAAATGATTTTAGTGAAAAATGTAAAGGGGTCTGAATACTTTCTGTACCAACTGTAAATGAAATATTGTCTTTTTCATGAAGTATAATTTCAAGTTGAATGAATAAACTGGAGAATACAGATAATTTTCTCAAGAATAATGGAAAAAGTGGCATTCCATCAATCTTGAAAATGAGGAGCTACCCGAACCTTCATGACAAAATATATACATTTGTTAGCAGTGAGTTGTTCTCTCTCTCTCTCTCTCTCTCTCTCTCTCTCTCTCTCTCTCTCTCTCTCTCTCTCTCTCTCTCTCTCTCTCTCTCTCTCTCTCTCTCTCTCTCTCTCTCTCTATTGAGATCATCTTAATTTTTTTTTAAACAAGGACAGTAGGACAGTGTGCAATGTGGTCTTTTGTTTTGCCCCAAGCAGCTCTGGGTTATACAGGCTTAAAGTGACATATGAAAGCGTGTGATGATGGGCCTCGAAAGAATCCTCCACCCAAACCCAATTAAACATGCTTCTCAATGGAGCCTTCATTTGAGAGAAGGCGTTTCAGATATTGGATTGAGATGTTTATGTAATATTATGTAAATAGAAGTGTAAAATCAGAGCCTTTCTCTCAATGGAATTTTGCCTGCATTTGGTGCTATTTGCACATGCTATTTTTTGAAGATCATAATCCTCTTGCAGGCATCTGTGCTCTCAAATCAAGTCAACAGGTGCTCAGTTGTGAAGGTTATTTACTTTTTCAGTCCTCTGGGTTCACTTTGAGTTTAAGTTTAATTTTTGTGAGTTTACATTACATTTTGTTTTTTTCAAGAATCCACTCGGTTCAAAATGCTGAATATATTAACATTATTTTATTATTATTTTGTCCTTTTCCAAAACACCCAAAAAATATTCACTGTATTATTCACTCTATTCAAAGTATTTGCTACACAAATTTTTTAAATAAGATTTATTTAAATATCATTAAGTATTAAATTAGTTTAATTCATGCCAAAGAAACTGGTTTATTTGCCATTTAGCAAACTGCATTGTTTAAAACGTATTATTAAAAACATGTATTCTGAATTCTCATTATGTGCACCCATTTAAAGATTACTCAAATGGAAATATAATTTTTTTGTCAATCTTTTAAAAAGTCAAATACAAATAATTTGTATTGTTTACAGTATTGCAAAAATAAATAAATCTATGGAGGAAAAAAAGAGAGATAAATAAATCAATTTCTAATCTGTGAGTGAATGTGGTCATTTATCACCACTATTGGCACCCACTCATGCTTAAACTCTACCTAAGATGTATGCATGTCTTCACAAACACCATCAGTAATGTTTCTAATAGTTAGTCAGCTGTTTTACTGTCAAGGTGATGTTTTTTTAAATTATTATTATAATCTCACTTATAGTATAAACTCTTAAAGTCACTAACCTAACATATTTGTTTCCTAAGCAACAAGCCTGTTTTTATCTGGCAAATCTGTGTTTACCGTATCATAAACTTGGAAACCAGGGGCCATATTCACAAAACATCTTAAGGCTAAAAGTAGCTCCGAACTTAACAATTTAGAAGAAACTCTGAAGAAATAATAGGCGTGTCAGTCCTAATTTTAGGACTCCTGCATTTTTGTGTATTTCGCAAAGCATTTTAGTGCTAAAACCAGATCCTAAATCTGTGAAAAGTCAAGAGGACTCCAAGGTCACTAAGACCAAATCACAAACAATCCTAATGGTCCTCTCCCGCCTTTCTCCCTTTTAAAACTTGTCTACTCATTCTCCTGTCATAACAAAAAGGCAAAAATGGCCCCAAAAAAATGTAAATGTTAATTTAATAAATAAATAAATAAAATAATGTCTGATTACCTGTGGCAATTGTTTCACGAGTTCACACTTACAAATGATCAGATAGACAAAAAGAGTATAAGGCCCTGTCCAAGGCGATCGAGGGCTCCAAGCCGTGAATTTAGCCCAAACCCATCCCATCACTGCTCTTTTTGAAGATGCTTTGAAACAATCAGTATTTTAAAAAGCGCTATATAAATAAAGGTGACTTGACTTGACTATAATATGCCTCCACTTGAGCCAATTAGAACTTTTATAAAACATAATTTGTTAATTTAATCCTGAAATCTCTCTCTGACAATTAGCTGAACATATACTTTTACATTTAATTAGTGACACTTAGCCTACTTTTAAAATCTTTATTTAAAGGCAACATTCTTTTTTAAAACCTTTATTCGAATATGGCAACATGATACCTGTATCACTGACAGAGACTCCTCCCCCATCAGCCAATCACTGTGGTTAGTACAGTTAGTAAGTACTATGACTTCATCCATAGCAACAGGTTTTAAAATAAAACTCATAACTAAGAACTTTCACTGCTATTTAGGAGAACACTTAGTGGTAAGATACAATGTTTTATGAATACAGCCCCTGGTCATTAATTGTTGTATAATTATGTTGCTCAGCTGGTAATATAAATTTTTTTTTTTTTTTTGAAAACCAGTCTTCAAAGCTACTCAGATAAAAGAAGAAATAATTTATGTTTATATTTAATCTATATCAAAATCATTCAACCCCCTTAGCGTGCAAGACATTCTGCTGCCCAGAACAACCTTTTATGAAACCAATTCAACAAAGGTATCAGTAAACTATTATAAAACGTTTATTGATACACCTTTGAGTGACGCAAAGAAAAAATCTAATTGGCTCTAAACATTCAAAAGACCCCAAAAGTCAAATTTTGTGTTAATCTTTTATTCTTTATAACCTCCAGTAAACACTGCCTGTAAGTGCTTAGAGCCTTATGTCACCTTTCTACCGCAGTCCTGGCACATTCCGCGCTTGAAAAATCTTCCAGATCACTGATAATATTTTTGAATATTTCTTCAAATTCGACCAAATATTTTCAATTAGATTTAAATCTAAAGACTGTACAGGCCACTCAAGAACATTCTACTGATCATTTGACTGATCCCTGAACCAGGCTTAAGTAGATATGGATGTATACTTTGGGATCGCTGGAAAGTCCATTGATTATCAAGATTCAGTCTCTGGACCAAAGGCATCGCCATCTTTGCCAAAATTGCTTGATACTTCAAAGAATTCATGAAAGATCATGCAGTCAATATTTTCACTTCCTGTAACAGCAAAGCACCTCCATGTTTGACCATGGAGACGGTGTTCTTCTGCTCACAAGCTTTTTTTTCGTACCAGATAAACCGCTGATCCATGGGTCCAAAAAGTTCCAGTTTCATCTCATCACTCCATAAAACATTCTTCCAGAGCTCCACAGTTCATCCAAATACTGCCTTTAATGTTCTACTTGATTATTCAGCAAGATGTCCCAACATGAAAGCCATGCTTGTCTAGTGTTCTTCTTACCCTCAGTTTTTTCCTCCTTTCATCAGGTCATCTTGCAAGTATTTGGCAGTAAATTGAAGGTTTTTCTCAGTTGCCCTGATCAAAAAAAATGTTCCCCTTAATGATATTGTGCTTTTTTTTCACCCTCAAAGATTTTCTGGTACAACTAATTTTAAACTTATGAATAAGGGGCCGGCTCCATCCCTAGGAACAGTTAGAGTTTTGGAAGTCTTCTTGAAACCATACTTTGTGATGTAATCAAACAGAAGTGTTGAATATAGGGTTTTATATATATACAATATATATATAATTCAACCATTTGATCATGTAATCAATCATATTTTCTTGTGTTCATCATCATATAATCAGACATATCGTAATTTCTTTTGATGATCTTGTTTCTCAAATTCATAATGATGTATCTATATTTATGTTAACATTTTGTTCTAAAGACTTGATCAAGTTTCCACTGATTCATGGAACAAGTTGTTTTTCTGTGTTAAAGTGATAAAGTACATGGTATATTTGATTTTCACAGTGACCAAGTCTACACTGTCCAAATGAACATCTTCATTTAGATAATCTGCATGAGCAGAATGTGTCTCTGTGAATTGATGTATCATACAAAGAGTTTCCATCACGTGTTGTCTAGCAATGTGATAAAAAAATAAAAAAAAGTATTTTTCCCCCAATGGTGTTGAAACCACCACAGTGTGCTATTTAATTTTTGCAGCTGTGGTCCAAGAGGTCACAGTGGTCTTGTTCATAACAAGAAGGAACTTGCCCTTGCTTTTCTGATCAAACAAGTGTATAAAATGTATGGCATTTTTTTGCTGGTTAAGTCAGTCTCTGTTCAGACTCAAATCTTTCTCTTTCTAGAAACACTGTCTGGCTCACTGCAAGTGAGCTCACGTCCACTCAGAGATATTAGAAGTGATTTTTAACTGTTATGTTTATTTTACTTTATTACATTTTGAATTCTGATTAAAGGATTAGTTCCCTTTTAAAAAAAACTTTTGCTGATAATTTACTGTCACATGTCATCCAAGATGTCCATGTCTTTCTTTCTTCGGTCGAAAAGAAATTAAGGTTTTTGATGAAAACATTCCAGGATATTTCTCCTTTGAAGCTGCACTGAAACTGTCATTTGGACCTTGAACCATTTGGGGTCCATTGAGTCTATTATATGGAGAAATATCCTGAAATGTTTGCATCAAAAACCTTAATTTATTTTCGACTGAAGAAAGAAAGACATGGACATCTTATCACAAATTATCAGCAAAAGTTTTTTTTTAAACGTTAACTAATCCTTTAACCCAAACAATTTTACTCATTTATTGTTGGACCATTTGCTATTAAGAAATAAAATGGATTTTTATTAGCATTCCTTCATCTGACTGGATCTCTTTTATATATATATATATATATATATATATATATATATATATATATATATAGCCAAAAGTATTTGGTACCCCTCCAAATCATTGAATTCAGGTGTTCCGATCCCTTTCATCGCCATAGGTGTATAAAATCAAGTAATTACCGTATTTAACATATAGTTTTAGTGTAGCTTCATCTTACATAAGCAATCCTCAAGCCCACCTGCAAGGACACCAGCAGAGCTGAGAAATGGGTGGAGAGAATGTAAATAAATAAATGGAGTCGAAAAAGATAAATCATCAACCTGTGCGGAGGCTGAAAGGAAAGGGGGAAACCTGGAGGTAAATGATGGATAGCCTCCGAGAGCAAGCTGAGAGTTTGATGACTCGGAGTTGCGGTACATAAAGCGCCTTCTTCTCCCTCAAGGCCTTTGTTTTATCTCATTTTACCTTTCCACAGCTACCGCCCTGTTCATGATGCCCTCTGTTATGTTATGAGCTGACAGGGTAGCCTTCCTCTTGGAAAAAAAATGGCCTTCGGTTCTTGAGGGGCTCCGCATACACACGCTCCCCCTATATTATTAATTAGGTTTCCTTCTGGAGCCACATTATTGCCTTAAACCAAACACTGCCTGCACTGCTCACCATTGAAAACATGTGCCTCTCCTTGCTGCAAATGGAGGGGGAGAGAGAAAGAGACTGAAAGATAAAGTGAGGGAGGCAGAGTCAGAGATGTAAAGAGAGAGAGAGAGAGAGAGAGAGAGAGAGAGAGAGAGAGAGAGAGAGAGAGAGAGAGAGAGAGAGAGAGAGAGAGAGAGAGAGAGAGAGAGAGAGAGAGAGAGAGATGGAATAGGAAATGTGAGAGGAAAAAAAGCAGAGCTGACTTTTCCCTGCGTGCGTGTGTGTGTGTGTGTGTGTGTGTGTATGGATATGACAGCGCGTGGAGCCGGCCAATCAGAGTGCGCCTCTTGAGCTGCAGCAGGCTGGCAGATTTGGGAGCTCTAGCGGTTCTGTTCTGGACTGGATTGAGCTGCTGCACACATACTCTCTGTGTGACTCAAAAATGTGGTGGAACATCAGGAGCGCTCCTCCGTATTCTAAAGCCTTGTCATCTTTTAAGGAAAGACTGAGAAGGTAAGAGGCTCTCTGTGTGTTTTTCTCTTTACTCATCTGCTGATTGAAGCTTGAGTGCTACCTCTGTTTGTCTGGCTTGTGGTGAGGAGGCAAAGTCTGAGAGTTGTTCTAGTACATGTGGTCATAGACGAAACAGAGCTGCGGGACGAGGGAAGGAAGGCAGTGTCTGTCCATTGATCTGTGACTCTTTCATTACTCCAGCACTTTATCGTGACCGTGTAATTCTTCAAAGCTCCCTCTCACTTTCCAGTGAACAAACAGCACAGCAAGTGAAACTGTTGGAAGCCCTCGTGTCTGATTCTCTATAGTGCTTTTTGATTGCATTTTTTTATTTGATTTGTGAGAAAAAAAAGGACTGCACGTGTTCTTTCTACAAATATTTAATTATGGTAATTTATTTGTGTGTTTATTTTTTTAAAATAATTTATAGCTTATCATTTACATCAAAAGAGCAGTGGGATTTTATATGAGTGTGTGTGTGTGTGTGTGTGTGTGTGTGTGTGTGTGTGTGTGTGTGTGTGTGTGTGTGTGTGTGTGTGTGTGCGTGCGTGCGCGTGCAGAAGTGCATTCTTTATTGTTCTTAGAAAAGCATTCAGAGTAAATTGGCGATGCCTAACAATCAGACACTGAGGGTTGTCTGACAATGATTAAGTGATTAGACCAAAGACCAGCCTGTATTTGATGCATGGGGAAGTGGTGTGCTTCAACTAATGCCTCCACGCAGTGGACATGCCAAGGTGACAAATGCACATCAATGGATCCCTGGAGTCCCTCCCCAGATATTACTAATCCTGTAGATGGCAATCAGTCTCAGCATCACCTTCTCCTCATGCCACTGGATAGTTTAAACGGCAGGGAGAGCTTCGAGGTTACAAAAACCACTTCAGTTCTATAAAAAGAACTGCAATTTACTGCTGAGAAGTGAATAAGACATGAGAAGTAGAGAGTAAAAATATTAAATTGAATAAAGTGGGCTGAATCAACTACACTGGGGAAATTTTACTGCTTCATGTCTCGAAGGTTCTCTATGATGCGTGAGCCGACTACAATGTGGAAGGAATTATCTGGGTTTAGTACAAGTTAAGTTCAATCACAAGCACTTTTGGCATCATTTTGATTACCAAAAAACTGTGGTGAATGTGTAAGTTTAAAAGCAGACATTTGAAACCCTTATAAAGGGAAACAATTTTATACATTTTTATGGTTATTTTAGGGTTTTGGATGTTATGTTGTCAAGGCAACAAAGTTGTAACTTTACACAGAAAAGGTTAGTAAGTGAACATCACACTAAAATCATGTATATTTTTGGTTACACTTATTGGTTACACTATTGAAACATTCACTTCCATTGTAAGCACATTACTGTGACCCAGATTTTTGATTATAAAAAAAAAAAAAAAAGGAAGAGCAAGTCTTAACAATTTTTTTCTAGCTAGTGCTGTCAATTGAGCTTAACTTGCACTGAACCCGGGAAATATTCATTTAACGCCATATCCTAATACATGATGACTCCTAGATTCAAATTCCATCAGTGACGTTACTTTTAACTTGCATGTATAAAAAGATTAATTCAAGCAATGAGTGGGGTAGAGAGCCGACAGGAACAAACATGGAAAAATGTCATTGTGAGAAGACGCCTCTCAGCCACTGTTCCATCCGAGCCTCACTCCATTCCAATTAGCATCCTAATTAGCTCTACTGGATTCTAATCAGTATTACAAATTTGTTTTGAAGACCTCAAGAAACCTGCGTAAATCAGTCGAGAACCCTGTGCTCTTGAAGTGCAGAACAAGGGCATGCGAGTTCCCGGTGCCTGCTGGCCTACTGAGCTTTCAGGTGTTGCTGGAACAGTGCTTTCTTCACATGTGTAACACCTTTTTCTCTAAGACGTTCATTATTTAACCTCTAACAACACCACATGGGTATTGTGTTTTGACAGTTCCTGACATGAATCTCACTAATGAATGAACTAATGAATCAATTATTTTAATCGAATTCCCCTTACGGCCAAAAAAAAAAAAAACCTTTTAAAAAAAGCTTAGACTTGTAACTTGATCGTTATATAAAAAAATGGATATCAAATATTACAGAAAGATGCAATTTACATGAAAAATGAGCAAGGATGAGCATTAGGCAACCAAAATATTTTACAACTGTCTGTTTTAACCTAAACCACTGGAACAGCATGAAAGGAAGGAGAGCTGTCGCCCAGTATTAGTCAAAATGCACTCAGAAAGCAATTTCTTTTCAAGGCAACACAATAAGCTTGAAAGAGCGAGTAAAGGCTTTGCCCTCCCTCCTCCTCTTGAAAAATCTTCAGCAAGACTCAGTAAATAAATTGTGCTTCTGATTGAGCAGATGGACATTATTCTGAATGAGAAGCTAGAATATTAATTTCCCTTCGAAACTAAACTCGGACCACTGAATTTATTCTTTTTGCTCTTTTTCTTTCATGTTTAGACAGTAAAAAGCATTTGCAAGTTCTTTTTATTAATTTTTTTAAAGATGTTTGTTTTTTAAAAAGCTCATCTGGCTGACATGGCAACTTTGTTATAAGGAATACAAACAGATCAACTAATTTACATAATTAGAATTTAATTTGTGTGTAATTAGCATACATTTATAAAACTGGGACTGTTTTTTCTTTTTCGTTTTGAGACAGTAGTGTCCAATCCAACATTTATACACTCCTGCTTATCGAGGTACAAGGTGTCAAGCATGCTGAGATTCCTTGTCAAAAAATCTCAAAATACGATCCATTCCTATGTGACAAACTTGCTGTCCAGTGGCCTGAGGCCAATAGTGTCTTATCAGACTGGTGCTCAGGGTTGCATCAAGTGCAGTGAGTTCAGTCAGGCAGGTTCACATCAGTTACGTTTCATTACACAGATTTATCCAGAGTCACAGATGTGAGTTCCTGTATTTAGATGTTTATTTTGAGCTCTGACTAATGTCATGTGAAAAAGAAAGGGAAACTTTTTGTGGATTTAAATATCAGGGGGCTTTGCATAAACCATTAAGACTAGTCTTACAAGTTAGACATCAAATTGTTTTCTTCAACTGTTCATAACTTTTTTTAAATTACGGTTACATAAGTTAGATTGGCCTAATTTGATAGCGAAAAGTAATACTGAATGCTAGTGGGTCATACAAGAACACAAGACATTGTCTTCCCTTTTGAAAAAGTTTATTCAAGTGTGCTTTGTTTAAACAAAAAATAAGAAATTATCATTTCAGTCTACTTTGTATGTACTTTTCAGAAATATAGTTGATGTACTTCTCAGAAATATACTTAAAATTGCACTTTAGTATACTTGACTTAATCCTGACAGAATTTTGACCGAGATATACTTAAAAGTATAATTAAGTATTCTAAGTACCGGTATACTTGGCTTGTAGTTATGTTTACTCTTTTGATTGAGTTTTACATACTGTCTTATAAACTTACATTGTTTGAAAATATTGATTTATAAAGAAAAAAATATGTTCCTAATTCTGAGTATCTGAGTTTTTGTGTGGGCTTGACCACTGGTAGTGTAAAAAGGAATTTATTTAAAATCTACTTTACTCTTTCCTCACCACTGACTGACATTGTTTCACTATTAAACGGTAGGGGACGCTATTGCGTATCTTCTAGTCCAGAATTTCCGGATCAAAACACAGGTGAAGAAGAAGCTGAAACAAGAGATAGGCACTGTCCCAAATAGCACCCTAAACCCTCACGGTCTTCCTCTGAGTCTGCACTTTCATGATGTAATGCTGCTTTGACTGCCTGCAGAAGTCCTCTGCATAGCTCGCGAACTTGCGAGCAATGCAGAGGACTTCTGTTGTGTGTAGAGAGTGTGTAGATCCCATGAAGCTCTCTACACACAAGTGCGCATCGCGCGCATAGCAGCCGCAAAGCGGGTCTTGTGGACTTAACGGACACGTGCACGCAGCAGCCATTGTAAGTCCACAAGACCGAAAGTGCACAAGAAGTGTGCCATTTGATCAAAACGTTAGAGCCAAATGTTACAGAATGAAATATCAAATCCATGAAAGGGGTGTTGATGGACTCAATCTACTCCATCTGTGTTTTGATCGAAGTTCTGAATCCTATCCTGACAAAGTCTTTGACAAAAATGTTATTTTCTCAGCTTTTAAAAAAAAAGTTGCTTAACCACGATTTACCCACATTCAAGTGTTGATAAAAAAAAAACATGACACTAGAATAAAATCTTTTTAAAGTAGAAAGAGTTAAAGTACAGTTAAAGGTATATTAAAGTATTATAAATCAATACCTAAATAGGAACATAGTAGTATACTTAAAGTGAAAAAAACATATATGTATAAATGGTAAACTTTAAGAGTGATGTAATGTACTAAAAAGTGGACCAATTTAGTCCCAAGCAGTACTGAAATAGTACACTTACAAGTTTGCTATTGATATTAGTATTACAACATAAAGTATACTTAAAAATATACTTGAACATTACATAAATTAACTTAGCTTAAGTATACTTATTTTTCATAAGGGTTAACATAATGACTATGTTTATGCAACCAGCCCAAGGACATAATAAAAATCATCTGTGGCCGTATACACAAAACATCTTAAGGCTAAAAGTAGCTCCTAACTTGCCGATTTAAGAGAAATTCTTGAAAATAATGGGTGTGTCAGTTCTAATTTTAGGACTTCTGCATTTTTGCTCTAAGAGTATTTGACAAAGCATTTTAGTGCTAAAACCAGCTCATAAATCTGTGAAAAGTCAAGAGGACTCCTAGGTCACTAAGACCAAATCACAAACAATCCTAATGGCTGTTGCGGACCTTTCTCCCCCTTGTTCTCTTCCACTTCGCTTCCTGTCTACTCACTGTCCTATCATAATAAAAAAAAATTTAAAATAAATATTTATTTAAATAATCGGCTGGGCCGAGAGTGAGACCCAGAGCTAACCCAGACCCAGTATACCCAGGCTGTATATGCCTCCTCTCGAGCTGTTAAATAGTTTATATGACATAATTTGTAACACACTTAGCCTACTTTTTAAAATCTTTATTTGAATATGGAAACATGATACCTAAAATTAAAATATTTATATGATTCAATCACTGACAGAAACCCCTTCCTTATCAGCCAATAACTGTGGCTACAGTTAGTAAGCATAATGACATCATCCATAGCAATTAGGTCAACCCCGCCCTTACTCTTAACTTAAGACTTTAGTAAAAGTTACTCTTAGCGGCTTTCTGAATAGGTTTTAAGAGAAAACTCATAACTAAGAACTTTTACTGCTATTTAGGTGAAGTTATTGGTAATATAAAATGTTTTGTGAATACGGCCCCTGGTCTTTAGCAGGTCTTAAAATTAGGTAAATACAACCTTAGATGAACAACACATAACATATTGTATTAATTATTATATTATTTTAGTCATTATTTATTAATAAAAATAAAGCCAAAATGGAGAAGTCATGTGTAACAAACTAAGGTCACCTTTTGATTAAATTGCTTGTAGAGCCAACATTAGCAGCACTAAAGTTGTAAAGTTACGTTATAAGTTAAAGTAATTATATTCTGTACTGTATCAGTCTCTCACAATGTTCTGGATGAATTTTTGACCATTCTTCTTTAAAACGTAGCTTAATTCTTTGTGGTTTGTGGGCATTTAGTTTATGCATTCAGCTCCCCTAGCTCCTGCTACAGAAGTTAAATCTGGTTGAGGTCTGGACTTTGACTGCTGGTGTTCTTGGGATCAATGTCCTTTTGCATGGCCCAATTTCTGCCAAGCTTTAGCTGTCAGACAGATGGCTTCACATTTGACCCTATAATACTTTGGTATACAGAGTAGTTCATGGTAGACTCAAAGACTACAAGGTGCCCAGGTCCTGTGCCTGCAAAACACCACCGTGCTTGACAGTTGGTATGAGGTGTTTGTGCCGATATGCTGTGTTCAGTTTTCCCCTAACTTGGCACTGTGCATGTTGACCGAACATCTCCACTGTGGTCTCATCTGTCCAAAGGACATTGTTGTCTTGAGGTTTGTTCAGAGACAACTTTGCAAACCTAAGCTGAACTGCCATGTTTTTTTTTTAGAAAGAAGAAGCTTTCTCCTGGAAACCCTTCCAAACAAGCCATACATGTCCAATATTTTTCTAATTGTACTGTAACTTGTTCTTTGGGGTTTTTTGCATAGCTCAGTCTGACAATGGGGTGAATTTGCTGGGATGTCCACTCCTGGGAAGATTGGCACCTTTCTTGTATGCTTTCCACTTGTGAATAATCTTTCTCACTGTAGAATAATGGATTTCAATGGTTTGGAAATGGCCATATAACCCTTTCCAGATTTATGGCAGCAACAATTGCTTCTAAGATCATTGCTGATGTCTTTCCTCCTTGACACACAACTGAATGCTCCAGACCAGCAAACTCCCAAAACTTCTGCTTTTATAGAGGTGGTTAAACTGGCTGATGATCAGTCAATAAAAAAATGGCAATATAATTAGCTGTAGTGTGTCTAAATGTAAGTCACTTCATATTAACTTATTGTTTATTCAACTGTTAAAGAAGAAGCAAAATGCTACATGCAATCATGCTGTCGACATGTACCTTAATGACTCAGTATGCTTCAAAAATAAACGCTGGTTTCAGGGTTTAAAATCGGCATTACATAGCAAACAGAATAAAAAGTTGTTTCTATAAAATCATGTTGATTGGTTCTATTTCCAGTGCTCATAGTGTATAAAAAATTACAATTACCAGTGACAGAATGGTGGCACTTATTCTCCTGCTATACAGAGTTAAATAGCCACAGTAGTGGCCTGGACCTATTCTCATTACATTTTTTGTCTTAAATCTAATATCCAGTTTCATAAGCAAATTCTTAAATATCTCAAGGATATGCAAGACAAAGAAAGTGGTTGAAAACGACCTTTGTGTGCAATGCATGAATGAGATAGACCATGAAAAAATATTTTCATTGTCTAGCTTGTTTAAAAATAGGTTGCTCTTGTCAATAAGTGTTCAACGTGTCATGACATTTGTGAAATAGTTTTCTGATATGCACCATTGTTTCCACTGTAAATGAAACTATACTCATGTTGTTCTGGCTTGCATTATGATGGTTAACATTTACAGATACCCCAACAGCAAGGTTTTATATCAATTGCTTTTGACAGAAGCTAATGTGTCGAACTGTAAATGCTCAGACTGTCTTTAGTCTTTAAGAACATGCTAAAGGCTGTTAAGCCTAACCCTAACTGTTTGTTTATTTTGTATTATTCTCCTGTAGTTGTTGTCAAGCTATTGTGACTAAGACTTCATGGGAATAATAATTATTAAGCTCTACCTATTGTGTTCTAAAATTATTCCCTCAGCATGTTCATCATTTGATATATCAGTGGCTCTTGTATCGAGATAATATAACAAGAAGCACTTTTAATGAAATTCATTCGGATATCGCAGTGTCATTAATTCTGACCACTTCTATTTCGGCAACTGATTTACTGACCTAGCCTATGTGGAATAATTATCCTGAAAATACATTTTCTGTAAAATTTCTGCAAAAAAAGATTCTTGAGAGATTAAAGTAGCATTCACATATCACACTGCCATTTTTCCACTCAAACAAAAAGGATTTTCTCAGATATCTCACTGTCAGTTTGTGTTGCACCATGAAATTTTTATTCCGGTCATATAATGTTAGGCCCCTGGGACATGGCTTCAGCATTACTGTGACTATTTTAAACACATCTTGAAAATGAAATGTTTACATGTAACTAAGTTGACAGGAAATACCTACCCTGCAGCGTATCCATTGTCGTTTGATTTTTATTTTTTGTTGACTTTTGCTTTTTTTAGCATCTTAGCTACACCGCAATTTCTATTCGTTTTGGGGGGAAAAACGAACCCTAAAGCACTTTCACTCACCCATGTCAGACTCAGAATCCTCGTGCCGTGGAGGAATGAAAAGTTTGAGTGAGTTTCTCTTCAACAAGTGATGAATCTGAATTGTCAGGGAGGCAGAGGAGTTGAGAGCTATCAGATTTTTTCTGCGGTATCCACGGACATGCATTGCAGACCATTGATCCTCGGAATGCCGTTCAGCCGTTTGAATAGACTCGCATGCTGAAGCTTTTCATTACACGTCCCATGCACCAGCAGTCATGATCTCTGCTATTATATGGGAACAGCTGTTCCATCAAAAATGTATTAGAAGTTTCTTGAATGGCAAACAGCAAAATCGCAATGGGGTTTTAGGCCAAATTTCACATCTTAAGTCTTAAAAAGCAACAGCTAATTTGAAAATTTCTGTGGAATTAAAATGTAATCGCTGGCTGTTTCATTTCGCCCTCCATGAAAGTACAGTTTGTCCTCTTTCCTTCACACAGATGTTTTGTGGAAATCTGCCATTGCCTCCAGTGAGTCTCCAGTGGAAGGCGACTCCCCAACGAATCAACACGTCTCGCTCTTGGCCCACGATGTGAGTGCTGCCTGCCGGGTCTCTGTGACAACAGGATTTTAAACCATGGCCATCAGCCAAGTCCTGCGAACTGGTCCAATCGGCGTCTAGAGCCGCCCACCGTGAGAGAGACCTCTGGGTGAGCGAGAGCGGGAATTCAAACGTTGCGACTCTTTAACATGAGAGCAGCCAGCAGCCCTGCCTGTCTGTCCCCTCTGCTGCTGTGCCTATGTGTGCTCCAGAGGAGCTATGGGACCCCTTCTCCACCCAGCCCCACGTTCACCCACAACCAGACCAAACTGTCCGACGGCGACAAGGACTCGCACCATCGTCCCAAGAGAGGCTGGATCTGGAATCAGTTCTTCGTTTTGGAAGAGCACATGGGGCCGGACCCCCAGTACGTGGGGAAGGTAAGAGCCCTCTCTTTGTTTCGTTCTGTGTGCAGGTGTGAATCCTAATAGTCAGGAAGGCAGAGGTAATTTTATTTTATTTAATTTTTTTCTTCTGTGAAAGTCTCTGGACTCAAATGTTTGTCCAATCATTGCATTTGGTCCGAATGGTACAATGTCCTACCAACTCACAAAAATTTAGGCTAATGATTATGTTTGAGTTAGCTGGACAATTAAATGCAAAAAAGTTGGCTTAACCAGTGAAAAGAAGTTGGTTCAACAATTGTTGGACCAACCTAGTATTAATTGTAAATTCGATTTGTAATTGCAAGTTAACAAGCATACAAGTTGCAACAAGTTAACAATGTATTCTGGATGGATCATGCAAAACTTATCCATGGCTCCCAGAATGCATTGTGGCATGAAGCATGTCACCATTGTTGAGATTCATTGGCTGATCCTTGATGTCTGAGGGAGTGAATCTCACAGGAGGTCAAAGTGCTTAATGTACAATTGGTTTTAAACCTTATTCAGCTTTTCTGATTAAAACTGTGCTGGATCTTTTCTAGAATCACAATAAAACAAAGTTAATAGTATATTTCTCATATTAAACTCAGTCATAAAATCAGTGAATTTAGTACGTCCGACTGATTCGCTCTTATCTATGCATCACCTTTGTTTTTGGAGTTTACATTTGTTCTTATCTTTGGTTTTATCTATATATAATCTTATTCTTTTAATTCTCTTTACTACTATATATTTTTATTTCTTATGTATCTGTTGATTATCATTGTTGGTTAGGGCTGTCTGACTGGAAGAGATTGGAAAAGGAGAGCAGGGTGCTTCGCTTCATTCTGTGGTAGCAGACAGTGCAAGGAAGCGGACTCCAGAAAGGGAGGCCCTGCGGGTATAGGTAACGTCCCCTACAGGAGCCCGTCTTGGACCGACTTGTAAGGTCCAGGAGACATTGCAAACCTGCTCCATCTCTTCCATCTCAGATAGGGGTGACCGCATTTAGAGAATCAGGCAGATAGGGATTTATTTATCCTAATTTTATTTTTATTTTTAATTAGAAAATTCTCTTTACAAAAAAATTATTTATAAAATTCTCTTTACAACTGTTTTAATTATCCTTGTTTTTATTTTTAATTCTTACACATGGTTTTCTTATTTCTTATGTAAAGCACTTTGAATTGCCATTGTGTATGAAATGTGCTATATAAATAAACTTGCCTTGCCTTGCCTTGCCTAAACCACAACACAATGATTATATTCTTATTCAGCAGCCAGAGAAACACTAACATTAAAAAGTCGTCAAACTGCCCAACTAAAGAAAACACTGATCACCATGATGTTGACATAAAAAATAAACGATTTTCAACACAAAATAAAAAAAGCGATAAAAACCTCAATCAGCTGAACAAAAGATCTTAAATTGGGAGACACGTGACCTTACTCAGTTAATTGAGTTGAGTGAACTTCTTTGTGTAAAAGTTTAGTAAACTCAAAAACCCTGTGCAGCAAGTTGTCTTACAATTTTAAGTTATGTCAACTTTTCTTTTTTTACAGTGTTCAGCATATGCATTTCCATATCTCGTGACTTTGGCGAGCACTCTGAAGGGAGAGTGGGATTTCATACTTTCAAAGCTAGCTTGCTATTGCTATTCCTCTCAAAATTGCCTGCTCTTTAAACTGTGCAGGTGATTATCTAAAACAAATCGCGTATGGTTTGTTCTGCAAACGGTTCCTTGAAAGAGCACTGTTTTAACCAGGGACTGTGCGTCATTTTTTTTGTATGTGCAATGTCAATGTATTCCTGTAATCATCTTTTCTTGGAATTAAGTAAATAGTGCAGGTGACTAACAAAAAAAAACAGCATGTTTTTGTCAGAAAATGTATTTGGCTTGCAAAATGAAAGACTGACCCGTGACTGACATCAATCCTGCTAATACGAGGGTAATTATTTTGACTGTCGACTACAGAGAAATGAGAGGATCCAGAGGCTTTTTTGTCTCTGTTTATTCCATTGTCTTCTTACGCAAAATTGGAGACAGCTAACATGTTCTTATGAAAATCATGTAAAGCACCTTATATTCTGCGACTCTGGACAAAATCTAGAGATCCCTCTCCGGCTTATAAACGTCATCAGCGGTACAATCAATTATTTTGCCCATTTAGTTCTGAATACTGGCCAACTCTGTCAGCTCAGATGAAACCACTGTGTTTCATGGGTTGGAATAATACAGGGTGACACTGACAGCTTTTGACATAGGTTCAGCAAGGTGAAGGTTAAGTGAAGATTGTAGAGTTTATGAAGAAAAGGCTGAGGAGCCATCAATTGTCTATGTGTGTGTGTTTGCGTGCGTGCGTGCGTGCGTGCGTGCGTGCGTGTGTGTGTGTGTGTGTGTGTGTGTGTGTGTGTGTGTGTGTGCCATGTTCCTTCAACACCACTGGACAGGTTTGCACACTTGAGAGTGTAAATGTACACGTGTGTATGTGTGCTAAGCATGTGGCCCAATAACATTTCTATAATGTTTTTAGTACTTTTAAGTGATACATTTTTGAAAAAAGAAATAATAATAATTGTAATTTGAACAACCAGTACACTAGATTAGTTAAGGATAAGGTCCCACTTTTGATTCACTGAAAAAAACTACAGAAAGAATGACTCATTAGATTCACTTTCTGTAATTGGATTACTGGTTGTTCTATTTGGTTTTAGGTCATGCTTGTCATATAGCACATATATTATGAGAGTCATTTGTTTTGGAATCGGATTCCTTGTATGATTTTGATTCACTGAAAAGACTCATAGGAGTGATTTTTTTTTTTTTTTTTCTGTAACTGGTCTACTGGTTGTGTTGTATGATTTGATTCACTGAGAAGTACTTACTCATAAGAAAGATTAGTTATCGGGAAGATCAGGAATTGGACTAAATTAGTCACACTGCAAACAGTCTTTTAAAAATGTGAAACTTAGTCTTTATAAATCAACAGTCAATTAAATTGAGCTCTTGTTGCAGCGGAACAGACCTGCTTTAGCCCCTGTCTGGAAGCAAAGTGTGAGAACATTCTTACTTGTATTGAACTAAAAAATATAAAGCCAAACAGGGCCCTTGTTCTGCTCACATGGGTGCCACTTAATTTTTATGCTGCTGTGGTGTGACCTGTCTGTAAGAGATTTGAGTGAGCTGAATATTTTCTCTCCGGCTTTCTTAAACTGCAGTGACAGAAATGGGTTGAGACTCTCAGTAGCCTCCTACACTCCTCTCCACTTGTTTTTTTTTTCACACCTTCTCCTGTCTGGTCCCTTCAGACTACCATCTTTTCTTCTCTCCACTTCAGTGGTCAGACAAAAAGAGGTTTTGGTGGCCCAGACAGACCTGTTCTACTAAATCCCTGCCTGTCCTCAAATATCTAGTGAGCCGAACATAAACTATGTCACTTTATAAAAACAGATGAGAAATTTCCATGGGACCAATATTTGTGGGGTAGAAATGGAACTTGCACATATGATATTTGGTTAGAAAGAAATGATCCTGTAATGTGTTGGCTGAAATACCATTCGACATCCGCACAGCTCTGGAAACTAGTAATTTTGTTATTGTTTGGCAATTGTATTTCATAAAAAAATCATGGTAAATTACAAAAAGCAAATGAATAATGTATGATTTTTAAGGTTCCCTAATTATTTATTGCATAATGTTATTTTCTAGGTCAATGTTTTTTGGATTTCTTTTTTGGGGGAAATTATGTAAACAGTGTTAAATGCATGTATTTATTAATTTTAAAGTTTATTTTTTTGACAATCTCTTTTAAATTGGATCAGATATTTTTTTTCATCATAATTGCATTAATTTTTCTCAGACTAAAATGGCAAATGATTTTATAGTTAATGAAAATAACCTCTAAAGAGTCTAGACCAAATTTTCAATCAGGCAGACTCCAAAAGAGGGTGAATTTTAGTTAATTAAGTACTGGAATCAGTCTTTCAACACTTTATTGTGCTTTGCAAAAGAGCATCAGCCAAATGAAAAGAAACTCTTATATATTATACATATGTATTCAGTTCAGTTCACATTTATTTGAATAGCTCTTTTCACAATACATATCGCTTCAAAACAGCTTTACAGAAGTTTTATGACCTTAAAGAGCATGATGGATTGTAGGGTGATAGAAGATCAGTTGAATACACAAAAGCCATTTAGGGCCTTACAGACCTGGTCAGTGTCATGTCATATCTGGGAACGTGGCGTGGGGCAAATCAGTCCATTCTCCCACACTGTAAAAGCATGGCGTTAACCCACTATAGCCTATTTAGAATCACTTCTGCCGCAAGAAAGACACATAAAAAACTGAGCCGTATTGGGTCGTATTGTCTGTACAGTATCTGTGACTGGAAAAAACGACCCAACGCAATGGCCAACGGTGTCATTTTCTCGTCAAAATGCATGTTGCTCCCCAAAATATTATGTTATTCAGACGTGTATTCAGTGTTCCTGAATTTAATTAATGGATTTAGAGTATGTATTACATATATTGAACATTTTAAAGTGATCATTAAACTTGTCTATGTTTTTTCTGTGCCGTGTGTAATGCAAAGGGCGTTTGTTCATGTATTTGTTTAGGCTAGAATAGAAACGTGAAATGCACCGAGTCTAATGTCAAACGTTAATTTACCGCAGTGCCACGTTTAACAAACTTTTGTCAAAAGCCTAAAATCCATGATGAGCCGTTTGGCATCAATGACACAAGTTTAGATAAAGTTTAGACATCCATAAGTTTTCTGTTGTCTTGCATGCTTGTAGTTTTATCTGTTTAATTATACGTTTTTCTTGTTAGTACAGCCATGCACAAATTAATTAGTTCAGCATTTACATTTTATAAAGCAAATTTTGAGTTGACATATCAGTGTCACAATACTATTCTCAAATTACTGACAATAGCAATGTTTTTTTTTTTTGCTATTTTATAGCAACCATCTTCATCGAAAGACTGGATGATTTATGAAGTAGGCTGTAATATCTGGGGGAGCATGTATTCTGATGAGAAAATGTCTTCCAATTGTCGTAGTGTACATGTAATGTGACTGTATTAGCTTGTAAGCTTGAAGCACAAACATGAGCCCGGACCTTCCCATAATGAAATAAAGAAGCCTATTGAATGTTTTGCACATTAATAACCTCACGCACTATGTGATAGCTTGCGTGAAAACTGCTGTAATGATGGTTGACTGCTTTTTGACACAGTTCGAATCCCGTGACATACGTATGACTATATTGTCAAACTTTTGTCTCTAAACAAAATCTCTTATGTTTTCATCTTTACAATAATACATCATCATGTAGTGCTAATGTTTAATTGTAATTGGTCAATTCCGAAAGCTTGTGCAATACGGTTGAAAATTGAGAATGAAAATGAAAATTGAGCGGAAGTACGTAGGAGGGCGGAGACAGGCTAGGACATTACTTGTTTGTGGTCAATAATTGTTGTGGAATAAATTTGCTTAGGTGTTTTTTTTTTTTTTTTTACTAGTCTAGACTAGTTAATTTACTCAGGTTTGCGAACTGCTCTAAAGAAAATGTGAAGCCAACATATAAAGTTAATAAAGATAATGTTAGTAAGTTAAATTATTGTTGTTATTATTAAGTTAAAAGTGAATCTAGTGTTATTATTGCTGGTGCCGTTCCATGAACCCTGCCTCCACAGCAAACAGAACCGAACCGAACAGAACCGTGGATCCAAAACCGGGATGTGAACCAAACCACGGCATTGGTGTATCATTACACCCCTAATATATGCTTTTTTAAATACTGTAGTCTATACCAGAAACGTGACATTTTAGTCTGTGAAAATACTGTGTCAGGCAGGCTACACAAATATTGATCTTGACATTGTTAGCCTCTTGTCATTTTTACATGTCTTACACTGTACAAGAAAACAGCCCGTATTAATGAATTATTTGTAGTGTCTGCATTGTGGTGTCTCAGGAAATCTTGCTCATTGTCACATAACTCTTCTGTGGCTACTGTACTGAAGCGGCAGTTTAAGATAAACCCAGACTTCAGCGAACGTCAAATAACTTTTGTCTGGTTAATACTTTGAAAGATTTTGCCTTGGCCACAATGTCAAATTAAATGAAATAATGAAGGTGATTTTGATAATACACAGAGACACAACAAATCAAGAACATGAAAATGGCAACACTCAGACCGAAACTCAGGATTTACATTTCACTTATAATTATCAGCACAAGTAACTTTTTTTCGTGCAAAGCATAGCACAGGCTACGAAATAAATTATGTCATTGAAATATTGTAAAGTGGTCATATGAACTACAACCTGAATTCCGGAAAAGTTGGGACATGTTTTATTTTATTTCACATGAGCCAATATTTTATTAGAACATAGATAACATAACAAATGTTTAAACAGAGACATTTTACACTTTTATCCACTAATTGAGCTCATTTCAAACTTGATGCCTGCTACAGGGCTCATAAAAGTTGAGATGGGGGCAACAAATGGCTGAAAAGCAAGAACATTTTGATTCAGCTGGGAGAACATCTAGCAACTAATTAATTGATATCAGGTCTGTAACATGATTAGCTATAAGAGGGATGTCTTAGAGAGGCAGAGTCTCTCAGAAGTAAAGATGGGCAGAGGCTGTGAAATCTGTGAAAAAGTACATAAAAAGATTGTGGAATACTTTAAAAACAATGTTCATCAACGTCAAATTGCAAAGGCTTTGCAAATCTCATCATCTACAGTGCATAAGATCATCAAACAATTCAGAGAAACAGGAGAAATCTCTGTGCGTAAGAGCAAGGCCGAAGACCTTTATTGGATGCCCGTTGTGACATTGCGTCACTCGTCGCCCTGATTGTGTCAATGACATTACTAAATGGGCCCAGGAATACTTCCAGAAACCACTGTCATTAAACACAATTCGCAGTAACATCTGCTGATGCCAACTAAAGCTCTATCATGTAAAAAGGAAGCCATATGTGAACATGGTCCAGAAGCGCTGTCATGTCCTGTGAGTCAAGGCTCATTTAAAATGGACTGTTTCAAAGTGGAAAAGTGTTCTATGGGTCAGACGAGTCCAAATTTGACATTCTTGTTGGAAATCACGGTCGTCCGGGCTAAGGATGCAGGAGACATCTCAGCGTGTTATCAGTGCTCAGTTCAAAAGCCAGCATCTCTGATGGTATGGGTGTGCATAAGTGTATTATATATACATATTATAGGCAGCTTGCATGTTTTGGAAGGCACTATGAATGCTAAAAGGTATATAAAGGTTTTAGAGCAACATATGATCCCCTCCAGAGGACATCTATTTCAGGGAAGGCCTTGTGTATTTCAGCAGGACAATGCAAAACCACATACTGCAGCTATTACAACAGCATGGCTTCATCGTAGAAGAGTCTGGGTGCTGAATTGGCCTGATCTTTCGCCTTTAGAGAACATTCGGTGCATAATTAAACAAAAAAGTATGTCAAAGATGACCACAAACTCTTCAGTAACTGGAAGTCTATATCAGGCAAGAATGGGACCAAATTCCAACACCACCACTCCAGAAACTCATAACCTTGATGCCCAGACGTCTCCAAACAGTTTTGAAAAGAAGAGATGCTACACATTCCCCCGTCCCAACTTTTATGAGGCCTGTAGCAGGCATCAAGTTTGAAATGAGCTCAATTAGTGGATAAAAGTGTAACATTTCTCTGTTTAAACATTGTTATTTTATCTATGTTCTATTGTGAATAAAATATTGGCTCATGCCATTTGAAAGTATTTTTCATTTTATTCAAATTTAAAGTGTCCCAACTTTTCTGGAATTCGGGTTGTACACGAATTAACGTTTAAAAACAAAATGCAAAATCAAAATTTAATAGCTCCGTAATGGATTGCGAAAAGTGCGTTAAAAAGTTTAATATATTTTACCATAGATCATGTTTAAATGTTTCTTCGATGGAAAGCCCTGATGAGTCATTCGTTGGGTTAGTAAAATAACAAAATTGTAATTTTTAAGTAGGAAAAATATTTATGTAAATAGATATATTAAAATACAAAGTGCTAAAAGTGCACAACTCTTCTTAAGTGGAAGGACTCTACTTTTACCCCTTACGTGCAACAAATTAGAAAGTCATTAGTTGGGTTTGTGAAATAACCTTGCATGAACTAACTTTTCCGCATCAGAAACAGACAGCATGTTCCGTAGCTTATTGATGTTTCTGAAGTGGAAGGCTGGGTTTTGTTTTGTTTTTATCAAGTAGCATTACGCTCATTTTATGTTACTGCCATAGATGCGTGATCAGTGGTATCCATTGGTTACACAATCTACACAATAGCAGATGAAGTTTCTGGCTGAGAAGGAGACATAACACTCTCATGGGGTTCAATTCAGCTGCTCTTTGATTTAATTCACACTTCTCTTTTTTATCCAATGAATAACGTGAAAATGTTGCCAGCATGCACTTGAGAGCTTTTTCAGTTTGAAAAAAAATAAGCAGAAGAGAAAATATTTGTTTAGTATATTTTTGCCTAGCAGATACAATTTGCTCTTCGTACTGTAGATTATTGCTGTGGTAAATATGCTCTCTTTTCATGTAGAAAAGCGCGTGCACAAACACACACACCCAGAAAGAGATGCATACGCACACAAACAGCTTAAGCTTTGAAATGTGTAATAGAGAGCTAGCAAGCTGCTGGCGCTCTGGATGGTCTCTTTCTCTGTTAATCTCCTTACCAGCAGACTGGTAGCATACATTAGTGTGAAAGTGTGATAACTAGAGAGACTCTACAGTAAAGTAGACTTTAGAGTAGAGGAAGACTGATAGAGATCTGTCCACTGTCGTCCTATTGGAGTCAGTTTGGCCGATGAATATCTGTCACTGCAGCTTTTAAAATGGAGGATTACATTAAACCGCTCACCTCTTTCTCACTAATGGCAAATTACCAAACTCAGTGCCGCCCATGCACACTTCCTTATTCTGACGTGAAGGGCTCTTGGTGCAGTGTAAAATTGACCTTTCCATCAGCACGCCGGCTTTAATTTGCGGTTAGCAGTGAAGGCTGAGCCCTGATTTAATCAGTCCTTTCCTTCTTGTAGCGTGGGCAGTTTATCAAGCCCTTGCACAAGGCAACCTGTGCTCTCAGGTCTGCGGCAGCAGTAACCGCAAACCCTGCATCACGATCATGTCTGCATTCTGCAGAGAGAAATGTTTTTCGTATATTCTTTCTGTGCGTTCTTAATATAGACATTGTTATGAATATTAAAACTATAGGAATGAGGTTTGTCGGACTAAGACACCTCTAATGACTAAAGTGTATTCTTAAAGGGATAGTCCAACCATAATGAAATTTCTATTATAATTTACTCACCCTCGATTGAAATCTGTATGACTTTCTTTGTGGGATATAAAAGAGGATATTTTGAACAATGTTTTTGACAAACTGTTTCAGTTCCCATGACTTCAATTGTATTTTTCGTCCATACAATGAAAGTGAATAGGAACTGAAACTGGAGCTGACATTCTTCAAATTATCATCTTTTGTGTTCCAGAGAACAAATAAGAGGCTTGGAATGCCGTAAAGGGTTACTTCAGCGATTAGCATTAAGCTTTGTATCAGTAGAAGCCCAGTAGTATATTCGAATTATCGTACTTTCCCCCATCATATGACCCTGAGACGAGAGAATTATGTATTTTATTTCTGGAAAAATTCCTCCGATGAGGTAAATATCCTCATTTTTAAACACAATACAATTAAAAACTAACACGTTTAGTTTTTAATTGTAGCGTCTCTCTAACTGAACTGATTTTATGAAAATGAACGCGGTGGGCAAGTAAACCTGTAAGCCGTGCCTAGAGCAGCCTCGGGCAGCGAAGTGCATTCTGGGAATTGTTGTCTTTCATCCCCTTGAGACAAAAATACATTTTCTGTGTTTTCTCAGTCTAGAAGGCACCAAATTCAAAAATAATTTCATATTTCTACTACATTAATGACCAAGTTTAAATACAGATTCATCTTCCCAGCGCTGAAGTACCCCTTTAAGGGTCTCTGTCCCTTTAAAGCACTTAAATGTTTGTGCAGCAAGATTAAGTCGTGTCACCTCCTAACATGCATACATTAAAAGGCTTTTGATCCATAATAGGTGCTCTAATGCATCTAAATGCATCGCTTTAGCACCACAATAAAACGCCTTGGAGCCCTGAATGAAGCATAGGATTAGGCTAGAGTGTGTGTATGTTTGAGAGGGTGTGCAAAAACTCACTGGTCACCGTTTTAAGTTAATGGCAGAACGTCTTCCGAGCCAGATCAGTCTGCTTAGCATGCAAAAATGTGCAACACATCCAGTTTGTTTCAAATGGTTAATGAGTTTTCTTTGTGCTCAAGTGTTTGCTTTAATTTATAATCCTATTAATCACATTTGATGCATTTGTATTTGTACTAGGCTGGCTGCTTTCAGATTTGTGTCTATATCTGTCTGGCAGGTTTCTCAAAGCCTTTCATTTGTGTGGTAATGTTGTGAAGGGGTACAGCGTCACACTTTCTGAAGGTTGAGTCAATGCATTCTGTCTTCCATTCATCTGCCTACCCTCCTCTTTTGTTGTTATATGTGACTTTTTGTGACTCAGGGTTTTGACATATCCACTTTTACATATTCTTCTTATTAAATAAATACTTAACTTCAAGGTGATGGTAATAAAAAAGGCATGTTATTTTTATTTTCATTTAAAAACTACTATTACTACTACTAATGCATGTCAGTAAATATTTTCATTTACATTTGTTATTTATTTATTTAAAGGAACATGCCGACTTTTTGGGACTTAAGTTTATTCACCGTATCCCCCAGAATTACATACCATTCTCATCTCTGTGCGTGGCATAACTCTGTCTGACGCACCCACCGCTAGCCTAGCTTAACACAAAGACTGGAGGTAAACGGCTCCATCTAGCCTACTGCTCAATAAGTGACAAAATAAAGCCAACATTTTCCTATACATGCTGTGATGTGTATAGATACATTGTGTAATAATGAAAAGTTGTGATTTCCTAGACAGATATGGCTAGGAACTATATTCTCATTCTTGCGTAATAATCAAGGAACTTTGCTGCCGTATCATGGATCCAGCAGGCGCAATGATATTACGCAGCGCCTATTATTATTAGTAGATATGTGCATTAGGGGTGTAACGGTACACAAAACTGGCGGTTTGGTACGTACCTCAGGTTTGAAGTCACGGTTCGGTACAGCAGTTTTACAAAATTGCTTTTTATTTATTGTTTATTAAACAGTGGTTTACTGAAAAAAATAGTGTCTGTCCTTAAATGAATTCAACTAAAAGTTTCTTAAAGATAATGCTGTTTTGGGAGCCCTTACTTGCACATTACTATAATATTAAAGGTTAACAACAAAGCCCAAACTATTAGCCTAAATTCATTTGCTATTTATTTTTTAGATATAATAATCAACACTCAAATAACATACTGTAACATGCACATGTAAACTTCACATAAGGCAGTTTTTGCATTTAACTTCTAAATCTAATTGTAAAATGATGTTGTTGAAATATAATAATTTATACAACAGTGGCTGTCATTTTCATGACAGATTTATTTAAACATACAGTACATTAAATAATCAAGACATCACTAACAGGTTAAGTATAATGTAATTAATATATAGGCTAATTTAGTGCATATTGTAACATAGTTTTTTGTTTAGGGAAGAAAGAGGCGGGAACTGGCGAACATTTAAAAGACTTTAATAAATAAATTAACAAAACTAAAGTAACGTGGACAGCCCCTCACGGACGACTGCCACGCACACACATAATAAAACGTAAATAAACCACAACGTAAACTCCAGGCCTGTTCCTCTCTCGTCCTTCACTGGTGTCACTCGTCCTTATATGCGGCCGAGCTCCCTCATGAGACGACTCGAGACCACACCGGTCTCCTCTCGCTCCTCCCACGTCTCTCGCTCGTCTACCTCGCCACACATATATTTAGCGAAATAGTTTATTTCTAGCTAAAAGCTGTGGACACTGAATGAATGCCTGAGATAAATGTAATGCTACGTGACATTGTTTACAAGGTCTTTCCGTGGTTGAAACTGATTACACGACAAATGATACAATTCATTCAGTTGTAATGTATCCTCAACATAACTTAATATATTAATTAATGTTTATTCTTTAGGAAGAGATAATAACGTTCCCTCGTCTGCTGCGTTGCCGCTTGAACTGACGTGCCTATACAGTGATCAGTCACGTCACATTAAAGGCATTTATCGTTTGAATTTTTGATAAAATGGACTGAATACTTAATATGTTTGTTTGGGAACTCGGAAGTATACTGTAAACATTTATTATTTACTTGTTACTTAAAACAAGCCTACTGTTAGCTGTTAAAGATAGCATTCGGAACCGTTTGGTACACACGCTCCGTACTGAAAGCCCTGTAACGAAACGGTTCGGTATGAATACTTGTACCATTACACCCCTAATGTGCATCATTTTTTGAAAAATAAAATAAATAATCCATTTTATCCTCTGTTTAAGGATTTGTTTAGTGATAGAACACATGATTCAATGCTCTATCCATCCTTTAGGGAACCTAATGCATTCGGAGGAGTGAATGGTGCTTCCATAAATATAAGGCAGTTCAAAACAAGGGTTACTCCTTTTCAAGTACAGTGTAGGAGGATCCTTCAATCTTTCATACTGCTGGATGCAGCAGGTGAACGTTAGGATACATAGCAGGATGAAAGAGCTGGACAAGAGCATCCTCAAACAATGGCTCTGCTTGGGTTTGGGTCTCGGGTTTAGCTGTGTGCAAAAGAGAACGCATGTTTGGTGTAGTTTAATACTGTATGTGCCCTGCTGCATTGCAGCTGTAACCAGGCATGTGTACAAAGTTTTGTAGATAAAGCAATAGCCTCAGAAATAGTGTGGTTTCAGGCGCTGCTCCCATATATATCTAAGAAGGTGAATGTCCCTCTTAGCCAGGGGGAAAAGGTTTGGAAGGTGAACGTCATTCTGACTAATTGCTCACTGCGGTGGGATTACACAGGCTGCCAAGAATTATGGGAACACAGTGAGAAAAGAAAGCTGCTTGAATAGCAACCCAGCAACATGCCAAGTAATGTGTGTGTGTTTTTTTTTTTTTCTTCACCAAGGGCCGTGCTCTGCCAATTCCTACTGCTCAGATATTTTTTTTTTTTTTTGGATCAGACACATTGCCTTTTTGAGGCCACATTAGTGATAATTAGCAACTGAAATTGCAACATTTATTGTTGGATAAGTGGCCTGAAAATAGCAGTGTCTCCGTTTCAGGTGGTCTCATCCGGCTCCATGTACATTTGAAGCTTTCTACTGTTTTGAATGCATTTTTTTTTTACTTTAATTACATGAGCATAGCATATGTGATACTAATAAAATATGTGCCACAGATGGTTTCATATATTGATTTTACACAAGCTGGCATGAACAGAAGTGATCCTTCATGTTGCATCTCTGCAAACATATGGGTCAGTTACATACAAGCGTGTGTAGTTTTTGGGGAATTGCACCTCATGACATTTCACAACCTGAACTAACCTTGTTTTGTCATTTAAAAAAGGTGCAAGAGATGTCTTTATGATAAAATTTCATTTCAGTTTTTTTATGCAAATTGGTTGCACCACATGATTTTGCTGGTGAGAGAATATTATAATATCCTACCAGTGTTTGTGGTTGACATGTGAAGATAAAATAAGTTGTCAGACATAGAAAAGTCAGCAGACCAAGGGCTGTAACTTACATTGCTTGTGCGTAAGTAAATAAATAAATTACGTAAAATGAGGCCTTTGAAGGATCAGCATAATAGCTGTAGACTGCATATTTCCTTATGCAAATTCTAAATACTTGTTTGGATATTTATATTTGGTATTAAAGAAAATTCTTACCTTGAGGCAGTAAAAGCAATATTTTGTTACAAAATATCTTATTGCATAACGAATATGAATGTGGTGGGATTAACCCGTGTTTATTAGGAGGTATCCTTTCACCCTTTTGATCCATGTGTATTTCACTCAATTTTGTTCTGGTTTGGAGCCACAGGCTTTAGGTCTTCTGATGGGGTTTTGGTTTCCTTGCCACTGTCGCCTCTGGCTTGGCTTGCTCAGTTGGGGAAAAAACTATTTTTCAAATATATTTCAAAATAAATCAAATTATTAAACTAAATTAACCATATAGACCTAATTACTGATCTAAAGCCCACATTGTTACTGTATGATAATCGAAATATATTCTCTTGCATTATTTTTCTGTTTAACACTGTGAAGCTGCTTTGAAACAATCTGCATTGTTAAAAGCGCTATATAAATAAAGTTGACTTGACTTGACTTGACTTGACTTAGCCTCATAATGTCGGGGTAGCCAAGTCTCTACCCTGCCTTTTTACCCATGAATAAAAAAATATATGTTATAAAATTATATTCCAATGCAGAAAAAGTATTAACGACAAGGTGTACTTTTAAACTTCTTTTAGTCTGAAAAAATGAGGGGTGAATGACAACCATTTCCTCTGAAAAGTATTTTCTCAGAACACACATGGTATCCTTGTGCTCATTTCGTGAATGTAATGTGAGTTCTATTTAAAGAGCATGCTAATTACAAATCAAGAGCATTCTGTGACAGGAGCTGGGATGCGGTACAGGTATTACCGTGATAGATTTGTCATAAAAAAATGATGTAAAAGCTTAAACTGTATGATGTAATTTATCCCACATATGTAAAGGTTATGACAAGAGTGTTTTCATGTGATTGTCTTCTGACTTTGATCAGTTATTTTTAGTTCTATGTAATTTAATTTCCTGTCTTAAAGTTAGAGGATTTAAAAGTGCAAAGACTGACATTTAAAACTATGGTATGAAGTTGCTGTATTTCTAATGGGGACAATGTTGCTGGTTTACAATTTTATAAAGTTTGAATAAAAGGTTAAATCGAGAAATGAACATGAACTTCTTCTGAAGTTTGCAAAACCGGATGATCATTTTCTCCGGCATGATTTGAGCCTCCAAATAATTTTGTGCTTCATTGGAATCAATAACATATGACATTGATTAGTGTGACTTACTCTAGTTACAATTATTATTATTTTTTTCCAAAAACGGTTTATATCCTGGTTTAAATCTTATTTGTGCCCCATTCAGCATTGGGAGTGCATTTTAAATTTGAGTTAAGGTCCTAAATTTGAGTTCAGTTAGCAAAGAGGATGTAGAATTTCAGTTCAAATTAGGAAGTAGAATTAAAATGAATTGAATTTTTTTACTAGAAGCAAAGTTTGTCAATACAGTCAAAGTTTGATAAGAATTTGTGAATTAGACACCAGTGAATAATCTGAACTCTAGCCACTCAGCTCTGAAGACTAAATTACAATCCAGATAGATGGATTGATATAATTTGAACTGCAATTCAGTTCAAATTCTAACTAATCAACTGAAAGGGAGACAGTTTTTCGATTCTGAATTTGTCACAACCCTGCCTTGGTTTTTAATGTGGTCTCATATATTTGGTCCCCACTGTGTGTCTCTTTGTAAACTGCACAGATAATCTGCATTTCAAAATACTATGATGTGTCATAAATTTAAAATAACTTATTGTGCGGATTTAACACCACAGAAAATTTACATTTGTTTTAAGGCAAAATAGCAGCGTGATAAAACCATCTTTTCTTTGTTACTTTCAGTTGCACTCAAACTCAGACAAAGGTGATGGCTCCGTCCAGTATCTACTCTCTGGAGAAGGTGCAGGTACCATATTCATTATCAACGAGTTAACGGGAGATATTCATGCTAAGAAAAGCCTGGACAGAGAAAAGAAGAGCCATTACGTGCTCCATGCCCAGGCCGTCGACCGCTTCACCAACAGAGCCGTGGAACCCGAGTCTGAATTCATCATCAAGGTCCAGGATGTGAACGACAATGCCCCCAAATTCCCAGACGGCCTCTTTTCAGCCTCCGTGCCTGAGATGGCAGACATCGGTGAGCCAACAGTCAGGACCTCCTGGCTCTGGGGGGGTGTCTGGGGCTGTGCCTGGGGGAACACAAGAACATTTTGTCAGTAGAGCATAGGTTTTATTAGTTTCAGACCACAGAGTCCAATTGCAGATCAGAGTCTTTCTGGTCTGGACTGCTGGTTGGTTGTGGTGGATTTATAGTGGGATTTATTAAAGCTATTGTTTCTAAAGAAAGCCTCTCAAGAGGATACTGTGTATTGTCTGTTGTAGAAAAAGTGATTTCAGGAGTAAAGTCAAAATCAAACCAGAATCTCACATAAAAGCCTAGTATCTTCACTCACTCATGGGATGCAAATGTTTTGTAGTGCTTCCAAACTAATACAGCATTTGATAAACAAAAACCAGCTGTGTTCACCTCTTTTCACCCGTATCTCAATTTGAAACGTCAATGTATTATAGATCTGTGCTATCCACCCGTAATACATGAGTAATCCACATGCAGAGCTTGCAGTCTGCATCAATGGCAGTGCACATCAACCCTGCAGTAAATGGACTGTCAGGAAAGTGCTAATTGTCCGTAGAGTTCTTCCTTCCTATCCGAATCAATTGGCAGGACTCAAGCCAAAGAGCTGTGAAATTATCATTCCTCACAACCTTTCGGCACAATGTTCCCCCCCGGGCACAGCTAGGATAAGGGCAAGGTTTATTTCTCGCTTTTGGCCTTGAGTCGCTCTCTGCCACCACTTTTGCTCTCCTGTTTTTAATGAAATGCATTGAGTCTTTGTAAATATTTAACAAACTGAAGGATATGTATATGTTTCTATAGATATAACTTTAAGTGTGTCAGTGTATTATTCCAGTATATTAAACTGGAAGTGTGTCAAAACTAAATTATAGTTTTCAGACAGCAAATATGTAATTGACAAGTAACTATTTTTTTTATTATAATAAAAAATAAAAGATATATACATTATTTATATTATACAATACTGTTCAGATGTTTAGGGCATGTTTCTGAAAGATGTTTCTTATCCTCACCAAGGCTACATTTATTTGATCAAAACTACAGTAAAAAAGTAATATTGTGAAATATTATTACAATTTCAAATTATTTTATATTATTTTAAAATAATAGTAATTTAGTAATTTATCCCTATGATGACAATGTGGAATTTTCAGCATCATTCAGAAATCGTTTAATATGCTGATTTGGTGCTCACGAAAAAAAAAAAAAGTTTATTATCAATGTTGACAGTTGTGCTGCTCAGAAAAATATCAAAAGATAAATATTTATTTAAATAAATAAAATATTTTTTGTAACAATATTAAAGCCTTTACTCTCACTTTTGATCAATGTAA
The DNA here is from genome assembly GCA_023029165.1 of Gobiocypris rarus. Lineage (NCBI taxonomy): Eukaryota > Metazoa > Chordata > Actinopteri > Cypriniformes > Gobionidae > Gobiocypris > Gobiocypris rarus. The sequence continues at coordinate 37,953,790 of CM040915.1, read as the reverse complement.
TGCATGCTTGCTGAATTAAAGAATTAATTAAAAACAATAGTTATGCACTTTATACATGTATATACATTTGTACACCTACATTTTGTCCCTGTTTTTTTATGTTGCTCAGAATGTTTAAAACATTCATATAGACATTTCGAAATGTAAGGAATATGCATAATGTAGAATATTAGTTTACCACACCACATCAGTGCACAACAGCCATTTATTGAGCCTAAAATCACATTGTGCACATTTTCATTCATAAATTTCTCACTTTAGTTTATTAGTATCACGGGCATGCCATTTTATTATTGTTTTAAATATGTTCATTTAAATATCGCTTTATTCTTCGCTAAATAATTCGCTTAATTGCCTATTGTTCAGTAGAATTCGTTATTCACAGGTCATTATTTGTGTGATGTTCAGTTTCGGGTACTTGACAAACTCCACAATTGAGCTTGCAAGCTATCTGACTCCACTCGCCAGTCTGTGATGGAGTAATCACTAGCACCACTGATAGGCCCATAGAGGTCAGTTGAGGGTCTCTGGCCTTTCAAGAGGGTCTATTCTAGAGCCTGGGTTTTTCTCTCTTTTGTGTTTGTGTTCTTTCTTAAACTGAAAATGTGTCTCAGGCTAGCGTTATCAATACCATCCAAGCCCCAAACACTTTGTAATAGCATTAGATGCATTAAGGCTTGGAGGAGAGAGGCTCATGACAGGTGAATTCAACCTGGTACAGGTCAAAGAGGCATGATGATTCACTTGAATTAGCAAGCGGCATATTAGTACAGCATCTGCCTCTGTCAGAGCATGCTTGTGGCATGCATTAACGAGAATGAATGCAATCCTGAGCATGTAGATAATTTTAGCAGTTTAACTTAGACATTTTTATGTCCACACAGGAACTTCGGTATTCCAGATCACTGCCACAGATGGCGATGATCCCACCTATGGAAACAGTGCCAAGATTGTGTACAGCATTCTCCAAGGGCAGCCTTTCTTCACTGTTGACCCAAAAACCGGTACGCAAAGACCTTACTTTCTCCGTATAACCTGTTTTATGGACGCTTTGAGATGCCTTCGATTTGTAGAAGGCTCCACTTGAATATTTCCCGATTGTTCCTGCCAGCTTGTGCAAAGTCACCAGCGGATGAGTCATTCCACAATAATAGGCTGTAGGAAACACAGATACAGTTTCTCTGTAAAACTGCTTTCAGGCTCACAAAGGAACTCCCAATTTATTGCGCTACCCTAAGTGGATAATAATTGATGTGTTCTCACATTGTTGATGGGCTGTCATACATGTTGTTTCCACCTTTGAAGAAATAAAAACAGAAGCCCAGAAGAGTGAGGGGAAAAACCCCTCCTGACCAGTAACAGAGTGCGTCTTCTGTCACAATGACATTAGTCGAGCATTAAAAGAATATATTTAGATTTGTATGCTCTTTCGAAAGACACTCAGGCACACATATTGAAATTATGTTAAATAATGCGGGAAATATGGGAAATATCACTTTCAATTGTATCTTTGAAATAAATCAATAAACCGAAGGCGATGAATATGGATGGTTTTCTTCTGAGATTTACATGGTACACTCAATTACTCTTGCAAAGCCCGGGTGGATAAACAAATCATTTTCATAATATTATCAACACATGATTGAAACATAGAGAGTGCGGCACTGTGCAACCCAGACTACAGTGTTCTGTGGCGGCAAAAAACACCCGAACCGTGGCCTACTTGTTATGATGTACCACTCGCCTACAGTGTATATCCTAATTTAATGTTTGCCTTGCTCCTTCCTTTTTTCATTCTGTGCTTAGTAGCCATTTGGTTCAATTTCCACAGTGGTGGTGTTTGTTTATGTCAGGTTGAATGTGCCTGGAGGGTGTTTGTCCCAGTTTGAAAGTGCCAACCTGCAGAGTGTTTATCCCATGATAGAGCCTATTTGGTGCAGGATAAATTTGCTTGGCTTATATGTGTTTGAGCATGCCAGGGTGGTGTGTGCAAATGTGCGAACGTCTATTTCAGCAGTGTACAAGGTGAAGTGGTGAGTAGCATCTGTTACAGCTGTTATTGCGTTCGTAGTTCTTCAGCAGTGCCTTGTCAGCTATTGACCCAAGAGACTCAGCTTAGCACCAATACATACTTCCATCCCTCAGATATCTGCCACAAAACCATGCCAATTTACACAGATTTGCTTCATGGGTACTCCACTGTGCATTTATTTCTTATGTGTAATTGCTCATTCAGTCTCCCTCCTACTGGGACCCACGGGATTGTTGCGTCCTCCATTGAAGTGGGTTCTCTGATGGCGGTTTGTCTTTTAGTGGTGTCTTATGCGCTAAAACTATGAGATTGGATGGACTGTAATCCTGCCGCGGTCACTCTTTCAACTCTTTTCTCATCTCTAATCCCCTGTTTGTAGCTATTATGGAGGTTTTGATGGGATTAAAATGCCATATGATAATGTTCACATCAGGGTTTCATCATTGGGAGTTGGTTTAAAGTCGCACTCTTGCATATCAGCATTGCTTCCTTGTTTTGGCAGGACGTGCCTGTACCCTTAGCACTGACAGCAGTGTGTGTTTGAATTGTGCTCAAATAATCCAATACTCCAGGTCTAGAGAGACATTTTCTCTAGGAGAGGGATACAGTACTGATGGAGGCTCATCTCTTCTGCTCTGAGCATCACAACTGCAAAACTTATCACATTTTGAGTTTATTCATAGATATTCACTGACTATCAAAGTTTTTGATCGGTAAGATTTTTGTGTTCAGAAGAAGTCTCTTATGCTCACCAAGGCTGCATTTATTTTATTGAAAATACAAAAAACAGCAATATTGTGAAATATTTTTAAAATGTAAATAACTCTTTTTCTATTTGAATATATTTAAAATAATAAATCAGCTTTACCAACACATAAATAAATTGCATTTTAAAAAGTTTTCAAATAGATAACAAAATTGTAAAAATATTTCACAATATTACAGTTTTTGCTGTATTTTGGATCAAATACATGAAGCCTTGGTGAGCAGAAGAGACTTCTTTTAAAAACATAAAAAAATACAGTCCAAAAAAATACAGTCCAAAAACTTTTGACCGGTAGTGTATATGCTCATAATGATAACACCAGACAGCAATGAGAATGCCAGCACCTAAACGCAGATGCACATGAGCTCATCTCTTTTCATCTCTGTCATCCTTGATTTCGAACTTTGCTGCCCTATATCCATTTGGCTGCTATATTCACTGTGTAATGTATGTAAAATTACAATAGCGGCGTCAACCATCAAAAATTCCATATCAGAAAACCACTTCCAACTCTTGATATAGGTAATTATTGTCAGTGACTTTCTATGGGCTATATTTGGCAATGTTCAATGTTAAACATGAATTCTGTTCTGTTCTAATGTAGTCTATTCTTGTAAATATTTTCAATATTTGTTGTATAATGTGGTCTGGTATGGTTAAATACAGAGTGGTGTAGTATTGTATAATATATTAGTATGATGTACCGTATGGTAAAGTGTAGCATTGTGCTGTATATTTTGGTATAATTGAGTATGCTTTATTTATTTTTCTTCCAACTGTAGAAGCTTCCACCCATTCACTTCTATATAAAGAACAATAAGTTGCATCACTGTGTCTAATCCTCTTAGCTGAGAATTACCTTTGTGTAGTAGTTAGATTGCTCCATTTGCCGGCGGGTGATGCTTAACCTGTGTGATGTTTCGCACTTTCACTAGGAAGGGCTGACTATCTGTTGTTCCATAGGAAATCAAACTCCCGAGTATATAGAGCAGGGCTTTCCAAGTTCTGCATCAGTGTCTGGTCCTGTTTGCGTTATTTACTTTCTGTCAGTGCTTTGTGGCTTCTAGCTGAATACTAAGAGCCTGTTTAACATGAACATTTTGCTTTTTTCGTTGTGTTGTCTGCTGAAATCCCCTGTCCTGGCAGGTGGTGTCTGCTCTCAATGGGCTGGGTGCAATCTCTATGACATTCTCTGGGGCTGAACACTGGTGTGTGTTTATTTGTTCTGGCGGATTGAGGTATCTGTTTGCATATTTTGTCTCACTCCCACTGGTCATGTCCATTTAAAAAGGAAACTGCATGTTCAAATATATAAACTGTCCATCTCACACTTTCACACATAGCATAAAATTGAAATTCCCTACCTGTCATTCCGTCACAGGCCCTCCTTACATGAACATTTTGGTCTTGCTTGTGTTGTGCTGTGCTGTGCTGTGCTGTGTTGTGTGTAAATGCTGGCCATATATTTTATATACTGTATACAGCATTTTTTCAGATATATGTGTATACAGGTTATATATAATTAGAATATCATCAAAAAGTTGATTTATTTCACTAATTCCATTGAAAACGTGAAACTTGTATTTATTAATTACATACAGACTGATATATTTCAAATGTCTATTTATTTATTTTTATTTTGATGATTATAACCGACAACTAAGGACACTCCCAAATTTTGTATCTCAGAAAATTAGAATATTGTGAAAAGGTTCAATATTGAATACACTCTACTCAGCTAATTAACTCAAAACACCTGCAAAGGCCTTTAAATGGTCTCTCAGTCTAGTTCTGTAGGTTACACAATGATGGGGAAGACTGCTGACTTGACTGTTGTCCAAAAGACGACCATTGACACCTTGCACAAGGAGGGCAAGACACAAAAGGTCATTGCAAAAGAGGCTGGCTGTTCACAGAGCTCTGTGTCCAAGCACATTAATTGAGAGGTGAAGGGAAGGAAAAGATGTGGAAGAAAAATTGTACAAGCAATTGGGATAACTGCACCCCGGAGAGGATGTGGAGGAGATTCACAACAAGTGGACTGCAGCTGGAGTCAGTGCTTCAAGAAACACTACGCACAGATGTATGCAAGACATGGGTTTCTTAAACAACCGACAGCGTCAGAAGCGTCTCACCTGGGCTAAAGACAAAAAGGACTGGACTGCTGCTGAGTGGTCCAAAGTTATGTTCTCTGATGAAAGTACATTTTGCATTTCCTTTGGAAATCAGGGTCCCAGAGTCTGGAGGAAGAGAGGAGAGGCACACAATCCACGTTGCTTGAGGTCCAGTGTAAAGTTTCCACAGTCAGTGATGGTTTGGGGTGCCATGGCATCTGCTAGTGTTGGTTTTCTGAAGTCCAAAGTCAACGCAGCCGTATACCAGGAAGTTTTAGAGCACTTCAAGCTTCCTGCTGCTGACCAACTTTATGGAGATGCAGATTTCATTTCTTTTTTTTTTTTGAAGAGGAAGATGCGATATGCCAGACCCAACAATGCAGAAGAGCTGAAGGCCATCAGAGCAACCTGGGGTCTTATAACACCTGAGAAGTGCCACAGACTGATCAACCCTGCAGTAATTCAGGCAAAATGAGCTGCTGTTTATGCTCATACTTTTCATGTTCATATTTTTCAGTTGGCCAAGATTTCTAAAAATCCTTTCTTTGTATTGTTTTAAGTAATATTCAAATGTTCTGACATTTCTGACATTTAGGATATTTAGGTTATAATCAAATAAAATAAATAAACATTTGAAATATATCAGTCTGTGTGTAATGATTCTAATGAATGAATATAATATACAAGTTTCACTTTTTGAATGGAATTAGTGAAATAAATCAACTTTTTGATGACATTCTAATTATATGACCAGCACCTGTACACTGATTAGACATAACATAATGACATCATTAGGTGAAGTGAATAACACTGATTATCTCTTCATCACAGCACCTGTTAGTGTGAGGGATATATTAGGAAGCAAGTGAACATTTTGTCCTCAAAGTTGCTGTGTTAGATGCAGAGAAAATGGGCAAGGGTAAGGATTTGATCGAGTTTGACAAGAGCCAAATTGTGATGGCTAGATGACTGGGTCAGAGCATCTCCAAAACGGCAGCTCTTGTGGGGTGTTCCTGATCTGAAGTGGTCAGTATCTATCAAAAGTGTTCCAAGAGAGGAACAGTGGTGTTCGACAGGGTCATGGGTGGCCAAGGCTCATTGATGCACGTGGGAGCGAAGGCTAGCCTCTGTGATCCGATCAATCAGACAAGTTACTGTAGCTCAAATTCTTTAAGAAGTTAATGCTGGTTCTGATAGAAAGGTGTCAGAATACACAACGCATCACAGTTTGTTGTGTATGGGGCTGCATAGCCGCAGACCAGTCAGGGTGCCCATGCTGACCCCTGTCAACCAACAAAATTGTCACCAGTGTGCACGTGCCTGGTGGCTGTGGCCTCTTTCAGCAGATTAATGAGCCCTGCCACAAAGCAAAAATGGTTCAGGAACGATTTGAGGAGCACAGCAGCTAGTTTGAGGTGTAGATGACCTCCAAATTCCCCATGTGCTGAACAAACAAGTCCGATCCATGGAGGCACCACCTTACAACTTACAGGACTTAAAGAATCTGCTGTACATAAAGAATCTGACACGTACTCTTCAAATGCAGGTGACAATTGACTGTGGCTGGAAACACATATCAACACACTATAGCCAGTTTGGTGTGTTATGATTAATAAATGTTGTTCTATCACTTTGCATGGCATTGCTATCAGAGTCCTTCCGCTAAAAGGAGCATCAATTATTAGCAAAACAACTAGGATCACACTCTGAGAGAAACGCATTGTAGCATCTTTTTTGTTACATCAATTATAAGAGAAGTCACAGAATTTTTATTTAATTTAAATGGTATCAGCAAACAGTGATTGACTGTTGTAAAGCTGAAAGCAATACAAGAAATCAGAATCAGATTTAATGCTAAGTATATTTAAATCTAAGCTGTGTATAATCTGGTTTATTTCTGTTTTGGCTATTAGAAGTTCTGTATAACTGGTCACTTTTTACTTTTTTTTTTTAACAAATTAGCCAAATTGGCTATATACCACACACACACACACACACACACACACACACACACACACACACACACACACACACACACACACACACACACACATATTTAGGTCTTAAGTTTTGGCCAGGCAAAAAAACAATGGCCCCACTTTATATTAGTTGGCCTTAACTACTATGTACTTGCATCAAACAATAAGTACAATGTACTTACTGTTTTCATATTGTTTTACAAAACACTTTTGCTGATATTGAGGTGGGATACGGGTAAAGTTAGGTACAGGTGTGGTGGTTTGGGTAAGTTTAAGGGTAAAGTTAGGGACAGGTGTGGTGGTGTGGGTAAGTTTAAGGTAAAGTTAGGGAAAGCTGTGATGGGATGGGTAAGTTTAAGGGTAAAGTTAGGGACAGGTGTGATGAGATGGGTAAGTTTAAGGGTAAAGTTAGGGACAGGTGTGGTGGTGTGGGTAAGTTTAAGGGTAAAGTTAGGGACAGGTGTGGTGGTGTGGGTAAGTTTAAAGGTAAAGTTAGGGACAGGTGTGATGGGATGGGTAAGTAAGGGTAAAGTTAGGGACAGGTGTGATGAGATGGGTAAGTTTAAGGGTAAAGTTAGGGACAGGTGTGGTGGTGTGGGTAAGTTTAAAGGTAAAGTTAGGGACAGGTGTGATGGGATGGGTAAGATTAAGGGTAAAGTTAGGGACAGGTGTGATGGGATGGGTAAGTTTAAGGGTAAAGTTAGGGACAGGTGTGGTGGTGTGGGTAAGTTTAAGGGTAAAGTTAGGGACAGGTGTGGTGGTGTGGGTAAGTTTAAGGGTAAAGTTAGGGACAGGTGTGATGAGATGGGTAAGTTTAAGGGTAAAGTTAGGGACAGGTGTGATGAGATGGGTAAGTTTAAGGGTAAAGTTAGGGACAGGTGTGCTGGGATGGGTAAGTTTAAGGGTAAAGTTAGGGACAGGTGTGGAGGTGTGGGTAAGTTTAAGGGTAAAGTTAGGGACAGGTGTGATGAGATGGGTAAGTTTAAGGGTAAAGTTAGGGACAGGTGTGGTGGGATGGGTAAGTTTAAGGGTGAAGTTAGGGACAGGTGTGGTGGTGTGGGTAAGTTAAAGGGTGAAGTTAGGGACAGGTGTGGTGGGATGGGTAAGTTTAAGGGTGAAGTTAGGGACAGGTGTGGTGGTAAAAAAAACATTTACATAACTTTAAAACATCAATAGAAAAGAATTAGATATGTCCTATATGTATAGCTTGGCTTGAAAATTCAAATGTTCCTATGATTTCTCCATAAGGATGATGCATAACCTTGAGTATTTTGAGGCATTTCATACAGTTATTTGATAAAACTGTCAAGACGTATCTTATACTGTATTCACTAACAATTAAATAAAATGTACCTATAGTGCTATGTACTGACAGAGTTTATGCTTTTTAAAATGATGTTATTGATTTCCATTTGTTTCTAAAGACACCCTTTGTTGGTTGTGCTGGTGCACTGGTGCTTAAGTGTGTCTTGCCAGTTGGTGCTCATTTAACAGTAAATATTACCATGGGATCTCATGGCGTAAAGGGGCTCAAATGCAAGTTCACATGGCAAACCCAAGCTGTTCTGCTTTCCAGCCTTTCCTTCATCCCTATCTTATCCTCCATCTCCTGAGGGAACAGTTGGAGCAGATGGCAGACTTTGCTTTAGAGTTGTGGAGTATGCAGGAGATGATGATCACCAGCATGCTTTTTGCACATGTGTATGTGCACATCTGAACAGGAAGAGTCATGCTAAGGGCTTATACCACACGAACAGTGCATGTTGAAGAGGGGTCAGCACTCGCCCGCTGGCGTGTTGTCAAGCTCGAAAATAACCTGTACCTGGTCAGAGCAGGGGCAAATCAGAGGATAACCACTCGTTGTGAGCTCACCGCCTCAATAACTAGGGGTCAAAGATCTGCAGTGTACACATGATATTCAGGACACGTACTCTTCCATTGAACAGGGCTCTCTCTTATTGTTGGAAATGCCATCAAATGTCTAGAAGTTTGATTTAAAGGCATGGTTCATCTAAAAAATGTATTCTTTATAATGGGAAAATTATATTTATGATGGGATGTCATGTTTTTTTTTTTTTTAAAGACATTTACTGAGGAGCTCATACCAGCCTGACATCGCCTTTTCCAGCTCTCTGTTGATAGTCACACAGTACCAGAGCTGTGGAAAAAATCCATTATAATCCCAATTCCAAAAAAATCATGCCCTCAGGACAACAATGAATATAGGCCAGTGGCTTTAACATCGAATGTTATGAAATCATTTGAGAAGATCATAATAGGAGAGCAGCGTAAGGACTTGGAGCTATCCTTAGATCAGTATCAATTTGCATATAAAAGTAATCATGGTATTAACGATGCAGTCTCTACATTAAAGCACCTTGTTTTAAAGCATAGGTTGTTTTTATTGATTTTAGTTCTAAAAAGGTAATCCTTTTTTAATCAGTTGTACAGGGGCTCAATTGTGCAAGGGTGTATAAGTTTGCCACTTCTGTGACTGTTAGCCAGCAGTCGAACCAATTTATTATCACAATTTTGGATGACACTGTATTATTGCACCTGTTGATGAGAGACCGAAGTATTAATGATTACAAAGCTGCCATAGAAGGGTTTGTGGGCTGGTGCGATGACCATTTTTACAGATTTATTTTAAACTCTGGTCGGAGATACAGGGTTCCATTATGCAGGCATAATCGATATAAATACTGATTTGTCCCATTGTCTATTAAATTAATTAATGAACAATTGCAGCAGGATGTTAAAAACTGCAATAACTGATATAACAGGTAACTGAGGGTTATGCTGAGGGTTTATTTTATTTCACTTTTTATGTAATTAATTTAACGGTATGTATTGTTGTTTTTTTATGATACAGGGTTATAGGATTAGAATGGTTGCTTAAGTTGTATGCATATGTTGTGTGTTGACGTTGCAACAGTTCTCTAATCTAAAATAAATTTCTCCTAAGGGAGCCAATTAAGGATACCTTGACCTTGATTTAAACCCATTTTGCTTCCTTTCTTCTGTCAAAAACAAAAGAGATGTCAGGCTTAATGTTCAAACTGCTCTTTTCCGTATAATGAAAGTGAAAGGTTTTCAACCTTTGCTTGGTGTAAGAATGTAGGCCATTTTAATCTCTGTACTTTAAAACCTTATATATGTGGTATGTAGGTCAGCAGTCGTTTATGCTTTCTGCCCTCTGGGTCACAGGTGTCATCAGGACAGCTTTGCCAAACATGGACAGAGAAACTAGAGAGATGTACTCCGTCATCATCCAAGCCAAAGACATGGCTGGCTCCGTTGGTGGTCTGTCCGGATCTACCACAGTCAACATCTCCCTGACCGACGTCAATGACAATCCACCACGATTCCCTCAAAGTATGAGTCTCTGCTTCAGCTTCACTCAGTCTCTTTCACCATTGAAAAAAAGTCAGGATTTTTGACACACCCCTTCTACAGAAACCATCTAATCCCTAAATCCCTTTGAATGTACCGTGAATTTATCCCAAATGGCTGCATTCCTTTGAGCTTTATTTTGTGAAAATAAACAACTTTTATTGAGCTTGCTCAGGTTTATCCCATATAAACCCTGCAAATTAGCTTATCGCAAGCAACACTTTTTTAATATCTGCATCAAAAGCTTTCAAATGTTTAATAAAATAACATCTGTTGTGTTTGTGTTTATTCTCCACTTCAGAGAACTATCAGCTTTATGTGCCAGAATCTGCTGAGGTAGGCAAAGCAGTTGGTAAAATCAAAGCGAACGATGAAGACCTTGGTATCAATGCTGAGATGACATACAGAATTACCAATGAAGAAGGAGCTGCCATATTTTCCATCTCTACAGACAGTGACAAGAGAGAAGGAATCATCTCCCTCAGAAAGGTCTGAACTAGATGTTCACACAGAACCCATGCTTCAGATTTGGGTGATACAGCCATGTAAACTTAAGTTTGCTCATTCAAACATGCCCTGTCTTTTCCCATGCTGGCCAAAATGTCATTTCTGCTTCTCCCTTGATCTTATTACTGATGTCCTTTCTAGCCTCTGGACTACGAGAAGAAGAAGGCATACTCTTTGAACATTGAAGGTGTCAACACCCATCTGGATCCACGTTTTTCTTACCTGGGCCCTTTTAAAGACACCACCATGCTCAAGCTCATCATCGGGGATGTTGATGAGGCTCCAGTGTTTACTATGGACTACTATATCATGGACGTGTATGAAAACGCTCCGGCTGGGACAGAGGTTGCCATGGTAACTGCTCAAGACCCGGACAGCACTAGAAGCAAAGTCAGGTGAGTTTTTAGCGAGAATAATGCTGGTATATACGGCGTGGAGTATACTCCTTTTCCTGTCATATTTCAAAAAGTAACTGTTGATTATTTATATATATATATATATATATATATATATATATATATATATATATATATATATATATATATATATATATATATATATATATATCTGCCAATGAAAATATAAAGATAAAGTAGAGCTTTTCGTCTCCTCACAACACACAACATATTTCATTGAATCTGCATTCTGATTTTGAACGAATCAGGCGAATCAATGATTCAATGGACCATTCATAAAGAGAGCCATTTTCTTCACTCTTGAATGAATCAGCTGTTTGAACAAATCGAATGAATGACTTGCTTATAAGAAATTTTTCTTAAAAAAGTGCATAAAGTCCATTCATATAACTTTCCAGCAAGAGTATGTTCACTTGACAACTACATGCATTCATAAAACCTATTCATTAATTCTGCTTTTTGAATAAACTTGAATAATCTCTTTGAGTTTAACTTTCCTGTATTGCAATTTTAGGTATTCCATTGATCAAAATGCAGAAGGTGATGCACTTTTCAGCATTGATGTTGACAGTGGACTCGTTACAACCACTAGGAGTCTAGACCGAGAAGAGGTAGCCTGGCACAACATCACAGTTATGGCTTCAGAGATTGGTATGTACTGCTCTCAGGCCAGAATCCTGTCTGTATTCATTGATTTTTTTATGTTTGTTTCTGAGAAAAACACAGGGAACCATTTTACCAATGATATCTTCATTTTGAATCAATCATTCTTCTTGAAGTTTGGACAGGAAACACCTTGTCCAAGAGGGAATCATAGGCCCTGAAGTCTAAATCATCGATACTGACCAAAACAAATGTCTCCTTGAAGGAGTGTTGCATTGTGGGATTGATACTGAGGCTGCTGCTAGCATGCTGGTGTGGTTTTGAAGGTGGACAGGGTCAATAAATTCTTCTTCTTTTTTTCATATTTGTTTCTTTTTCCTCTTTTCAGATGCTTATCTAAGCAATTATCTTTCCTCTACACTTTTCTTCACAGTGGTGTTCAGCTAATAAGCTGAACCTGCCCTCTGTTAACACTTGCTGATAGTGGACTGATAATGTTATAGGCCACTATATCTCCGTTCCATCATACTGAATGACGTTGGGTCCAAAATGGATCCAATAACTCCAAAATGGGTCTAATGTTTCCCACACCAATTTTAAATTCTCGCCACACTTCAGTGAATCCCACGAGAGAAGATTTATATCTCACTGTAAAGTTTTCAATATGGTAAATGTAAAACAAATGTATAATGTTATATCATGAAAACTTCAGGCTTTCGGTATTTATTTTTCACATTTTGCCTTTACTTTAAAGGACAGTAGAGGCTTGACAGGAAGCAATTACATGTTGAAAACCTTAATGATTCTTCTCAAAATGTATTGTGTGAAAAATGTATTTCCACCCCAACAAAATGTTTTGCTTTAATGAAGTTTTTTTGGTAACACTTTATAATAAGATTCATTTAGTTAACGTCAGTTAATTATATCAGTTAAAATCAACTAACAATAAAAATACTTGTGCATTTATTAATTTTAGTTGATGTTCATTTTAACATTTACTAACAGGCCTGCATTATTAAAATAAAAAGTTGTATATGTTGATTTTATTTAATAAACCTGAGACAACATTAACCAATTTGTTTGTATTATTATTATTAAAAATAAATGTTACAAATTGTTTTTGCCATGTGAGACATGTGAAATGAAATATAAAATGTGATGTGTGCAGTCATTTAGTCAAATTAAGTCTCAAATGTGAAAATATCATTTAATTGTTAATATCTGAAATACATGCAAATGGGAAATTAGCTCTAGCAAAACAAATGAGTCAGTCATTTTGTTAAAGAAATTTTTAAAATGTAAAATCCATGATAGAATATTTTTAAACGCAATACAGAGCAATTGAAAATTGCTGGAAATTACACTGTGGTGAATGCAATTACACTGTGGTGACACTTCAACTGTAATGCATGTATACTGTTGGACATTGTTTTTGGACAAATAAACTAGTAAGAGTCTTAAAAGTCTACACAGTTAAAGAAACCCCCAAAAGGGTCCCAATAGCTCTGTATTGTAAATAAAACATGGTGTTCATCAGCAAATACTGCTGATTCAAGCTTTACGCCAGTTTGTTCTGATATGGCATGAATTCAATCATGTGGAATCCCTCATACATCATTCATTCATTGTTGTTTTGCCAATTATTTTATAATTGTCCTGACAGAAAATATCCATGATTGAATATTTGTCATATATTATTATTATTTTTTTCCAGACAATCCAAATCTGGTGAGCTATGTACCAGTCACAGTCCAGGTCTTGGATGTCAATGACAATGCCCCCTATATTGCCACAGACAGCGCTCTGGTTGTGTGTGAAGGCTCCAAGGCAGGCCAGGTTAGTTATCGCCTCTGTCCTTTTCTGTGTGTGTCCCTATCATTCTTTTTCAACCTGTCAGCTCCCATCTGAAACCGTTTTTCCCATCTGCACTTTTCTCCTGTCTTTTTCTCCTTTCCTGTTATTTTCTCAAACCTTCTTTTTTTCATGCTTTAATTCGGTCTTTCAGTTCTCCCATATGTATGAACCCACACATTCCCATGTACACAAATGCTAGGGACACATGCATAAATGAGAAACACATACGCTTCCTTTATGATATGTCTGACACCATCAAGGATGGATTTATCTGTGGCTCGACAGACTTCGGAGGCTCTTGAACCTATAAATAATTCAGCATGTACCAATGTATTCACCAACAGATAGGAGTCCGCATCAAGCGCACTAAGAATGGCTCACAGGAAATGTTAATCATTGCACGTTGAAATGTAGGCCCATGCGCAGAAATGCACAGCAGTGCAGCGGCATAGTCGTTATAGCTTTACCCTTGAATGAGATTACGATTTAAGCGGTTTGACACACACAATTCACACACAGTGGGTGACGGGGGATTAAATATCACTCTCTGGACATTTGTGTCTGCTGTGCTGGTGGTAAACCATATAAGGTATTATGTCATCATTTATTCACCCTCATGTTATTCCAAACCCATAGTAAGATATTCTTAATGAAACTTGAGAAGTTTTTGTCTCTGATAGTCCAGGTAATCATATCGTAGAAGACCCAAAAAGGTCATAAAAATGTTATAACATTAATCCATATAAATAGAATTTAATCCAAGTCTAAAGGTATGTTAAATGATTCTGCCTGAAAAAAACTGTGTGATTAATGTACATAGTTGTGTTTCCATTTTGGAGCCTTGCTTAATTAAAGGCTGCTTTTGAAGCACCATGGTGCTTTTTTATACTCTGCTTCATTCAAGCCCAGTAACCCATTTACTGTCTTTTATAAGGCAGAGGTCCATTCATAAGCGTAGATACAGGCTCTCATTAATTATGACTTTTGGTCTGCTGGGCTCAAATCGGTCCATCTAACATCTAAATAAAACCCTCCTCCCAATTACTGAAATTTGTGATTGTAACTTTGTAAGATAATCAGGGATTGCTGTCATGCTGTGGCCCTTGATTAAGTGTTTCCACAGAGATAAGGCAGAATCACATTACTTGTACTGGCCTCAACTCACTGGAAGCTCTTTCCTTTTGATCTGCACTGCACTGATCCACAACAGTGCGCTGCATGAAACCATGCACTGTAATTAGGGAAGAAAGCTGTAATGCAGTGACTCACACTCACACTCTTGCTTGGTCCGAACCAACTTTGCACCACTGAAAGTGTGAGAAAAGTGTGATAGTCTTGAAAGCATCAGTAAGAAGGTGATTAAAACAAAGCACTCTGTATGTTTTACATTATATGCCATGACTTTACAGCTAAAAGTGTGTTGAATTTATGGATTTAAGATTGTGGTCTGTAGAATTTTTGGTCACACATTAGATTAGGGTCCAGTTCTCAATATTATTAAACTATTAACTATAACTTTTGCCTCAGTAAACTCCTAATTACTGCTTATCTATAGTTAGTAAGGTATTTGACTTGGCTAGGAATTGGTCAAGATTAAGAGATCTAGAATATGATCATTTAGAATGAGATATTAATACTGTAGGTGCTTTATAAGTACTATAAAAAAACAGCCAATATCCTACTAATGCTATCCTACTCATGCTAATATGCATGAGAATTGGACCCTAAACTGAAGTGTTGCTTAATTGTCTTTTCTTTTGCTCACTCAGGCTGCATTTATTTTCTGATGCAGCCATTAAAAATGTTGACAGGTAAAAATTGTAAATTTTTTAGTCCTGATTTATCCCAATTGGATTAAGCACCAAAATGTGAGCTGTTGTCAGATGCAGTTTATTGAGAAATGGGTAGCTACAAATTTGCATTATTTGCACTTTAGTAAGAGTGAACAGTAGCTTGCGAAGGTGCACAATTATATGTAATGACTATCAGTTCACTTCCGCATAATAGAACAGGTTAGTTTCATACCAATTTCAAACATAAACATTACCCCTTGCAAGCGAACTCCCGTAACTCTAAACAAACTCTTCTGTCAAACCGACTCAAATCCACACCAGATGCTCTGATGTAAAAGTGCCCTAGAGAGAGAAACCCCTGGTCTAACATGGGTCGTGCAGCACAGACAGGTGAAAGGCTTCAATAATTGGTCCAGACTCTGCATGAGGAGATTCCCACTTGCAGCTGATGTGCTAGCAGGAGCCAATTAGGTTAACAAGCTGACAAAACATCATGAGGCTGAGTAATGCTTCAAACCAGCTATCTTTTCAATGACTGTAATCCAGACACCCAACTGGCCAAAGGGCTTCGGGTCAGCAGTCTGAAGTTAATGTCTTTCAAAAGAGGAGAGGAAGAAGAAGCCCAGGTGGTCCAATTACATTTCTGGGTTATAGAGAGTGAAACAACCCATCTCACAGAGAAGCAAAGGCATCTGTTTTAGATATTTTTAGTGCCACTTATCATTCAACTTTAATTTTGGAGTTAGAAAGAACTAATCTTGAGCTTGTTTTCTTTTGTTCTGTTCGGTTTATTTCTCCTTGTAGGTCATTCAGACCATCAGGGCCACAGACAAGGACAACTTCGCTAATGGAAGGTTCACCTTTGCTCTACCAGAAGACCTTCCAGCGAATCCTAACTTCACTCTGAAGGACAATGAAGGTAACATACAAACAATAACAAAACCTCTCCCATAGGGTTTGTTTCGGCTTGGTAAAACATCTAATTAGAAATAGTTTGATGAGTCAAGCCTGTATTTTAAGAGTTGGTTGCAAAAACAAATTCCATATTCAGTCCTTAAGTTGTACACAAGCTCTCATGAAAGTCAAATAAGATCTGACTGATCTAAAGAGCCTCTCCGATGCCGTCTCCGTAATGGAATATTTCTAATGTTTTCCAACTGATTTCCTGATGTTTGCTCAGGGCAAACCCTCAGTGCCTCTCCACAAACATATTTAGTACCACATGTTGTCACACAGAACACCCTCAGTTTCTGCCTTCCCCTCCTCTTTTTGCGCTTTCTTTAATATCGTTGCAAGGCCAACGGTGCCGTTTCCCTGGAAACCAGGTCTGTGTTTATCTTAGCTCAAGGCTCCCTGGTGGAGACGGCCAGGCTGTAATGATTTCCTTCTAATGCCGTACTGCTGCTTCAGTGAATCGGGACCTGCAGGTGGACCGGTCGGAGTTTAACAGGGCAATCAAGGAGATAAGAGGCAGATGCTAAAAGCACAGAGTTCAGAGGATCCAGTGCTTCAGAGCTTTATTTGAATTTGTATCCTAGCCAAGGTCCAGGCCACTTCATCCTTAAATAATATCCCGGCGGATGGACCATTATGGACCATTTTACACATTGGGGGTTGGCTCACTCCTCGGAACACACTTGAGGAGCGCTCTGTTGCGCTTGCTGTGATTGAGTGGGCGTGTAGGGCTGTCATCCTTGATCGCGTAGATGTTTCTCTCCTGGCACCACTGTCATTATGCCAGTGTCCACATGACCATAGTGCTTGCCAGGGTGAGGCGGAAGAAAATATGATGGAAATTCCCTCCGGAGGTGCACTTATTTTCCCCCTGGGAAATGGCAGTGTGTTCAATTGAATAATAATCATCTTGACTGTTATATTTTTCGACATTCAGTTCATATTCTGAATCCAGTAGCCATTCCTAATGAAGCACTCCACTGCTTTAGTAGAATGGGTGAGGGAATGCACAGTGCACCCCATTCAAAAATATAGCCTACATCAAGTCTGACGGTGTGCCACAGCTTTGGCAAGAGTGTTTGTGTCATCTGGGATGGGACACATTACATCGAGAGGGTTCCTCCTGGGCCACTTCACTGCAGGTCTCTCTCAGGCCGTTTATCTCTACCATTTAAACACTCACATTAAGTTATAACAGCTAGAGCGATCAGAACTCATGCCAGAACTGCAGTATTGGCAGTATATGATGTTGATGTTGTTGTTGTTGATGCTATTTCCTATTTCTTTATTTATTTTTGGAATATTTTTTGCACGACCCATCTCAGTGATGATTAATTATCCGCAATACATGCATGATTCGGTCTCATGTATTTTCACGGGGAAAGTGTTTACGAGTCACTGCTACATAAATCAAAGCACAACTGTGAATTTCCCATCCATGTATAATTACAGACCACGTTTTCTATGTTGTTTGTAAAGATGCGCTAATGATCGTTCCACCCTCTGTCGTTTCATGTTCATTTTTTAATAGTGTTTGGACAGATTAAATGGAGTCTACCTGGAGGCCATTTCATAAAACCCCTACAGCATGAAATCAAACACAAATGAGCTAAACCTAGGGGTCACTACATGAAGGGCTGATTTATGCGTAAATATTTCAGAGATGCTAATTTTGGTAGTGTTAACGTAACCTTGAGTTTGAAAACTTTTCTTCCTCTAGTATTTTACATCCACAATCGTTGCTGGTTCTGCATGCATTAAACCCGTGAAGAGAAACAGCCCTGCATCCTCTGTACTGGTGTAGATTTGGGTGGGGATGCCACTGACCCCACCAAAGAGACTAGTGAATACGATCACATTTTTCTAGCAATCACAGTTAAGGAATGGAACTGAAAACAGGCCATTTCTCCATCAATGTAAACATGGTGCATATGCATAGCTTGATTGATATTAAAATGTCTGTACCAATGTTAAACCCAAACACAAGCTCTTACTCACAATGGCTAATATTCAGAGGAAGACAGTGTTCATGTTGGATTCCAAACCCCCTCAAATCCTCCCAGGCTGCAGAGCCTGAAGACACTAGCTCAAACCACATTTGCAATGTGAAGAAGCTGCATGACCATGCATACACTGAGGTGCTTAGGACCTGCCTGTCGGTGGGTGTGTGCGTGCGTGTGTAAGAAAGAAAGGTAGCGACAGCTAGAGAGGTGATAAACCTTGCACAAGTCTTTCAAAAATGAGAAAAGTTGGAGCATACACTGTAGGGAGTTAATAAAGCATGACGCTTTTGTCACTGTGTGGGGTTTACAGTCTGTCAGCACACCGGCACTCCAACATTCCTGTTAGGGAGGAACAGCATTGTTTTAAAATCAGACATGGACTAAAGTAAGATGGACCAATATTATTCAGAAAACATAAACCTACATGTAAATAATTATTTCTGACTGCATTATTTTCTGGTGCATCCAGCTCAAAATGCATTTACTGTATAAAAGTACAGTAAGTTTCCTAGTTTTTTTAATGAGTCTGCATTTATTTGAACAAAATACAGTAAACTGTCAAATATCATTTCAATTTAAAATGTGTTTATTTTCATATATTTTAATTTGTTACTGTGATGGCAAAGCTGAACTTTAGCAGTGCCACATGACCTGTCAGAAATCATTTGAATACCGGTATGCTGATTTGGAGTTCAAGAAACATTTCGTATTTCTTACCATATTATTTTAATGTATCGTTGTAGTTATAAACACCGTGGTTTGTAACACAAAAACAAATGTGAAAAAATACAAACATTGTAACACAAACATTGATTTGCAATTTACTGCACTTTGTTATTCTAGTTTGTTATTTACCTATAGTGGCTAATGAATCAGAAGTGTCATACATTCACAGAAAATACTTCCTCATTGCAAAATAAGATGGATAGGCCAACTAGAAAGTATTGGGTTCCATGATCATTTCGCTATAATTTATTAGCCTAAATATATTGGCCAACTTTACTTATTGAACCAATAACATTAAACAATCACAATTTTAATAAATGTAACTGTTTTTTGACCTTTGAACATTGTTGTTTTTCATCATAGTGCTGTGGCTGCTGTTTTATAGCTGTTGTCATTTCAACAGTGAAGAATCCAAACCCATATCAGACAGCTTGAAAATGAAGTAACCGAATGCAATATTCAAAAAGATGTTCTCCATTCTCGGAGGCAACCGCCGAGTATGGGGAGCGAATTGTTTTGTTGGCTTCTGTTGAACGGCGTCGTCATGCATGCAGCCAGCGAGAATAAACCTCTGCTCTCTCTGACAGATAGCAGTGCGAGCGTGTTGGCGCGCAGGCAAGGCTTCAGCCAGGCAGAACAGGAGCTGTACCAGCTGCCCGTGGTTGTGTGGGATGGAGGAGAGCCCCTCCTCAGCAGCACCAGCACGCTTACGCTCAGGGTGTGTCCGTGCCAGCGCGGGGCCAGAATGCCAGTGTGTAGGGCTCAAGCCTTCCTGTCCTCGGCCGGTCTCAGCACTGGAGCTCTCATTGCCATCCTCCTATGTGTGCTCATCCTCTTGGGTAAGACTGAAAACTCAAAAGCTTGTTTCTTTGGTCAATGAATTTGCCATCAAAGAAAAGGCAGAAGCACACAATGGTACAAAATACTACATTTTGAATCCACTAGTAAATGTATTTATTTATAAATTAATTATCAGCATGACAATTTGAGTGAAATAGTTATATTTATATGTGATGGGTGGATGGATGGATGGATGGATGCTGCAGGATAACCAAGCAAATATAATATTTACATTGTTGCTGATCATTTGTTAGTAAGATCTAAGGAATCGTGGGATGATGTATATCCAAGATGTTCTCCTCTGCTTTCTTCTTTTACCTGATGTCCTAAGAACCACTGCTTAAAATTCACTGGTTGTAGATGAGAAGTTTCACCCTGCAGAAAGTGTGAAACCCCCCTCTCTCACTCTGGTACTGACAAAGCCAAATATAGACACTACTCAGGAATTCTGCACAACTGTGTGGGCTGAAATCAGGAACAATAGTCATACAATTCACATACCTTAACAGACATTCAAATATTGGGCAAATATTAGAATTTAGATGGTCATTTATGGCAAAACACAAAACATATAATTTTGTCTGACCAGTGCATTATCAACAGAACAAAACACCGTTCCAAAGTCTAGTGAGCTGCCTAGATAACATTATGCAAGCCTAAGCTGGTTTCCAAATGTCAGTTGGTCTCCCTGCCTGGTCATGTTTGTCTGTTGGCTGCAAGGTTTTCGAGGATTTTTGTGCAGTTAAACTAAACAAACATCAGCTTGGCCAGGCTTAAACCAGCTAAGATTAGCAACTTAGGCTGGTTTAACTGGGTGTTTTCAACAGGGTTGACAGCCTTCATGTCAGTAGTGACTAAAGAAGTAGACAGCAACATTAAGCTAAGGTACCTTCTTTTGTATCCTTCATGGAGCTCAGTGAAATCATTCATCCAGTTGAGAGAAATGTCAGTAATATAGTCATTTCATCTAAAGAACATAGACTAGTTTACCTAATGTAATTCTTTGGCCTGGTTTCGCAGAGCTTAGATTAAGCCAGGATCAGGCCTTAGTTCAATTTGGACATTTAAGGATATTTAAAAAACACATCTTAGAGAAGAAAAAAACATCACTTGTGTGCATTTTGGACAAAACAATGGCAGTGACATATTTTAAGATATGTCAGTTAAAACAGCTCAAACATGAATGTTAGTCTTAAGGCTTGTCTTTGAAACTGGGGGCATATGTACTGTTTGCAACATGCTTCAGCAGAGTCCCCCTTGCTCTTCACATGAGGTTAATTATTTGTGGCACATTAATTTAAGTATTCCAAATCACTTATGTTGTTTTAGTATTGAGATATTTTGTATTCTGCCTTAAAAAGTAGCTGCCTATGTAGGCAGTAAGGCAGCTCACTAGGTTTTAGAACAGGGCTTTATCTGTGAATAAAGAAGCTCATGAAGCTATTTATGGCAAAACATCATTGATTTCACATCAGTGCATGAGTGATTAGGTGAATATTTACCCAGACAAAGCTTTTCCCTGTATGAAAATGTCAGCAGGCAGATGATTGCACTCCCATCTGATACGTCACTAACAAACTCACAATAGTAGTAAAGCTAATTCACATCATCATTTACACGGATGAACAAACTGAGCTTATGTCTCCTCTCTTGTAGCCATCGTGGTTCTGTTTGTCACTCTGCGTAGCAAGAAGAGCAAAAAGGAGCCTCTGATCATCTCAGCAGAGGATATCAGAGAGAACGTGGTCACGTACGATGATGAGGGGGGAGGCGAGGAAGACACAGAAGCCTTTGACATAGCGGCGCTGAGGAACCCTGCGGCAGCCGAGGAGATGAGAATAAGGAAGGACCTGCAGTCGGAGGTGTGGAGGGCAATGGGTACGGAGGCTCTCAGCCCATCGTTGACCTTACCGGATGAGGACATCCATGAGGTGATTAAGCTCAAGGTGGTCGAGGCAGACCGAGACATGAGTGGCCCTCCGTATGATTCTCTTCAGACATACGCTTATGAGGGCCGCGGCTCCCTGTCTGGTTCCATCAGCTCTCTGGACCTGCCGGAGCTTCAGTCGGACCTGGACCTCAGTGAGGTAGACAACTGGGGCCCTGAGGTTCAAATACTTAGCAGAGTCTTTCAAGAGAAAGGCCAGCAGCACGACCCCTAATGGCTGTGCATGTTCCGTAAACCAGACGTTTTGTGTCGTTTCCCTGATGTCTGGTCAAATGGGACTGCAGCGAAGACTGAAGTTTTTTTTTCATCCAGTTTTGCTGTGGGATTATTTGACTGTTGTTTTTCACTGGCCTCCACAAGTGGAAGTAAGTTGATTTTTGAAGAAAAAGTTTAAAAATTGAGAAAAAAATGAGAACTCATAAAGGAAGCTATTTTCCCTGGTGTATATTTTCTATTGCTTAATAAAAATTCATGATTCGAGATAAGTAAAACATGCGTCTATTGAATATTCCTCCTTTTCCAGCTACAACAGCGTCCAGTTCAATATCCTGGCTGGTTTGTGATGACATTTTTCATACTACACTGATAATTTTCCTTCTCAAAGTACAAATTAGATTTCTGTTTTCACAGCCTGCAGTGTTTAAGTTTCCATTTTTTGCCCAATATGATGTGCCTTCTCCCTTCTATACTAGATCGACATTGAACGTAGTGTGCAACGTTTAGTATAAATCACCTCTGTCAAAAGCAAGAAAATAACTTATTATAATTCTCATGAGCAGAGAGAGTTTTAATTGGATAACAACAGCATTCTGTGAAAGATAATTGGATTCAAATGCTTGAGTGGGCACCTTTTATTACTTTCCTAGGACTTATAAATCAACTGTGAAAAGTCTGTGTTGCAATCCAGTCCTGATCAATTCCCACGAGCCTCACAACATGCAGATAAAGAGCCCACAGACTGCTTTAATAGCCAGCGTAATGATGATGATGACTTGAGAGCGTCAACACGACGGCCGCTTTTACTGATCTAAATGTGCTCGGCTGTCACAAGTTGTGTCTGATTGTTTAGGAGGACGAGGGAGTTTCAAAAGTGAGATCATTTCCTCTGACAGCAGCATTAGCTAATTAGTAAGCCTATTCCGGAAACATACCTTCTGACAGCAAAATCAATGATTTTAAAGAGACAGTTGGTTAAAATAATGATGAGAGCCTTGTTTTTGACAGGTTAACATGCATTGGATTAATAATCGTCCAATTATCAATCGTGCTTTCTCAAGACTTTCTTTATTTCCCTATATTTTTCTACTTTTCAATACATGAAAAGTATTGAAAAGTTAGAGATGAAATTTTATTATACTATTTTAAATATATACATCATTTGATTTAATATTTTTATATCATTTAAAAAAATAACTTTTTTTTAAAGCCGTGCTTCTATGAACCCCTCTACACCCGTCCACCAAACACAGAATAAATACTACTCACGCACACCACACCCAATCCACCAGTGCATTTTTCTTCCTGTTTCAGCCTTCAGTGTTGATCGATAATTTGTTGTTTTAGTTTGCACTAAAGAAGTGGATGTTTTGCGGTTAATGATGATGATGATGTGGTGGGGATGATGATCTAGACTATTGATTAGCCTCATCATAGATATGGACTTTTCCTACACAATCTGGCAGCTCATCAACACTCTGACCCTGATTATTGTGAGCCGAATACATTATCATGCGACCAAATCAGATCAAATGTTTAACACAATTTGAAGTGGGGTGAAATGAGTCTGGGTTTATAATAACTGACCTGTTCAATTTGGGTGATTGACGCTGGATGAAGTACACATAGATTGCCGTGCCACTTTTGATTCTTCTTTTTATTTGTTTTATTTTTTATTGTAGGTATTTGAATTCAAAGCAAATTGAGCAGAATGTAACAATTCAACGACATTGTTCAAAGTATGAAAGGAAATAATCCAGGTATTGTAGAAGACCAGTCTACTCAAATGTATAATGATATTAAAATAATAATAATAAATAACAGATTGGGGATTTAAGAATTGGAATATAACACTTTTAATGACTTGAGAGACTTAACTTTGTGGCAATTACATGTGATTTAGACTCGATCTGGTGACTCCTTTCTTCACAGACTTGTTTTGATGTGATTGTCTGATGGGTGTAGCGAGCAACATTTTGAGAGTCGCATATTGAGCATAAGATCCAAGAAGAAGTCCCTGTTATGAAACTCAGATCAGTGACAATAGAATAGAGCGATTTTGGCTGTATCTAGGTTAGCATCAAAAATTAATTGCTTTTAGCAAAAGATACGTTATGATGGCTGTTAACTTGGATGTTTTGGAAAGTTTCTTTAAAGAAATGTGAGGCATTTTATTTAAAACTTGTGTATGTCATGGACCCACACTAACAATTTAACAAATCAAACACGGTATGTCTTTATTTTTTCATTACAGCTGACTGAGTAATAAAATTATAACAAATTATTTTTTATTAATATGAACTGACAACATAAAATAACTCAACTTAAACCCTTTAAGTCATAATAATAATACAAGTCTTGACCCCCTATTCTACAGTGAAAGTTTTATCCTAATTATGGCACCTATTGGGTGATATTTAAGTTTATTGACCAGAATAAGCCAATAATTAAGCCTAACTACCATTAATACAGTACTACAGTACAATTTGGCCCCCTATTTTAAAGTGAAAGTTATATCCTCAATCATGGCAGTTATTTGTTATTATGAAATCATATTATATTATGATTTTTTTTATTAAAGTTCTTTCCTCCCTGCACGTCTTATCTGTTTCTTGTGATTATCTAAGAGCTGTGTTATTCTGTTCGAACAGATTTGTGATACTCTTACTGCTCACAATAATATTTTTCAATTCCAAAAGGGGTGTAATTTCATGTCCTCGCCTTTTCTTTTCAACTTTTATTCATTTTAATAATGAAAATACAGTGGCGCTGAAAAGAGAAGCACCCTAATGGACCTGACCTGTTTCCTAAGCTTTTATAGTTTTCAGTTCAATGTCATATTCATACTTCAAAAAAAAAAATCATAGTCAACAGATTTTGTTGACAGATTTCTCCTTTAATATCGCTCAGCTTTGTCGTTTTGTCTGCATGCACTGTTCTAATTATACAGTCCAATTAGTGTTAGAGGAACTCATCAATGCCGTGGCTGAGGCGAGTGGCCCAGTTCTGTTCCACAGACGCACACTTAATGTTTGGACCTATCAGACAAATTCATTTCTGAACTATGAGTCATTGTAATGTAATCTAAAGAATTAAGAGATATAGATATAGAAAGATATAAGAAAAACATAATGGTTCTAATTGGTAATAAAATGCCTATATAATAATTCTGTATGATAGAACTGCCAGTTTGCGCTAATGAGTTTTACTGTAACGTGCTGGCCTGCTTTAGCAGATCTCTGATGGGATAATGCTCAGGGAACTTAATATGCAAATATTTTGGAACCCAAGACAACCCAATAGATCCACCAAATGTATTGTTCTTACTCTCAAAGCAATTAAAACATCCCGAAGTTTGGAATCATTTATGATTCAGTTGGCGAATTCTCCTGTAGGGCCAAAGCACAATGAAACGTTCGAACAATCAGTCGTGATTCTTGCGTGATTGATTAATGTCCTGTAGTTTGTCATTGTTCTCGTTTTCATTTGGATGTCTGATGAGCCCATAATGACCAAAGTTGTTTTACTGAAAACACTTTTAGACTCAAAATTTTGACTTTGATATTCAAAAGTGACAACAAAGACCTTGTTTCAAAATATTTCTATTTCAAATAAATGCTGTTCTTTTGAACTTTATATTCAGCAGCACAACTGTTTTCAGCATTGATAATAAGAAGAAATGATTCTTGAGCACCAAATCAACGTCATAGAATGATTCTGGAGTAATGATGCTGAAAATTCAGCTTTGCCATCACAGGAATGAATAGCATCTTAAAGTGTATTAAAATAGAAACTGTTAATTATAATAATACTTCACAATATTCCTGTTTTCATAACATGCATGCGAAAGCCTGCAAGGCCCCAGTTTTGAGATATTTTAGAAAAGTGCTTCTTTTGTCATATTCCTTTTTTGCCCTCTTTGTTTGTCTTCCTCAAATGTACTAGTTGCCACAAAAATAGACCTTGAATGAGTCCCGCAATGTCAAATGTATTTGATCCCGTCTGCATAAATTGCTTGGGGAATCAAACCGTGATGAGCTGTACGACACAGAGCTTGCTAGTGTGCAGCAATTTCCCACGCTGCCTTTGATGACTACTTTTATGGCACAGGAGCTAACACTGGTGATTCTCCACGCCCCTGTTCAACATGGCAGCTTGCATTAAAAATAATGAACTACATAATTGCCCATTTCATTACTGGCCCATAGATGACACACAGCCTTTTTGTCTGTAGATTGAGGGTAATTACTTCCCAGGACCTAGATGCCCTTTCCAAGACATGCATTGTGCTCTAGTGCGAGACTTGTTTATCTACCGCTTTTCTGCTAAGAACAATGAGCTCCCTCTAGAAACCATTTTATCAAAAGGCCAGAGACTTTGTGGTACAGAAAATGCCATTATTAGGATTTCCTGGTTACGTGTACTGCTCCGTATTTAGATAACTGACCCAAGATTGCTCTTGGTCATCATAGGGTTGCAAAGTTTCCAGAAACTTTGCAGGATTTTTTAAAATAGAAAAAAAGTTTCTGGAAATGTTCAGCCCCTGAACAACCCTGGTTAACATGAGAGATATCAAGATGTTTGGGATAATGTGTATCAGACTTGCTATGAAGAATATAAATAGAGTACGGACCCACTTTATATTAGGTGGCCTTATTTACTATGTACTAACATTTTAATTAATAATTTGATACAATGCACTGTATCAAATTATACAGTGTAAAGTTAGGGACAGGTGTGGTGGGATTGGTAAACTTACCCATCCCATCACACCTGTCCCTAACTTCACCCTTTAACTTGCCCACACCACCACACCTGTCCCTAACTTTACCCTTAAACTTACCCACACCACCACACCTGTCCCTAACTTTACCCTTAAACTCACCCACACCACCACACCTGCCCCTAACTTTACCCTTAAACTTACCCACACCATCACACCTGTCCCTAACTTTACCCTTAAACTTACCCACACCACCACACCTGTCCCTAACTTTACCCTTAAACTTACCCACACCACCACACCTGTCCCTAACTTTACCCTTAAACTTACCCACACAACCACACCTGTCCCAAACTTTACCCTTAAACTCACCCACACCACCACACCTGTCCCTAACTTTACCCTTAAACTTACCCACACCACCACACCTGTCCCTAACTTTACCCTTAAACTTACCCATCCCACCACACCTGTCCCTAACTTTACCCTTAAACTTACCCACACCACCACACCTGTCCCTAACTTTACCCTTAAACTCACCCACACAACCACACCTGTCCCAAACTTTACCCTTAAACTCACCCACACAACCACACCTGTCCCTAACTTTTACCCTTAAACTTACCCACACCACCACACCTGTCCCAAACTTTACCCTTAAACTCACCCACACCACCACACCTGCCCCTAACTTTACCCTTAAACTTACCCACACCATCACACCTGTCCCTAACTTTACCCTTAAACTTACCCATCCCACCACACCTGTCCCTAACTTTACCCTTAAACTCACCCACACCACCACACCTGCCCCTAACTTTACCCTTAAACTTAACCACACCACCACACCTGTCCCTAACTTTACCCTTAAACTTACCCACACCACCACACCTGTCCCTAACTTAACCCGTATCCACCTCAATATCAGCAAAAGTGTTTTGCAATACAATATGAACACAATACGTACATTGCACTTATGTATTCTTATTTTTTTAATGCAAGTACATAGTAGTTGGGGCCACCTGATATAAAGTGGGACCTAGAGTACTATAGTATTTAGGAAGGGACCCGTTATTGACAAATTAAACCAGGTATAAATCAAATGAAACAGTAACGCAATAAAAATTGGGTTTTGCAATTGCATACAAAAGAATGTAACAAAAAAATAAACCTGCAATGGATGCTGAAAATGAAATGAGCATATGAGAAATAAATAAACAGTACAGATGTATGCAGGCTCAGCTGTAAACACCTAGTCCTTGAAACCATATGAAAACTATCCTGATATGGAGAAATTGAAACAACTGTGCATGAGTTAAAATGAACGTCAAGGCCTTATCTAATGTTGTTCAATGATAAGAAAGACCGACCCATGAAGATGGAGATGGTGATCTTGAACATATAATAATTACATTCGAGACAAATCCAACATGCAGGAATCCAACAGAAAAAAATGACATCAATAATTCAATAGATCCACAAGGTGAAGCAATGAAATCTCCAAGCGATGAATAAAAAGATAATAAATACTAGTGGAAATGAAATAGAAGACATAAACTTAGCATTATCAATGGAGCCTGTTAGCAAGCAATCTCAAACAATACAGAAAAAGCATGTGAAATAATTATGAACCAATATAAAAAACACGTTTCTCTGTGGTTTGTTGAAAAGCAGCAGGAAGGCCATACTTCCTCTTCCCAACAAATTTGACTTTCTTCTGAATTTAATAGCGGTTGGCAAACCAGCAAAAATGACTTTTTCCTCTACCAACCTGGGTATATACCAGTTACTAGAGCATCCTGGTTGATGTCACTCAGAGATAACATGGCAACAGGTCCAATATGTTGGGTCAGATCAAATTGTTTTCTAAAACTTTGGCCCTTAAGCTCAAACTGGATGGGATCAGAATATGATTAAGTGGACACTGTTCAGTGATAGTGAACTACAGTGAACTGCTGAGCATCTCCAAGTAAGTCTATATAGGCTAGTTGGTCACAGGAGCACTTGGGGCAAATTCAGACAGGAGAGATGCATCATGGTAAGTTCTTGCCAAGGTCAATCAGTTTTTTGAGTATGATATTCTGTTCCCTAAAAAAGTAAGAAAAAGCCTTTTAATGTTTGCTTAGGAGTAACAGAGCTTAAATGATATAATTATGGGTTACACTTGATTTTGATGGTCCCCTTTAGACATTCTACTGACTATAAGTAAAGTTGCACATACATGCCAACTAACTTGCATTAGAATATTAGTTGAGTATTAGTAGACTGTTGGTAGTTGGTGGTTGGTAGGTAAGTAGAATAAGGTGACACTTAATTAAAAAGTTACTTATAGTCAGTTGAATGTCAACAATAATGTGTTAGTATACAGTCTATTAATACTCTAATGAGAGTTATTATGGTATTTTCACACCTGCCTTGTTTGGTGCAGATTTTCTGACTTTTCAGTTTGGACCGAATCAAAATTACAGGTGTGAAACCTCCCTCGGACCATGGTCCGGACCAAACAGACAAAATTTGGTCCGACAAAAAGAGGTAGTCTCGGTCCGCATCAAACTTAACAAAGGTTCGGTTCGTTGCTAGAGTGAAAGCATTGTCTGTATGGTTCTGACATTTACAGGAAGTTCCGGTGGTTCCTGCGTACCCAAAACAACAGAAGAAAACAGAACTACCAAAACTGTCACAGAAGATAGCAGGAAAAATGAGCCGTAGCACATGGGGAGAGGAGGAGACAAGGTTTTTAATTAAAACATGGTCTGAGTCTTCTCCTTTCCTGTCGCCGGCGATAAAATGTTCGCAGAACGAGGACGTTAATTTGGCTAATTTGAACCACCCTTGAATATAGTTTGTGCTGCAGATAGTAATACCATAGCAATAACAGCATAGTGGCAATGATATGTGTCTGTTCACTTCATTCATCTTGTCAAAGTTACCTGCCGAATTGACAACACCCTGACGTCGGATGCACATCCACTATCAAACCAATCAATGTTAAGATGCAGTCCACATAACTGATGACGACTGGACGTCACGTAAAGTTATTTAGTGTGCTCGCATTATTGCAGTGTGAAACCAAACCAAAACGAACCGGATGTATTAAACGTATCAAAACATGTAGTTTGGTTCGGACCTTGTTGTGGACTTTCAGGTGTGAAAACAGGTGCAACTTTACTTATAGTCAACAAAATGTCTAAAGGGGACAATCAAAATAATGTGTTACCTTATGTCAAAGACATAAACTAATGATTGAAATTTAGAGTGTAATTGGAGTTACACTATTGTTGTATATCTGATTATTTGTTTTAAATATACTGTGTAAAACACATTAAATGAAGTAACCGCTGTGTGGTCTTTGAAACTAAAATGTATGAAATTATATTATGCTTTAAAAATATATGTATATTTACAGTAAAATATTGTCAATTTTTTTTTTGTAAATACAGTGTCCATTATTAGAATGTTAGTGTTTAAAAGTGTTTACATAAAACAGGAAAGGAGACGCATTTATCTGCTCATATCCGACAAAACACACCATTTAAGTCTAGACATCCCAGAGGCATCCACGCAAACTTGCTTAGTGATGTTAAAAATGGCAGATGGCTGAATGAGACTACTTCTGCTTTTAGATGATCAAGAGAGCAGACAGCAACAACTCAAGGCGCTCTTACCAGACTATGGAAATTATGAAAACAATTAGCATCATCCCCGTGGAACATTTAGGCAGGGCACATTGCAGAAAAACTGCATGCTGTGAAACATTTTTGCCCAAATAGTGTTTTCTGTTTCCCCTTTTAAACCTTGCAAGTGAAAATTTCAGAAAGTGACATAAGTGTAATTAGGCAGATTGTTCAGGCGATAATTGGATCCAGACACTTAACAAGCAGGTTAATGGCACGACTGTGCCTCGCTAATGGCAGAAGTCCAGAGTCTTGACGTTCTAAAAATGAAGTCCAAATTCTGTAAAATCCTGACCATCCACCCAAGCCTTGCTATTAACATTTTCACTAACTGAAACATGACCACTGGTCTCCATACTCTTGTTGATTTCTTTCAAGGCAGCGAGAGCTGCCACATGAGAGGTATTTAGTATAGTCTGTCCACAGTAGTAATCATTTGTCAGGCTGTCATAAGTGTGAGGTTGGCTGAATGGGAAAGTGGTGCCTTCGGGCATAGCTGGGAGCAGGTTTATAGATCTGACGCTTTATCTGACACTGGAAGACTACTCACACCAGGACATTCCTCTGTAGAGGCACTAATCCAATGAGTCTACTATGACATGCTGTGAGGACATGTAATATAGTCTATTGTCATCAACCTTAGCTGTCCAATCGAGTTATCGTATTCTGCTTCCATTGTTAGCATTTACATTTCATTATTTCATGTTGCCTCTTATATATATTTTTTTTAAATGTCATCAAAGTTTGGGGTCAGGATTTTTTTCTAAAGAAATTCATTAAGCATTTAATTGATCAAAAATGATAGTACACTGTCACAGTCGGTTGCAAAAAAAAATGAAGGAAAAGAGCTGGATCTAAATTCAGCAGTTGATTTTATTAGAAGAAAACATCTCTGTTATGTATGTAACCCTCGTTCCCTGAAGGAGGGAATGGAGACGTACGTCGGAACTGACCGACGAATTCGGATCTGCTTTCAGAGACCAATCTGCTTCAAGTGTTTCTAAACGAGCCAATTGGCATTGGCATTCGGTCCACGCTCCGCCCGCAGCGCGGGTATAAATACGGAAGTGAAACACTGCATACTCGTTTTCTGCTGAGGAGCCAAACTAGTGGCGGGTCCTTCAGTGGAAGCACAGCACCTGGCGACGGGACGTATGTCTTCATTCCCTCCTTCAGGGAACGAGGGTTACATACGTAACTGAGACGTTCCCTTTCAGTCGGTCACGTTCGACGTATGTCGGAACTGACCGACGAATTGGGATCCCTACCAACTTCCAGCGCCCTACCTGAGCTCGCTGGACCACTCCTATTTGGGGGTGGGAGTCAGGGCTCCCGGCAGGGAAGGACAGTCACTGCTGTTCCTGCAAGACCCACTCAGCGTGACTATTGGATAACGCTGGGAAAGCATGCCCATCTCGAGGAGATGGCACGCTGCGGAGCCACGTCCTTCAATGGAAGGAGAGGTGGCGAAATACACATAAGGACTAACCTAGCAGGGTAGTGCAACATATGGCAGTCCCTGAGGTGGTTCCAACCTGGTTCCAGGGGAGGAGAGCACCTCCAGGAACGACAGATGGAGCACTGTCGAGGGAAAGACACGGGGCTAGCCAATTATGGTAGCTGGTACCGTGGACAATACACATACTGTATGGGGTTGCCGTTAGGGAACCGCTACATATGGATACCCAGCCTACACACACGTTCCACAAGCATACAGGTGCAGGCCTTGTGTCAGATGGCGCTACGTCTGACCCCGAGGTTTAGCGGAGAAACTCACAGGGTTAGGCATTTCTGGGGAACACCACTGGAGAGTATAGACGCACGTATCCGGCCCCTGGGGCGGGAGTGGTGTTGCAAGCCAACACTAGAACGGGCACTTCGGGCTACTGGCCACTGGGGGCGAGTACACAGGAAGATACCGGCTCCACACGGAGGCTATAGAATCTAGCGAACGTGTTAGGTGTCGCCCAGCCAACAGCTCTACATATATCTGTCAGCGATGCGCCTTGAACCAGCGCCCAGGAAAAGGCAACACTCCTTGTGGAGTGTGCTCGCAACCCAAACGGGCAAGGCACGTCTTGGGACTGGTAAGCCAAGACGATAGCATCCACTATCCAGTGGGCTAATCTCTGCTTGGAGACAGCCTTTCCCTTCTGCTGGCCTCCGTAACAGACAAAGAGCTGTTCTAAGGTCCTGAAGCATTGAATTCGGTCAATGTAGGCCCGAAGGGCGCGGACGGGACATAACAAAGCCAGGGCTGGGTCTGCCCCCTCCGAAGGCAGCGCTTGCAGGTTCACCACCTGGTCCCGAAAGGGAGTAGTGGGAACCTTGTGCACATATCCGGGCCTCAGGATGACGTGAGAATTACCCGGTCCGAACTCTAGGCACGACTCGTTGACTGAAAGTGCGTGCAGGTCCCCTACCCTCTTGATAGAGGCCAAAGCAACCAGGAGTACTTTCTTTATGGACAGGATCTTTATCTCTACAGACTGCAAAGGCTCAAAGGGAGGCCTCTGTAGTGCTCTCAGCACCAGAGCTAAGTCCCAAGAGGGTACCGAGTTTGGGCGAGGAGGATTTAGCCACCATAGTGGACATCGCCCGACCCAAGGAGCTTGCGGTGACTTTCGTCGCCCGGAGGGCGAGGTCTGTCGCCTTACGCAGTTCCTGTAGAACTGCTGGGTCAGGCCCACCCTCGTGCATGTCCTGTGCTTTGGCCTGGTGGACGTGCAGCAACGCCATGGCAGGCAAGGCAGACACGGCTTCTCCACAGGCGGCTTAAGACTTGCCTGTCAAGGTAGCTAGTGTCTGTGCGAGAAGGCTAGCTAGTACCAAGGAAGGTAGCTAGCTAGTACCGCTAGTCTTATAATTTAGTCATGTGATGCAAAAATATAAATAAAATTAATTTGTATACTTTTAAAATGACTTCGTTCCAAGATTTTGAAATTATGTTTATTTAACTTAATTGATTTATTTGGAACTGATTGTCGAGAACTTAACTTGAGTATTTATATTTCATAATGGTACGTTTTTATTTTAATATCAAATAAATTCAGTATTGGTAAGCATAATTATGTAAAGCATTAGGTAATGTTATTTTAATATGACTGCTGACTTGTTGTTTTAGGTTTGTTTGAAAAATTATAAAAACAACAAAAAACATTTTTATATAGCAAATATCCTGTAAATAAACATTTTAATCTAAGTCTATATCATGGCTTTCTGGCATATTGTACATGATAAGAGACAGTGATGAATTATTACTTACCCGTCCCTTCAGGTTCTGGAGCTCACCTGGGCACAGATCGTTGGCAGCTCTGTTCCTGCAGCATAGAGCTATTTTTACCTGTCACTCTTGCGTGACTGGAATTTCTGAAGTCATTCAGAACCTCTGTAGTCAAGAAAGAGATATGCCACATAATCAAGTATGAAGAGGAAAAAAAAACAACAACTGGCAAGCAGATTTTAGGTACCATTAAATCTTGAATGTGGAATGACAGCATGAAGAGAGTACACTGTAGAATGGAAATATGTTTAGCCTAGATCAAATGAAGTTAAGTCTATTATAGTGAATTATTAGGAATTAGTACATTTAGCTTGTCACAATAATTCATTACATTATTGATCAGTGCTTCTCTGCTTACCGTGCAGCACTAATGGCCTATAATATTTGACTATGTCCAGCAGGTAGAGATGTAATAAATTAGCCTTTGTTAAGCCCTCCCACTTGGTTACAGTTGCTAGGTTTAACAAGATTTTCCAAACATGTCTTTCATAGACTTATATTAGAAAATAATGCGGTTAAAGATTGGTCAGTGATGTTTTTAAGGCGGGGTGTAGTGAGGAGTCAGTTTTGTGACATCAATAATTACTTTACAGTCTGTTGTCATTAATAAGCTTGCACTAAACATATTAGACTACAGTCTTGCCTTTTATCCCTCTCTCTCTCTCTCTCTCTCTCTCTCTCTCTCTCTCTCTCTCTCTCTCTCTCTCTCTCTCTCTCTCTCTCTCTCTCTCTCTCTCTCTGAATTGGCCTTCCTCTATTTTTGTAGCCTGTATCCAGATGGCATAGTATTTCCTTGCAACACATGTCCTCAATGAGATTATTCACAGAAATTGATCAGATGCTTTTCAAACAGTTGAGGCCACATTACATTAGTCACTTGCATTTGGCGCATCCAAAACAATTTTTTTCCTTCTTTTTTTTCTCATACAATATGCTTACATCAGAACATTTTACATTATTCTAAGTAGGTTAGAGCTCTATTCATAGGCATGCAAGTGACCAATGGTTTTTAGGTCAAACAGGCATGCCTAATGAGATCTAGATTAAGGTTATTAAATTAAAGCTTTAGTCAAATGAGGTGTTCCATCCTTAATGGAGTTGTAATGAAAGACAGAATGTATTAAGCTTTTGCTTCATTTCAAGCTGACCATATGACAGGTGAGTCAGGGTAACATACTTTGTAAAATGGAATTTAGTCAAAGTAGCTTTAAGGCTTGAATCACTTAGCATCTTGTGGACATTATTTTTTTGTATTTAATTGTGCTATTTGTATGTATCCGTATCTCCCAATTTAAATTGGAATTTCAAATTAATTCTCCAAGTGACCTCTTTACAAAAGTTAATCAGTAGTTCCCTTTGCTATCTTAGCCGTAATGCCATGTTGATTGATTTGCCATAGTTGTGCTGTTAAATTAGCATGACATCAGTTCTATCATGAACAGCCACAAAGAACACAAGATGTTTAACAACCATGATCTAGAGGCATTTACCGATCACAACAAAATCAAGAGATTTTAAACAACTTAAACTGCACAATTTGTAAAAAGAGAGATCACAGTCTATTACCCCCTTTATTAGTAATTTTCTTAAAATTAGCCTCACTCTATGCAGCAGGGGGTGTGAAAGCAGTTTGTTTGTCCAAATAGTTTTTTAATGCACGGTTGTAATGAATCATGTTGGCGCCACAGGAGGGCCAATATAGAGTTGTGAGCTTAAGATGGACGTAAAACTCAGCTCATTTAAAATGCTTTGATATGGAGGCAAAAGCATCCTGCTGTTTGTCTGTATCCAGACGAAGGTGCTTTGTGAATGTCAGGGTAGGTTGAGTCAGAGGGATTACTCTCCTGCTTGTCTACCACATTGGGGAGGCTGACAGTCGAGGAAGAGACAAAGAGAATGAGAAAATAATGTCAGTCCACTGTGACACAGCACTTTGACTGTTCTGTCCAACCCCAGCCCCATAGGACAGCACTATATCAGACCTACAGAGATTAGAATGCATTTACTCGGTTATCAGGGTGTTTTAAAACTGGCTGCCTGTCAAAATGGTACAGCAGGACCTAAATATAATGTCTGAGAACATGGTAACAACTGTGCAGCACAATTGCTGTCAGCAACAGCATTTAGCTAAGTACCGCATTTTTTGATTTGCAGTCCTTAGTTCTGTGCTTGACATGTTGGTTTTTCAGACCAACACAATCCCTCCGAAACAATTTTCCCTGGCTAGGCTTGATTGCTTCAGCGGGATGATTGATGACACAAGAGTGATGAAGGGAGATGACATATTGCTGTCTGCCGGAGATGTCATGGGGGCATGCATGGGGAAGTTGATGATATTTTGGTGACATATAAGGAAGAACAGTACAAATATGAGCAGTGTACATTCTCTACTCAGCAAATAAATAAATAGGTGGTCATAAAATAGATTTGCGTTAAAAATTAATGTATAATTGAATCTGTATGTTATTAAAAAGTTGCCAAAAAAAAAAGAAGTAGGCTACAATGTATTAAACAATAGGCTTCGACTAGATGAACATTGTAAAAATACACTGTAATTTGAATACTAATGCTGCATCCCAATTCGCCTACTTATTCTACAACCTAAAAGTATATAACGGTACTCTTTTTGTGAATAAAAAGTACATACTTTTTAGAAGAGTATGCAAGCTTTCGGACATACTTCTTCGTCATCTATAATAACGTACTCTGTTGCTTAGTTACGTGCATCACGTCACCATTTAAACTGCCTTGTCAATCATCGTCATCGTCACAGTTCAAATCCTCCACATTTAATTGAACTTCCTACCGTATGGGAGAGATGTAGTCGCACGTTGATCTGCCAGTCGTGTGTCTTTAATGCAGAGACTCTACTCGTGTGTTTGCAGTTATATATAATGATGCATTTAAAAGTTAATGGTCAAACGTATCATTACAAAAGTTCACAATGCTGCTGCAGGTGAAAGATAATATGGATAACACTGAATATCTTTTTGTCAGGTTAAATACTGATAATTAATCACTCAAGCCCTTTATCTAAACCTCTCTACTTAACCATCGGACTCGCACATTCGTCATGTTTGCAGTTTGTTAACACTTTGTATCCGTGTTTGTAGTTCTAATCGAATCCTCATCCAACTTGCAATGGGTTGTGGGCAATATCAGCCGTTAGAGTGCGCATCGATCTGCACTTCGAATTCGGAAATAGTAGACCATCCGGTCTTTGGAATACTCTTTTCAACATACTTAGATTTGGATACTAATTCTATTTTCGAATACTATTTAGTACGGATAGTATGCGAATTGGGACACAGGGTAAATGTCATTTTCGGTACAATTTATAACTGAGATGCAATATAGCACAAGTTGTGTTTGAATAAGATGATTTGGAGTGAATCCGCAGTGTGATACGAGAGATGAAAGTAACGCAGAAGAACTATATCTCATGGCTACAGCGAAATGGATGGCGCAATTTACCAGTCTATATTTAATGTATATAAAAAAATATATAATGTACACTCACCTAAAGGATTATTAGGAACATTATACTAATACTGTGTTTGCCCCCCTTTCGCCTTCAGAACTGTCTTAATTCTACGTGGCATTGATTGCATTGAAAGCATTCTTTAGAAATGTTGTGCCCATATTGATAAAATAGCATCTTGCAGTTGATGGAGATTTGTGGGATGCACATTCAGGGCACGAAGCTCCTGTTCCACCACATCCCAAAGATGCTCTATTGGGTTGAGATCTGGTGACTGTGGGGCCATTTTAGTACAGAGAACTCATTGTCATGTTCAAGAAACCAATTTGAAATGATTCGAGCTTTGTGACATGGTGCATTATCCTGCTGGAAGTAGCCATCAGAGGATGTGTACATGGTGGTCATAAAGGGATGGACATGGTCAGAAACAATGCTCAGGTAGGCTGTGGCATTTAAACGATGCCCAATTGGCACTAAGGGGCCTAAAGTGTGCCAAGAAAACACCATTACACCACCAGCACCAGCCTCCACAGTGGTAACAAGGCATGATGGATCCATGTTCTCATTCTGTTTACGCCAAATTCTGACTCTACCATCTGAATGTTTCAGCAGAAATCGAGACTCATCAGACCAGGCAACATTTTTCCAGTCTTCAACTGTCCAATTTTGGTGAGATCGTGCAAATTTTAGCCTCTTTTTCCTATTTGTAGTGGAGATGAGTGGTACCCGGTGGGGTCTTCTGCTGTTGTAGCCCATCCGCCTCAAGGTTGTGTGTATTGTGGCTTCACAAATGCTTTGCTGCATACCTCGGTTGTAATGAGTTATTTCAGTCAAAGTTGCTCTTCTATCAGCTTAAATCAGTCGGCCCATTCTCCTCTGACCTCTAGCATCAACAAGGCATTTTCGCCCACAGGACTGCCGCATACTGGATGTTTTTCCGTTTTCACACCATTCTTTGTAAACCATAGAAATGGCTGTGCATGAAAATCCCAGTAACTGAGCAGATAGTGAAATACTCAGACCGGCCCATCTGGCACCAACAACCATGCCAAGCTCAAAATTGCTTAAATCACCTTTCTTTCCCATTCTGACATTCAGTTTGGAGTTCAGGAGATTGTCTTGACCAGGACCACACCCCTAAATGCATTGAAGCAACTGCCATATGATTGGTTGATTAGATAATTGCATTAATGAGAAATTGAACAGGTGTTCCTAATAATCCTTTAGGTGAGTGTAAATTATAATAAAGGAGAGGTCTTATTTAATGTTGTTCTGTTTTTCTTTTTGTTTTGTTTTTGTTTTTTGGAATCATGAGATCTCCCTATGCAAATTTTGCGACGGTTTTAGTTGGTTACATGAATTTGCTGCATTTACTAAAAAAAAAGCTGCTTGGTTTGAAAGAGCCTTTTGTGCTAGCTGTTTCCAACATCCGCCATTTCCAAATTTCGCTACAGTGACACCTTAATAATAGTTAAACTAGTGAAAAAGAAATACCTGTGCAAAAAGGTTGGAAGGGATGGTTTTTTACACTTTGAATAAATTGAAAGTTTTAATGTGATCTTTCACATTGGAACTGGGGTGTTAGAGTGAGGTTGCTGCAATACATTGAAACTGACTGATATTCAAAGGGCAACCTGGGGTTTTGATCTCCTTTTAAGGCAATGTCATTCCGAGTTCCTGCATTATAGCAAGATGGAGAAGAAACGTTTAATTTTTATTGTGGGTTGCCTCCAAAACGTTCGACTCACTGTGTCTTCAAAGGATTGCAGATTTTTTTTCTTACCATGTTCCATCCCCTGGGTATGTTTTTATCAGGTACATACCTTCATAAAGGCAAGGACAAATAGCAGAATGGCTCTGAAAAATGGAGCGGCAAAACTTCAAAGAGGACTGTCAAAAAAATCGATTGGGAAAGGAAGCAGAAAACACGATGGAGAAGTGTAATTGATCTCATTATTATGGAAGCACAGCAGTTTACTCTCCTTTTGAGGGAGGAAAAAAGAGAATACTTTCTCTCCTCGCTACTCAAATGTATATTATGCGACTGCTATGAGAGTGTGCAGGTGGGGTTTGGCCCATTTTAGATGTTTTATTTTCTGTTAGAATATCATGGTAAAATGGAAAATTAACTTAACTATAAATTGTCTTGATCTTGAAATAAGGAGGCTTGCCTGTGCTGCCATGCACATGGGCAGGACCTGACAGAATCTGCAGACATACATTTTATATGAGAAAGTCAAGTTGATGCCCCCCTAAAAGGGTCATGAATTGAGAAATCTATTTTTCCTTGAGTTTTTGACAAGAGGTCATCATACTATAAGAATATGTTTCAGAACTAAAAACTTCCAACCAGTCCAAATACAGCTTTTATTAAAACCAAGCCCAGAAAACGACTCATTGTGGAAGGTGCTTATAATAGCTTGGTGAAAGACTGCCCCTGCAGAAGAGAAGAAACGTCTACTTCATCAGTGCAACTTTGGCCCCGCCCACTGGCGTGTTAGTAGAGAGGAGAGAAGAGCGATACAAGATCACTGGACTAAAAATAAAATTTCTTTCCAAAGGATCCTAATGCTAGGAATGTGGTTATTTATTTTCAACAATGTGAATGTCTCAGTTGAACAGTATTTATTTGTATTCTGCACATTTCACTGTGAATTCTTTGGTAAATCAGTCGCAATTACAGCGCAGGCTTTGTAATGCCACAACATGTAAGTAAATGTGTTAATTCTAAGGCCTGATCTGTGATCAGTGATTTCTGATATGTAATCATTCATGTACAGTCAGATGTTCTTTGTCTATGTGTCAGTAAATCAAACTTTTTAAAAAATTCAACACATTGTTTCTCTTAGTAGGATGGAAATAATCTGTTATTTAAACTGTGATTAAATTATATCTAGAACAATAATAGAAAAGAAAGCTCCTTTTACAATCGCTAGAGCTGTCAATCAAACAGCCCGAGTTTATCTGTGACTGAGTTCAGTGACTGAGTTCTGCCAAAACTCCCATAATCAGCTAGAATGCTCATCACTGCAACCTTTCATGCCATGTTCTAAAGGCTTTCCCACAGAGTTAGTGGAGATAAGTTCGCAGTAGACACTAAGCCAGTCACCTTCAAGGGAGAGTGACAGGAGACAGTCAGTGGATTGTCCACATAAACAAAGCACAACACGTGCCTTTCTGCCTTGAAAATGAACCTACTGTAATATTGGTCACATAATTCAAAAAAAAAAAAAAAAAGAATCTGAAACACAGAGATCTGAATTAAGAGAAGTTTTGTTAGAAAGTTAATTTTCAATTGGATTAAAACAATCATTTGTCTTTTGTGTAAACTCATACCAGTCTGGACTAGCAAACCCATATAATGTGATCATAGCTTGGCTTAATCCAGCATGTACATCAACCAGACTACAAATCCTGTGCTTTCTCTGAAAAGACAAAGGCCATGAGCAATGCAAATTATCATGTATACATCGAAAACTGTAGCTCAACTACAGTACATTCATTTATAATCATGCATGTAAACATATTTACAGACAGAGCTTTGTGAATAGCTATCAGCCCATGGTGAAGTTGCTGTGGCATAATCAGGACAGGCTAAAATAAATTAGGTAAACGAGTTAGCATGTGCAAAAAGTGCACTTGTGAATCAGGCTCGAGGAGGATGTGGAACGAACCAACAAGCCAAGTGTTAAGTGCAGCAGAAAAACACAAGAAAAACATCTCAAGGCTATTTTTTTTCCATTACTATTGTAGTAGCGTACAAACCCATGAATTATGTAAGGTTGCAAGTTGTGTTAATAGCACAGTCAGTGTCTTCTCTGTGGTCTCTCACAATAGACATTCTGCTCTCCTAAAGTTTATTGTGTTTGTATAAAGCTAGCTAAAGTTGGACCTCAGCATGCGCCAGGTGAGTAATGACCAGACTGCTGGTGTCCCTTTCAGGAATAGTGAGCCCCACAACGCAAGAGGTTTTGAATCCTCCCAGACTGCACCTGTGGACAATGCCAAGCTCTCAGTATATAGCATAGTCTGCAGGCTGTTAGGCACTTGGAGTGTGTGGGAGGTGTATGGCCAATTAAAGCTTTTGTGTATGAGCCAAATGCATCGACTCCCTCTGCAGTGGATAAAAAGGTGGCTCACCCTGATCACTTTTTTCCCCCACTGTTGAGACTAGATTGTATTAAATCCAGTGCCTGAGTAACTTTTTCAACCTTTTGTTTAGCATATTCTCACTGCCCTTATTATTTCTTGGTCTTAATGTGTGATCAAGTAAAAAAAATATTAAAATAAGTTGTAGACTATAGTACCCAGGGTCATAATGGGTTTTTGGTTTGAGTTTGAAGCAATGAATATGCACGGTATGCCTAGCATAAACTCAGTGGTTTACATTTACAAATTTTGCTGCTTATAATGAAATCTGCTAGACTGAGTATTATGAGTATTTAGAACTCTTTTTTTCACAGCACTGACATATTTGAAGTAAACTGAACTGTTTCATTGTTTTGAGTTGTGCTCATTTCCTTTAATTTAGTTAAGTAACTGAAACTGGGCTGGGATTGTTTTTTCCCAGCATGCTTTGCCCATGGTACTCGAAAGGGAGAGTAAATGCTAAAAGAAGTTATATAATGTCTCCCTTACCAATATTAATGGTAAGGAAATTTAGTAGTGATTAATGTTTTGCTAATTTAGAAGAGTTTAATCCTTTGCGGTCAATGATCGCCGCTTCACTTCTCTCAACTTTCTCTTCACAATATCCCACAGATTCTCTATGGGGTTCAGGTCAGGAGAGTTGGCATGCCAATTGAGCACAGTAATACCATGGTCAGTAAACCATTTATTAGTGGTTTGGGCACTGTGAGCAGGTGCCAGGTCGTGCTGAAAAACGAAATCTTCATCTCCATAAAGCTTTTCAGCAGATGGAAGCATGAAGTGCTCCAAAATCTCCTGATAGCTAGCTGCATTGACCCTGCCCTTGATAAAACACAGTGGACCAACACCAGCAGCTGACATGGCACCCCAGACCATCACTGACTGTGGGTACTTGACACTGGACTTCAGGCATTTTGGCATTTCCTTCTCCCCAGTCTTCCTCCAGACTCTGACACCTTGATTACCGAATAACATGCAAAATTTGAGCGACAGTCCAGTGCTGCTTCTCTGTAGCCCATGCAGGTCAGGCGATTCTGCCGCTGTTTCTGGTTCAAAAGTGGCTTGACCTGGGGAATGCGGCACCTGTAGCCCATTTCCTACACACGCCTGTGCACGGTGGCTCTGGATGTTTCTACTCCAGACTCAGTCCACTGCTTCCGCAGGTCCCCCAAGGTCTGGAATCGGTCCTTCTCCACAATCTTCCTCAGGGTCCGGTCACCTTTTCTCGTTGTGCAGCG
This sequence comes from Gobiocypris rarus, assembly GCA_023029165.1. NCBI lineage: Eukaryota > Metazoa > Chordata > Actinopteri > Cypriniformes > Gobionidae > Gobiocypris > Gobiocypris rarus. Next base: position 37,911,098 of record CM040915.1, on the reverse strand, counting down.
TTTTTTGCCACACTTTTTCCTTCCCACAGACTTCCCACTGAGGTGCCTTGATACAGCACTCTGGGAACAGCCTATTTGTTCAGAAATGTCTTTCTGTGTCTTACCCTCTCGCTTGAGGGTGTCAATGATGGCCTTCTGGACAGCAGTCAGGTCGGCAGTCTTACCCATGATTGCGGTTTTGAGTAATGAACCAGGCTGGGAGTTTTTTAAAGCCTCAGGAATCTGTTGCAGGTGTTAAGAGTTAATCAGTTGATTCAGATGATTAGGTTAATAGCTCGTTTAGAGAACCTTTTCATGATATGCTAATTTTTTGAGATGTATAATCAGTATTAAAACAATAAAAGACCTGAAATATTTCAGTTGGTGTGCAATGAATCTAAAATATATGAAAGTTTAATTTGTATCATTACATAATGGAAAATAATGAACTTTTATCACAATATGCAATTTTTTTGAGAAGGACCTATATATATATATATATATATATATATATATATATATATATATATTAATTTTTATCATTATAGGATGGTTGTGTACAGGTACTGCCAACACACATTTCCGTACAATCAACTTGTAAAAGTGCATGGACCATTATATGACCCCTTTAATCATGTGCTCTCATAATCTTTAATACAAATAAAAAAACTGTTAGCCTCCCCAAACAACATCTGTTCTCTTCATGACATACAGAGGGTGGAACTAAATATTTTTCACGACTGCAAACAGATCTGTCTCCATTTAGTTGGCAACACCCAACTTCCGCCGATCAGTCCTGGGGGACACAATCCGGTCTCCCCTAAAAAAAAATTTCTCATTCCAGAAGCTGTTTCACTCACATATATGTCCAATAAATAGGGATGAAAGGATTATCACAACTTCTGTTTCATGAAGACTTTAAACAATATCACAAACATGGCTGTGATTCCACAAAAGACAAAATTGTGCAAACTGACAGCATGATTGCGTAAGTGAATTGCTTTTATACAATAGTTTAGTAAAATGGTTCATTAAAGTGCGTTATGTGATTTTGATCCACCAATGAAAACAATTCAAAACAAAAATTAACAGAATAAACTGTCACATCTCCATGCAAAAAAAAAAAAAATATGCCTATTTTTTATCCTGAATGAATGTGTCCTAATATGCTTACTTCCATATTTCAATGTAACCTAGAGTCACTGAAAATGCTGATCAATACTGCACAGTGGAGTAATACAAGCAGTGCATTTTTTCCCCAGGAAATCAACCAACAGCTTACTTATAGTTGTCTCATATTAAACTGAGGAAAAGATAAAGTATTGTAACATTAAAAGCAAGAGAAAGTGATATAATATGATCTAAAAGCACTCTCAGGTATCATGTTTCTTCTCTGGATAAGTGCTGATTATTTCCCCAGTGTATTGCACGTCTGTCTACTGCTGTGTGGATTGCTTCAGCATACCAAAGTATGTTTTTGCTACTCACTTGTTCGTTGGAGTTGAGGATTGGGAGGTGTCCAGCAGAGTACATCGCTTGGAACTGCGATAGAGGGTAGAAAGACAAGAGCTGCCAGCTGTGTCTCCATCTGCTTACAGCTGGCATCAAACTGTGACTGACTTTTGAAGCTCTTTGTGTCATTCAAAGATGGCAAAACCTTTTTTTTTTTTTTTGCCACAATTTCTTTGAAATAATTAAAACCTTAACTAGTGCAATGGAGTCCCGTTACATCAGTCCATTACAGACATCACTCACTGATTAAAGTTTTCAAAAAGGTATTATTTTTTTATCCTCAAGGAAAGAAAATAACTGTACCATTGAATATACAATAAAACAAAAAAGGTCCACCTTCTATAACTGGTCAATATATTATGCACTTTGTACTAGCTGGGGAATTATATGTTTCTCATCCATTTATATTGGAGTTCAGGAAAGGCTTTTCCAATATGCTCAAGCCGATTGCTTTTTCATAATAAATATATACCTGTCCTAATCAATATGATTTTTGTTTAACAGGGTTCTGTAAAATCTTCAACAATTGTCTAATAGTTGTTGTGCCCATCTCTCTTCCTGCTGATAAAGCAGCCTGCTTATTTGGCATGACACATGTAACCGCCGCTGGGTTACCTGCCATGAATAAATTTGAAGCATGCAATATAAATCATGGTAAAATATTATCAATGATATGGCAGAGAATGATTACAACAACCATTGTAATCTCCCATTAATCAGGCTTGTCACAATATCTTAAGAAGGGAAGCATATCTAGGGGTCATATTTGTGAATGTGATATGATGGTGTTAGCTGCACAAGCCCTGATCTGGTGGTCAAGACTCCCTTCCTCCTCATTAATTCAAGGCTATCAGCTACTGAGCACGTTCAGCACGAAAGAAGCCTGTACCGTATATATCAGCACAGAGGACTGAGCATACAAAATAGCTTGAGATGTCTTCATCATCACAAACTCTTGCATAGATAAGGTGACAGCCGTTCTCAATGCAATGCTCCTCTGTAATCGATTCTTCAATGCTTAAGTTCTAGCATAGTACACTGCAAAAATACAGAAAAGACAGTATTCTGTAAAGACAGAATTCTAGTAAAAACTGTTGGTTGACTGTAGTTGCCTTACCATATATGGTGAAAATTGCTAATTGTTTAACATTGCATTATATGTAATCTTACTGTAAAATACTGTCAAATGCATGTTTTTTTGAAGCACAAACTATGAATTACCATATCATTTATGGTGAGAAGCATGACATTCAAGAAGTCCCTGACAAATGACATATGATTAGCCTATATTACAGTTTTTCTCATTGCTTTGGTGCATTTCTACCATATTTACATTTGCACAACAGTTAATGCAGTTCTCAAAACAATTAGTACACTGTAAAACTGCAAACCTAACTCCAACTGCAAAGCAACTACAAAACCTAGTTGATAACTTGCAAAAGCACGTCGCTTGCTCAAAATGAATAGCTCAATCCTCAAAAGCAAGTATTCATGTCAATGAAAGTATCAGTGTCATCAAGATGAAAAGTCCTGACACCATTGTTTATGAACAAGATAGTCAAATCGCTTTGTCATGTTTTCATTATGACAGTTTACTCTGTAAATGTTTTCCAGTGCAGAAACAGTCAGATCTTGGTGACACTACCTGAAAATGCTCAAGACAGCACTATATACTATTTGCACAGTCATTTGAAAAATACGGTAAAGTTACACATTTACTGTATTTAGTGAGGTAACTGAGTACAAGACACTGAATATATATGTTTCACATTTTTACTGCATATGCTCTTTGCAATTCAAATTTGTTCACAGCATTTTTCAAAAGAAAAAATACACCCTTATTTACAACAAACATAAACTCCCTTTCGTGAACAACTGTAAACAATATTGCAGAACATATTGGAACTAAACATTCAACATACATAGTACTGTAATCATTCTTGCACATCCAGACATTTCTCTCTGTCTGGCCACATAAATTAATTCACATCACAGCGAACATCATCTCTTGCAATGCAGCGAGGAAAGAATCTCCTCAAGTTTCAGGAAAAAAACTGTAAAATTAGCTTGACAGATTTTGACAGCTAGTTCAACATTTTTGTATGTAATAACTCAAGCAATGACATGAGGACTATTAGTTTTATATGGAATGACTATTCAGCATTCACAAGTATAGTTAATTTTGACTGACATGGCATAAGCAAATGATAATGTTATAAAACAGCAGAGAGTTGAAAGCAATTGATGCAAAGGCATCTGCAATTTGTTGGAAGGAATGAGAAATTGGTACTAGGATGTGCACAAATCACTAAATGTTGTGGAGACTGAACTAACTGTGAGAAATGTGAGAAATCACTAAATGAGAAATCAGTCACCAAAGAGACTGAGAAAAACTGTAAATAGACTATATATATATATATATATATATATATATATATATATATATATATATATATATAGTGTGTGTGTGTGTGTGTGTGTGTGTGTGTGTGTGTGTGTGTGTGTGTGTGTGTGTGTGTGTGTGTGTGTGTGTGTGTGTGTGTGTGTGTGTTGCATTTTATTTAGTTAATGTTTATTTAATTATTTTAGTCTCATGTGTAACAATAATGTAGTGAATAACAAGTAATCCCTAAATGTGTTCTCTCATCTACATCCCAGCATGCTTTGCAAGAGACTAAATTTAGCGATTCATTGTTAGTCTATGTTGACACCAGTCTTTTTTAATTTGTTATATGTTGCATATAATGATGAATAAAACTGTTTAAACTTAAAGGCCCACTGAAGTGCCTTGAAACGCATAGCATTATTCAGTGTTCCGCTGTAACAGGAAGACTGGGTGCAACATATCGAACAGCTCCACCCTTTTTTTAAACTAATAGCATTTCGTTTATTTTACAGCTTGGCCAGAGCCGTTGAGCTTGGTAAAGCTGCAGTTTCCTCCTAATCTTTAACCATTTCTCCTCCATACTGCTTTAAAATATAGCATTCTTTAGAATTCAAATGGGTTTGATTTCTGTTTTGTGGTGTGCGCCGGCTTGCACATAATGTATGATCAACTATGTGCTATTGTGTCTCTGGACCGGAGCAGACTGTGTTCGCGCTGTGTGACAATAGTGTGAAACCAGACATCATTCACCCCCAATGGAAAGCAATGGAATACATTTTTTTGAAATAAAACAAGTATATCCAAAGTTTATGTAATGTGCAGTAATGTGGAGAAATCGATTACAAGTAACATGATTGCGTAATCAGATTACTTTTTTAATAGTAGTTACTTTTTCAAATTAGTAGCAATTTCCTTTGTTTTCCCATGTATTCCCCTTGTTGAAAGAACTGCAAAGGTGTTGTGTGCGCTGTACAAACATGATGGTTACTGTAGTTCTAGACTAAACATGAGAATGTATTTACTCATCTCACTTGAACAAAATTCTGTATTCCTCAACATTTATAAAAACAGTTGTAATGCAAACTCAGTATATTAAGCAAACCGGCAATGAAAGGTCCATTGTGTAATATTTAGGTGGATAAACTGACAGAAATGCAATATACTTTACTATGTTTTCAGTGGAGTATAAAGACCTTTGAACCGTAATGTTTTTATTACCTTAGAATGAGCCATTTCTATCCACAAACACTGCATTTTGCGCCGTCATGTTTCTACAATAGCCCTAAACGGACAAAGTGCTCTACAGAGCAGTCTCAGATGACGACATCTTTGTCCTGTGTCGGCCACCATAGCTTCTCTATGTGTTTCGAAAGGGAGGAGTGAGAGGTGGACGTTTACAATTCGCAACCTTACCGCTAGATGCCGCTAAAATGTACACACTGAACCTTTAAATGTTAAATAACACAAATATACTTTATGTATTTAATCTCACTTTATTTACCAAAGTCTTTGCTGACCTTCGATGATCCATTTCAACCCATACAAATAAGCAAAAATGACTTTAGAAAACATCACATTTGTTTATTTTTTATTTTTTTGCTGAAGTAATAGAGTTAAACTTTCTTGTATAGGATTACTCTGGACTCCAGAATGACAGCACAGCTGAAAGGTTTGTTTGAGTTGCGCCCTCTACTGTACAGGTGTGAATTTGCATTTATTTTAGCCTTAGGCTTATTCATTTCAGTTTTGGTGTGAAAGGGCAATGCGCTTTCACTCCCAACTCATCACATATTGATGCTTGATCAGGGTTAGTTGCTATATATTTATAATATTAATAATATATTAATGTCTACTTTTACAAATGCAATTAAATGCATCATCTGTCGCTAAAGGGGTACCCTGTGCATTAAAAAGTGAAATGTTGGCTACAAAGGAAGGTAGCTCTAGCGCTCATTTTGGTCATGGTTTGTCTTGAAAAATGACACTGCCAGAATTTCATCTGAGGTAAAATTTGATTAATCGCAACAGTCATTAATTGGCTGTCGGTGAACATGTCAAACTAACGATCAAAGACTTCAGATTTTAGCCTAGGATCAGATTAATCTTTTAGGATTTGCAAAATTGTCCAAAATCATACATTTTTAGGGAGTAATGCAATATTGTGACGCACTAATTACTTTGTAACCCAACACTGGGAATGTGTAACAGTATGAGCATCAATTACTAATGACTATCTCACTTTCATGAGCCAGAGTTTTTTTTTGAATTTGACAGTTTTACTCTAAATTTCTCTCCATTATGGTATGGTATGCCTGAAGTTCGTTTCTCCTTTATAATTGCAGTGTGTAAAGCTAAGTGTATAGTTTTCTAATGCTGAGTGGACCACCTGTTGGAGCATTTGGAAAGCTGACTGAAATTTGTTCTATACATGCTTTATGTTTCATGTGGATGAAGGGAAGCAGGATTAAGTGAGAGGTATTATTCAGAGAGAGCAAGCTGTTGGCAGCTACTCAGGGGGTCCAAATGATGAAACATTCCATCCTTTAAAAATCACAACTAAAGAGGAAAATCAAAAGAGCCTACAGTGTTCCAAATAAATAAAAAAAAGGCAAAAAGAAGTTCATAACAGGTTCTTAATTATAGGAAAGCAATGAAGAGGGTGGCAATGACATTTCAGTGAGTGGGCCACTTTTGTAGATGATTAACATTTCCGTTGGATCAAAACGTTTCCATTAGCAGGAAGAATTTCAGCCGTGACTGTATCAAATGCACATCGGGTGGGCTTTCAAGTGCCAGTTGTTCCATCCCCGTGTGCAGAGACCACCTAGAAATACTCTTCATGAAATCTGAAATGTAAAATCATGACTCCTCAAGCCATCACCGCACAAAATCATTTGCATGCACATTTCAATATCTTTGTCTTAATTCAATAGTGCTCTTTCAAGGAAAACGAAGTGATGGAAAGTATCAAAGGACATTACAGATGATGAGCTGCATATACTGGAAAAGAAGTTCCCTAAGGCGTTGTTGGCTTACTTTCAGACAGATTTGGACACAAACTCTGCAAATTGGTTGTAACAAACTTGATGCAATGCACTGCAAACTTTGCATAGTCAGTTGAATCTTTGTGTTTAGAATTGATGAGAAATGTTCCTGTGAATTTGATGTGCATGTACCCATGAAATGCGAGAAAATGATCACTTATTGTGAATCTAGACTATAACCTGCTGCTAAGCATGATATAGGGTATATATACTGAGTAACACCAGCCCTGACTCCAGCCAGCTTGTATTCATCTTAGATGTATCTTGGAGGAAAAGCTGAAGCAGGCTGGGATGTGAATCCTGTACTCTTTTTTTACACTGTACAGATGAAATTCATAAGCTGTAAGTGAGACAAGGCAGATGCACAAGAGCACAATCCACTTGTTATTATGGCTATTTGTGTGCCTCTTTCCCACAAAGAGCCAAGGGAGTTTCACAGCTATTTCTTGCTGAAAAGCTTTATACCACTTTAGACAGGGTCAATTGGTTTTACTGTTACAGAGAAAGTACAACATAACTTACACCTATAACCTAAATTAATTTGAATAAGTCAGTCAGTTTAGTAGGCATTGTCCTCTTTTAGTAAATGTACCCATGTGTATGTAAGGAGTAGGCAAAATGAAACATTAAAACATTTATACACATTGTGAATAATAAAAGAAAATAGAACATTAGATGTGATTTTGCGGTACAATGCAGTACACATGTGAGAGAAAAATGCACTATAAATAGAACTATTAGACTATACATATTGACTTACATTAGTTGAAAAGCCTATTTGCCATCACGATAAATCTCCAATCTTTTAAATCTCTTTAATCTCCATAGAAGGTTTGTTAATTGTGACTGGCTGGCACTCGACTGATACAACATAATGTACTCTATACATATGAACAACAGCAACCTAGGTAAAAATCACATTTAATACTAAAATTAATTTGTTGGTTGTCCCCGTTTTGGCTAGAACATGACGATTTTTAAACACCATTTGCATTTTTCAGTGTTACATTTCTTAATGTAGTATTGTAATTTTAGGTTAAAATAAATAATACATGTATAATACATAATACATATAATTGAAATGCAGGACACTTGCTGCGTTCACACCATGTCGTAATTACAGCAAATAAAGCTACAGCTCATGTCTTGCAGGGTGCAGGAAAAAACTCATGCCACAAGGGTGAATCCCTGTCAGGATTTTGCGGGACAGGCATTCACCCTTGTGGCATATGCCATTGGACGGCTAACAGATAGTCCCACCACAAAAGTGTGTTAAATTGGCTGGGTTGCTTAAAGGGGTCTTTTTTTATACTTTTATACTTTTGTCTGAGGTCAACTTATTTGCGTGGTTTTTACATTCAAAAACATATTAATGAATAATTAATAGGCTATTTTCTACACTGGTAAAACTTCTTTATCGAACAAACACAATGATTTATCTTTCATCCACCCGCGTGTAACATTGATCGACTGAAGGCAAGGTTTTAGAACCCAAGTGCAGTTTATTTTAAAACTCAAAATCCAAAACGTAAAACAAAGACTTGGCATAAACAACTAAGGAAACAAAAGACTTGACTAGACTAAACAATAAACTTAACTTGACTTGACTAAACTACACAATACACAAAAGACTTGACTTGACTCTCACCGAAGACGAAGACACACGGCAAACATGAGGGCTTAAATACACAGACTGAGGACAAGACAAGACACACCTTTGAACAATGATTAACCAATAAACCAATGACAACATGACACAACAGAACACAAGACCAGGGAGCACATGGCAGGATCACATGACAAACCAGGAAGTGCATGACTACACATGACTGTGAACATGATAAACTAAAACATGAACCTACACCTAAACACCCTGTGACACCGCGATTGATTGGAATGTTATTTTTGTATTACTTGGCCTGCCTGATCGATGGATATAAGCATGAACCGTGCATCACACACACACATACCAAATAAGTTGCAGACTGCGTGATCAAAACTTCCGCAATTTGTATTTTTCCTCACAAGTCAAGAGAGTGAACAATGGACATCAAGAAAGGAATGTTATTTCACTATTTAAGGTCGGCAGGCCGGGCTTACGTTTTGGTAGTCAGTCTGGAAAACGCATAGCCCCGGGACGTTGGGATTTGCGAGCCCTGGCTCACTCATACCCGAGTCTGATCCCAAATCGCAATGAACCAACAACACCACAAATAAAGGATTCTTCAGCCTTTGACAGCGTGCTAAGGTATGTTCAGTTAGACACACATAATCAATCAATCTATATCAAACGATAGCAATGCAATACTATCACATAAAAAATTTAAAAACATTTTACTCACATAAGTGTGTTGCTTCATTCATTCATGTAATCCCATCCTGTGAAAACAAATCCGTGATCAGAAATGAAGGAACAAACACGCAATGTATTCCCCACATAAGCTGGATATTCATTAAAAATAAAGTTCAACCATGCTTTCATAATATTGGAATCCAAATGAAGCTTATGTGGTATGTTTATTGCTTAGAAGTTCGATCCGGTTTGTCTCTATGGAGGACTATGCATGTCAGGCGCGGGTCAGTGGGCGTGGCTACAGAATTAGGCCTTGTTCTTATTATGTTGAGGCAGTGTTTCACCACACAATGACGTCAAGGGTCGACATATTCTGAAATCGATCGTTTTCTGGGCCCGGTGTCATTGACTAACAAGGAAGTTTTCAGATCTGAAATGTACTGGATATTCTTATATTAACATGACGTTTTATATAACAAAAGCTCAATGGAAAGCTGATTTCCCAATTCATGAAACAAGTTTGCTCAGTTTGTATAATACAAAAAGCTAGCTTGCTATTGCTAGCCGCTCCAAAAACGGCCTACCCTACCTTAAAATACCCAGATAATGAACTTAATTAACCGGAAGAAAAACAAAGTTTAAAATATTAATAAATATTTAAAATATTGGACACACTTAACTGTGGCAGATTTAATTATGTGTTGGATGTGACTAGATCAGTGTAAATCCAACTCTGATTACAGTGAAAATGTGGGTGGGTTCTTTCCAGAAAAATTTGACTGGAGAAGATGCCATTTACATTAAGTACAAATATATCGCTTTGTTTACTAAACGTCTGGTTGGGCCAGAAAAATTCTGAAAAACACTGAATTATTTACTGTAGCAATAGTGTAGGGGTAATGAGTGGTCTCAAGTTTTGAAGCAAATCGACCCGAGGTTTGAATCCGCCTTTTGCCGAACTCGCTCTACTCCCTTTTCCTATCACATAACAGATAGGAAAGGCATTTATTTTCAATAAAAATCCAGAAAATCTAAAATAAATCATCTAACGTGTTTGATATAATAAGTGTTTAACAGTTGTTGGTAGGTAAAAAGATGTGCTGATGAATTAGAGACGATATGAGTGGGTCCAATATCATTGATCTTAAAAAAACTGGGTGGGTCTTGTCCCACCCAGATCCAATGGTTCTGATGCCCATGGGTGGTTTCCAACCCTGGTCATCGAGGCCCCAGCATTTAAGGCCCCTTCCACACGGAGACGGCGTGAAATGCATACAAATGTTGTATCATATCTGCATTTTGTCCAGACGCATCCAGCGTTTTAGGAGCCTGAAAACTGTATTTTTTGAAACCGGGTCCCAGAGTGGATACATCTGAAACCAACACCCTAGCGTTTTTTTGTTTGTTTTTTGTGTATTTCTGTGCAGAATTACAGCGACATATACTGGTCTGGCATGAATATAATTTTTAGTTGGTTTCAGTGGTTTCGTGTGTACGCAGATATTTCTTGAGACAAGGGGAAAAAAGATTGGACAGAAAAAAGCTCTGGCTAAGTGTGGTCTTAGATTTCACCCTAATCAAACACACCTGATTCAATTTATCAGCTCATTAAATTAAACTGCAAAACAGTGAACTGATGAGTTGAATCAGGTGTGTTAGATGAGGGAGACATAAAAACATTTGCAGTGCTGGAGGTCCTCCAGGACCAGTTTGAAAACCCCTGGCATAGTGTATAGTGTCACCTGGGACACAAATAATGTTTTGTTTGAGTCATAGTGTTTACACTTTTAGGGGGGATTAGCCTACACTAAAGATTTACTTCTAACTGACTCTGCTGGGAGTGAGTTTTAAAATGGAAATCATTATTTAGTTTTCTCTCCATGTAATCTCAGTTCTGTCTAGGATTAACAATTGAGATATTAAAGATAACTTGTGTGATTTCTCATTTTGAGCATGGTTGAAGCCTTCTGAGTATCCAGGTTTGTTTGAGCCACGTAATGTCCACATTAGCGTAATTTACACAAGTAGACCGTGTGTAAATATTCTTCAATGTGTGGTCACATGAGGCAAGATCCTTAGAGAGCACCACTGTAATAAAGTCAGAAGGCTTCAGCAACCGTTGTGGGAGGAAAACCTTCAATAACACCTGGCTTAACACTCCCCCTTTAACACTCATTTGTTTTTGTGTTAAGGAGAGAGAGGATCATTTATTTCATTTGTAATGAAATGTGAGCACTGAGGCTGGAGGTAGTATTGATTGCATGCATCCACTCCATCACTCCTGGCCCTTCCTTTGATTGGAAGATGTGCATGCTTGTGGAATCCCTAAGCAGATCTCCACAGCTGTCTCTGAAAATGGATAGAACCGACAGACCAGACGTGACTGACACGTCTCTTAGAAAGGTTAAAACCTCACATTGTGATCCCATTTCCTGCTAATGCAGGGCGTATTTTTAGTTATATTGTAGACCGTGGTCATTATATTGGGAAACGTGGCCTGTGCGTAATGGTGTAGACAAGGGTGGAATTTCAAATGCAGTAGGATGCCATCCTCCTCGTTTTACTGAAATGAAGCCTATCTTGTAAATCAATTTTTTTACATTTCCTCTTTGCAAGTTTTGTTTTCCTCCCAGAAAGCAGCTCATATCGAAAGTAGATATTTACAGTAGGCCTATATTCTGTTAACACTTTACAGTGATGTTCCATTTGTAACTACATTAGCCAACATGAACTAACATTGAAAATACTTCTAAAGCATTTAGTAATCTTAGTTAATGTTAATGTCAGCAATTATGAATACTTTATTAAAATAAAAATGATGTGTTAGTATTATTTAATGGACCTGAGCTAACATTTATATTTTTGGTAACACTTTCTATGAAGCCTGTATTTGTAATGTATTATAATGGTTTAATACAGTTCTTAGATATGGGAAGAAGGAGGGACGTTAACAAGACTTTAAACAAATAAATAAACAAACTGAAAGTGAAACGCAGGCAGCCTCTCACGGACGGCTGGCGTGCGCTCACATAATAACACGTAAACAAAACACAACATAAAGTCCAGGCCTGGTCCTCTCTCGTCCTTCTCTGTCGTCGCTCTTCCTCCGTGAGAGGATTCGAGACTGGTCAGTCATCTTCCCATCACTCACCAGCCTCGCGTCGCTCTCTTTCGGCTCTTGCTCGCCCTGCTCGCCACAAAGGGTAACCTATTCTTAATGCATTTGAATACATGCATAATGCCTTTCAAACAACCTTATATGTCGTATCATCTGATAAATAATCATAACAACAGTTACAATATACCTATTTGTGGTTATACATTTAAAGAGTGCAATACAACTCCAGATGAAGCCTGGAGTCATAATGCATCATAAGGGTATTCTTAATGCATTATAATGGATGCATAATGCCTTGTAAACAGCCTTATTATATCATGAATCGTTACAAAAGTAAAAATACTTACCTATTTGTATTATTAAGAGTATGATGATTTATAACACATAATGAACATAACTGTATCCACTTAAGATAAAATGGATTATATATCCCAAAATTTCATATATTTTCCCAAGTCTCTTATCTTGACATTGTTTACTTAAAAATCTGCACAGTATCATACTACATCTTATGAGTGGTCTTTTGCTGCTTAAAGTAAAGTGACAAAAACAACAAGTCTTCTTTTAACATAAAGAAAATCTTTATAATGTGGTCATAATATGTTAAGTGGTCTCTGTTTAATTAAAGTAACAAAAGTTAAGTCTTCTTTTAAACAGCCAAGATGAGGTGAAAAAGTACAGTGGAACAATACATTCACAATGCAAATCATGTTTTATTCATAAAAACTGCAAAATTACAAGTCAAACCTATTTAATAGATAGCTTAATATTTAAAAGTAAATCCCATTTTAACAAACATGTTCAACTGATATTTAGAAGTGTTATAACACAAGTGTATGTGCAGCTGTTATTTTTGTTCTTGTTCTGAAAATGACAAGCAAAGATTCATGTAATACACAATATAAACTGTTATATACAATGTGCACAAAAGTGCACAAATATATGTTCTTTTACAGTCTTGTTAACTCATTTAAGTTGTATTTTTCTAATGTCATGATTAAGGCATCCAAGAATGTTTGATGGGTGGCTCCTGGCGAGCCAGTATTCTAATTCAATGATATTGAGGTGCTCTTTTAAAGTTTAGTTGTCCTCTTGCCACAATGGCATCATATATCCATTTTGTATGTCTTCCATGCACCCTCCAAATGTTGTGTTGTGTATGTTGTATATAAAGTTAAGGCATTTTAAGAATGCCCTTATGATGCATTATAAATGCATGCTTTATCTGGTGTTATAATGCAAAGTTTTATCAAATAAGTATTATAATGTATTGTAACGGTTGTTATAATTATTAGATAAGGTTATTTATTAGCCATTATACATGCATTATAATGCATTATAAATACAAGCTTCATTAAAAATTTTACACAGTAACTATCCATTAACAAAGATTAATAACTACTGTATTGCTCATTGAAGTTAATGTAATTGAAGGGATTAACTATAATATTAACAAATGGGACCTTGTTGAAAAGTGTTACCAATATTCCTTTTCAGAGATCTCTTATGATATTTGTACATTGTATTTCATCATGCTGTTTGTTTTCTTCCATAAATAGATGACAGGTCTACCGTGTTTACGCTTGTCACATTTGAGCCAGTATTATTATAATTTACCAGGTAACAGCAACACCAAGGACCAACTATTGTTTTTAAATATATTGTAATTTCTGAAATTGATCTTTTTATCAAATTATTATTCAAAATAATATCCTGGGTTCGTTACAAGTTAGGCTCAATAGACAGCATGAGGCATAATGTCAATCACCAGAAAAAAAGAATGTTACCTTTGGAATTAGAATTATTTTCCTTGGTTTGTTCTCCATATATCTCACTTAGGATGAACAATTGAGATATTAAATATATCTCTTCCTGATTTCTCATTCCAAGCACAATCAAAGCCTCCTGGGTGTCCTGTTCTGCAGGTTTCCTTGAGCCACGTCTAATGTCCACATTAGTGTACTTTAAATGAGCGTAGACTGATTCTCCAGTGGGTTACCATGTGAGGCACGATCACCACTGTAATAAAGTCAGAAGTCTTAAGCCACTGTTCTTGTGGGAGGAAAACCTTCAATAAGACTCACATGACGACATTCATTTTTCCTGGCCAGTGACATAATTGCTTGCTGATATTTTCCGAATTGCTCTGCATTGTGCAGATAAAAGCATTAAATGTCAGCCCCTGCTTACAGAGAGACTGGTTGTGTACTGGGTCATTGCTGAATCCCTAAAACTAAAAGGCGGATGCTTGAAGGTCACAACTAGAGCTCAGATGTGTCCTTCGGGAAACATGCCTCCATATCTGGTATATTTAAGGACAGTCATCAAACCTGTCGTTTTATCCTGTGGCCAGCCTTTCTGAGAGCGCTAAACTCTCACACAGTTTAGCCAGTGCAACTATTTAATGTTCTTTTTTTTTTCTTTTTTTTTTATCTGGCTTTGACACGATTCAGTCTTTTAAATCTCACTTCACACTTTCACATTTCAAAATTGTTCTTGTCTTTGAATAAAGCAACGTAACAATTTTCTCTCTAGGGCAATGTTGCCAGCTGTCACATGAATGTGTCCTCCGTGAGAATGAACAGTTGAAACATCTAATAACATCACCACGTTGCTGAACCTTCCATGACAGTGAACATAAAATCCAGAGGTGATGTGTTTTTTGGGCGCTGCATAAACAAGAATGCTTATCATCTTTTGAGATGAGGGGTGAACTGAGCTCTAAAGATGATGCTTCCATTGCCTCTTGATATCCCATTTAGGAATTTAGGAATTGTTTTCTGTTTAACCACTGTCACTCACATCACAAGGTCGGATCCTTAAATGGAGAGGGAGAATGAATGTCAAGAATTTGTCATGGTATATTGGATATATGTGACTCTCAGTCAAAATTTTGGATACTACTTATTCTTTATTACTCTATTTTCCAATTTCATTAAAATAGTAAGGTGAAACAAAACACATGGAAGTATAAGAATGGGAAATAATGTTAGGACTCAGCAATAAGAATGGTTTCTGCTTTCTTGGTTGAGCCAGTAATTTGAATGTCTGCCAACATTTTCACTGGCCAACACACACACACACAAAATAAAATGCATGAATGCATAGTTTGACTATACATTTTTATTAAAATTTTACCGTTTTAATTTTCTGATTTTTACAGTTACACTTTATCTGAAGGTGTCATTGTTACAGTGTAATTATATATTTAAGTACTGAGTAATATTAATAAAGTACATGTTATGGTCGTGTGGTGCAACAGAGAAGAGGAGATCCAGGACTTCCAAAAGATAGGCTTTATTCAGAATCACCGTCAAACAGAACACCAAACACTTCACAACCTAACATGTACTTAGGCTAACATAAAGTAGACCGGACAAAGAGAGAGTGAACAAGAGGAAATTAAATACCAACATTGATGACAGACTAAACGAGGGGCAAAGGTGAAACAGATAACGATAACTAAACACAGCTGAACAGAACTTGACTAACAAGAGTAACCAAGGGAACCGAGAAAGTGGCGGGAAACATAGACAAAGGAACATGTGACTAAGGCAAACAACACAACAGAAACACAGATATGTGACAGTACAAGGATAAGGGTTTGGCTGAGGGTTAGTTGCATGAAATTATGCATAATTTACTGTTATTAATATGGTAAGTACATGTAACTTCAATTAAATGAAATTCAAACAATTTATATTTGTTTACAAATCTAATTTCAAGAATCTCAGTATAAGACTTTAACAAAAGATTACAATCATCAGAAACACTAATATTCAAACGTTTGGGGTCAGTATCTGTTTTTACTTTTGATCAAACGAATACTGCCTTGGTGAGCATAAAAGACTTCTTCAAAAACAATATAAAAAACCACACCGACTCCAAACCTAATGTAAATTGAGTTGTGTGTCCAAACTTCTGACTGGTAGTGTATATTTGCACCCCTCACTTTGTGATTTGTTTAATCTATTTTAGATACTGCCATAATTACCATTGCAATCCCCTCGCTTGCATTATGTGAGAAACGTCCACAAGAGCTTTGATCAGACGAGCAGATTGCTTCTCTCTCTCTCTTTCTCTCTCTCTCTCTGATTTTGCCAAAGGTCAGAGCTCTGCAGGAGAGCCGTACCGAACAGATCTGCGGATTGTGTCTCTGAGAATTTCAGAGAATGGATGAAACGGAGACAGCACCCCTTTAAGGAGTTCTAGCCAGCTCTGATTCCCTCCAATCTGTTGGGAAATGCTTTTGTCGAAACGTGGTAAACGCGAACAAAGGTGACCTTTTATGTGTATCTGAAGGGAGGTCTCACTTCTCCATCCATTTGTGCAGGCCTAGTCTTCTATTCACTGAATATGAGTCTGCAGGAAGCTATTTACACTGTAGTCTTCATTATTCACAGCAGACCACCTTACTATATCATGCAGAACCTGTGCTCGGTACTGAATCCTGATCTTTACCCCAAATCAATTTGTATTGCTTACTTATGTGAGGGCTGGTATGATCCACAGTAACGTTTTGATGGTCCCTTTAACACATTCTGTTGACTGTAGGTAATGTTGCACCTACATGTCTACTAACTCTCATTACACTGAGTATTAGTAGACTGGTAGGGTTAGAATAAGCTGATATGTTCTTGCAAAGTTACTTATAGTCAGTAGTAGAATGTCGGTTGAGGGACCATCACAATAAAAAGCAGATATTAAGCAGAGAGCCTACTAATACTCTAATGAGAGTCAGTTGAAATGTAGATCCAAAGTTACTTATAGCCAACAGGATGTTTCAAAAGGACCATCAAAATAAAGTGTTACCTTACCATTAGGGATGCACCGATATTAAAATCATGGCCAATAACATAATTGATTATAAGATTATTTCATGTTATAATCAAAAAAGACATGATTTTGCCTACATTCATTAAAAACAATACACTAAGGGTCCTATCATACACCCGGCACAATGCCATGCCAGTGTTTTTTGCTAGTCTCAGCCTGATGCAGTTATCATTTTCACGTCCAGCCTCACGATGTTTAAATACCAAAAGCACTCGCGCCAATCTGTTCACGGCGTGCTGGTCTGAAAACGAGGTGTGTTCAGGCACATTGTTGGTGCTTTGCTATTTTGAGGAACTGAAAATGACTGTGCCATTGACCAACAAAAATGTCACTAAAGTCAATAGCACAGTATTTTTTGTCATTTAAAGGGCGTGTTAGTAATATGCGCCTATAGGTGGGTGCACAACCTGCTTACACTCTGCTTATTACACAAACATTTTTAAATATTAAAAATAAAAGATTCCTTTTTCAAGTGTGACCCTGGACCACAAAACCAGTCATAAGGGTCAATTTTCTGAAATTGAGATTTATACATAATCTTAAAGCTAATAAATAAGCTTTCCATTGATGTATGGTTTGTTAGGATAGGAAAATGTTTGGCCGAGATACAACTATTTGAATATCTATAATTTGAGGGTGCAAAAAAATATAAATTTTGAGAAAATCGCCTTTAAATTTGTCCAAATGAAGTCCATAGCAATGCATATTACTACTACTAATATTATGTATATATATTTACGGTATCAATACCATTACATGTATACCACAAATATACCTGTGCGACTTATGACTGGTTTTGAGTTGTCCAGGGTCACAAATGTACTGGAGCATCATCTAAATACCATGACGTGGTAATCATGGTATATGTTACAAGTCCTGTATGGTACTGCCACTGAACTTTTTTTGCAAGGTGTTGCTGAAAAACAGACTAACCCAAAAGTGAAACTGCTTGGTTCATCCAAGGTACATGTTTTACCTCGGTTATCACTTGCAAATTGGCCAGATGAATTTCTTTTGATGAAATACTGATTTAATTTGCAATGCAATGACAGCGGTGCCTTGTTTAAAGGTAAAGTGTGTACTTTCTCATTTCTAGCAGCAATAAACAGAGTTGTAAAAAAATAATTGTCTATTTTCAAACTAGTTTCAATCTTTCTCCTTCCTTCCATGGCGCAACAAACATATGTTTAGTCCGGCCCAGTTGTGCCTCTCAAACACACAGATTGCAATTCAGTTTGGAGCTGCTGGTGGAGAAATGACACATATCACCTCTAATGTCTGCTATGAAAAATGCTTTAAACATCCCCTCAATGGATTCATAATGTTGCAGAAGTGAAATGTTTGCCTGGGAGCTATGATGAATGAGTGAGTATATCATAAAGTTTTGCTGATGACTGTCCCATTTTTTCCTCAAATTTAATGTTCCCTGCTATCAGCAGCCCTCCTTTTTTTTTTTTTTTTTCATAAAATATTTTAAATTGGGCCCCGATATTCCGATTAACTTTTAAAGCATATCTCAGTCACATTTTAATTACTCTGAGCATGTGCTCAGACAGAAGCTCAATTAAAGCTCATGTATTAATAATTAAATTCCAGGGTAGACTTACAGATGGAGAAATGAGACCATCATTGCACTCACTTATCTATCTCATTCATAATTGCTAATTATGTGCCTTGCTAGTCTTAATGATGACTGGGAGCAGCGTGTAACTTAAGTCACTTTCTGGAAGCAAATTCATATCGTGGGGTATAACATGTATTGTGTCAGCAACTTTGAAACTGTTGATACTGTACAATGTCAAGCAGTGAAGTGTTATGTCAAAGAGCCAAAACGTTTGACTTAGGGAGTTTTCCTTTCGACTGTTGTAAAGCTGTCCGCTGTCCGAAGTCACTTCAGTCTAGTTTACTCTTGGTTTTGTGACAGAGCCTTGATGCTTATTAAGTGTATAGCGTCAGTTTTGGCAGGTCACGTTAGTCTAACTCGCTTCAGCTGTCTGTCAGATCACGTCTACCTATAGGAATACAACGTCTATCACACATACATATATATAGCTCCTCAGTACTATCAGCAGCTATTGCGTTCTCCGGAGCTCATTTACCCTCCTTCACCCCCAGCTCCTCCTCTCGTCAGTCAGGATTTGGTATTCTAATTCCCCTTGAATCAGACTAAATTCCTAAATTATTTTGTTAAATATCAACATTAATGATATCTGCAATACATTAAGCTGGGTCTGTTCTGTTACCCTAAGGGAGGTTATTGCTGCTCTCCCTGCTCTTATCCATGCTAGGCTGCATGGATGCGCAGGGAGTTCTTGCCCAGAACAGAACCGTACCGCCAATCCAAACTATATGCTAAATAGTCAATCAATCATCTTTGACGATAGTGGTCCTGACAGAAGTATTGTCTTGTCTTGTGTTCTGTCCATGTGAGCTGTCTTGTGTGCAGGGCATGGTGTTTGGATCCTGGCACTTCAGTCTAGTTTGGTTTCAGTTCTGTGTCAGGATTCAGACATTCATGCTCTGTGTGTTTGTATTCTGTTGTGAGCGCACAGGATGAGCATGCGCTCGTTCTCATGCACTAGCTGTCCTGTTGTGTGAGCGTGCAGCTTCGAGTTCGCTCGAGCCATTCGCTCTTCTGTCTGCATTGCTGTGTTCTGTGTAGGGCCCGGTTCGGGTTTACATCGCCCGCATTCTTTCATGTCATGTTTTGTCTTATGTTGTGCATGCTTTCTTGTTGCCATGTTTTGCGTGAACACGCGGCTTATGAGTGTTCTCATTAGCTGCATTTTCATGTCTCATTTGGTGTGAGCACATAGCTTGTCATGAATGTTTGATTGTGCCATGTGCTCTCCTAGAGGGTATATGCATCGACACCACTTTGCCGGCGGAACATGCCCCCTCAGCCGGGCTGAGTGGCAGAAGAGCTGCCGTGTGACTGGAGATATAGGGGAAAATGCAAGTAAAACTAATGATTATTAATTTAAACTAAAGGTTGGGCTCAATATATTGTTTACAACTTACCAAAGATCAAGTGATCCACGGATATTGATATGCCTACTTGTATGAGCTTGATTTTGACACATAAATAAATATCAGTTTTGAGAGTGAATCCAGCACGTAAAAGCGACTATGGGTTTAATCTCACAAAGTCCCGTTATATTAATGAATCATATTAACATAATATATACACTTATCTAGAGGATTAGTACACGTGCAGAACTCAACACTGGACATACACTCGAGCGCTGAGTGGACTTCAACACCTGTAATTGGCCAATGCGTTTTACAAATCAACAAACATGTCTGTTTGGCTACATTACTCACCAAAAGGAAAACACGTTGGAAATTGAATCATTTGACGAGCACAAATACAGATACACGCTGGCTCTTTTGCCAACTCAGTAATAGAATGCGATTATTATGAGGAAAACAGCAGTTATGGGCAGCATTTCCTTCTAAAAGCAATCAGTAGCAGAAGCAGCAGATGCCAGTGGTTTAGTGAGAAAATTACACACTATGATCAAGTCCGTCTCCCTCGGTCCGGAGGGGGGCACAAGAATGCCTATGGGGTCACGCTGCCTCTCAGTCTGTTTGCCATTCAGTGGGGCGTAACCGCAGCCTCTCCAGCCGATGATGACATCACGTGCATTCCTTCTATTATCTAACCCCGCCCATCTTGTTATCTGATTATTGGTTTATTTGCACCACCTGTCCTCCCTCATTACCTGCCTTGTTTGCTCCCTATTTATTCTCCTTGTGTTTGCGGTCCTGTGCCAGATCGCTGTTGTGTTACCTAATGTTGTTTCCCTGTCAAGTCCAAGTCTGGTACAAGTCAAGTCTGTCATGTTTTGCCCTTCTGGGTACTTTTGTTTGCTTTATTTTATTATTAATAAAAGCCCATTTATCTGCATCTCTGAGTCATCACCTCTTCCCTTCACCCAACTCTAACAAAAGCTGCTTCTATCAGATGCACAGCATTATCAGAGGATTTTTTTTTAGTATTTTAGAAGATTTTTGTGTCTGACTAAATTTCTCCAGTCTTCAGTGTCAGAAGATCCTACAAAAATCATTCTAAAATGCTGATTTTGGGGCTAAAAAACATTACTTATTATTATTATTATTATTATTATTATTATTATTATTATTATTATTATTAATGTTGATATACTTTTATTTTATTTATTTATTGGTTATGTCTTATCCTGTTAGATATGCCTAATCCTACACCAAATGTTTCACACATATGCCAAATATGAAATCTACATTTTAAAGGACATTTCTACAATCCTGAGTTATATTATACTTTACAAACTATGAAGTCACACTTTCACAGTGGATAGCACAGAACGACCTGGAGCTTTTTCCAATCTCCTCGTCGCTGCCTTTGTTGTAGGAAATGTTCACCTTTGCAAATGTTACCGAAGAATCGATTTGTCAGGCTTAAAGTTTTGTCTGGTAAACTTTAACCTATATATATATATATATATATATATATATATATATATATATATATATATATATATATATATATATATATATATATATATATATATATATATATATATATATAATTATTTTTCTATGGTCACACTTTAGGCATAAAATCTCAAAGAAATTTCAATGAAAATACCACAGGGGTGTATTACTCTTACGAATCAATAGGTAATGCCGACTTGCTTTCAGGATCGTGTTCTGAGAACATATTCTGTAATGGGTTTTCTGTGAGGATTGCAACTGAGCACACAAGTGTAGCGTTGATCATTAAGGGAATTTATCAACAACAACCCCAGCAGTTGGATCATTTTTTGTATTAGTTGGTTGTTTTTTCAACACACTGATGTTGGATTTAGTTTTTTCTGCGGTGCAGCAATGGCTGTGAAAGATTCACAGTATCCAGCTGAATGTGATTAATGTTTCCTTAAACTAGCTCAGAATACTGGTGTTCAAGGTTGAAACACCTTCAAACAACATGTAATTTATGATGTTTTAGTGGAACAGTAGTTACTACAGTCAACAAGAAAGATGTATCACTGTGTGGGCCTTAGCACATGACCTCCCCGGGGGAAAGCCTACTTTTAGATACTCCTTTTAGACTCTGCCATGAAGATGCCAGACTCATTTTAGCCTGCCAAACATACATATAAAACAATCATGAATAGCATTAATAAGGGTTAATAGAGCTGAAGGCTCTTATGGCTTTCTCTTTTTTAGTGAAAATTATATAAATAGTACTAAAGTGGGACAAGTAGTGCATACTTCTGGATCAACATCCTTTTTTCCCCATCCGTATTGTTGCAACAAGGATGTCCTGACCTGTTATTTTTTAGCCACCATGATATAAAATGATATAAATTATTTATTGTTGTAAAACTCAAATACAAGAATCAAGATCAAGAATATATTGAACATTTATTCTTATTCTTTAGAGCAGAGGTGCCCAAACCTTTAACTACGAAGTGCCAAAATAAAACTCATAGCTCGAAAGTAAATGTTGCATTATATTATATTAATGCATTAAAGCATTTGCATAAAATATCCAAAAACCACTAGAACAATGCTATATATTTAGTATAATTGTGTATTTGCATTATCTCAAATATTTCCATCACTGCTTAAATCCAGAGAAATCAGCTATTATAACCAGTGTATGGCCCGTGTCATTGCGTAGCCTGTCAAATATGTCATATCCGTCATATTCTACTACCGAAACCATGGAAACACCAAAGATGCTTAAATAGTACATTGTCTTATTATTACATTGTTATAATACTGTATGTATGTGTAAGTAGTATAAAAACCCTGTTTTGATGATTATTTGATTTGTTCAGTTCTAAAGCACAATCACCTGTTTGGTGTCATCAGTTATGCTACTTAATGTTAATGGTTAAATCTGTGCAGTTTCACATTGTGATGCATGTGAAGTGAACAGCAGATATGATGACACCTGAGGTGCCCACTTTACAAAAGGAGTTCCTTTTTCCCACTGTGATTAAGAAGACAGAGGGATGTAATAGGCGCCAAATAAAATGACCGCGGTAATCAGGACTGCTAGAATGAGGACAGCTACGTCCCATTGGTCAAAGGGCTGATCTCATCTCCAGTTGCCCATTGTTCAACTCTGCCCTCCATGCCTGAAATCAAGGTGTGAACGATGGACTGCATAGGATCACCAAACCAGTTCTGGCTAGAGCACAGCAAGAACAAAGAAATGCTCCAAGAGAAAGACAATCTCTACACACACACATTGGCTTGAAACCACAAAAATGGACAGGAAACTTTAAGGAACATGTTCTATATGTCTCTTGACTAATCCAACACACCCACTGACACAGGAATGGATGATACCTCAAACAATGTACAACAAGTTTGGACTCAACGAGTTCAGAACACTGCCACCAGGACTTTGAGAAAGGTTTGGAAAGGAAATAGTATTTCCAAAGTTCTAAAGACACTTATTTTATTTAGAAGTACACTTACTTTATTTAGCAGTACACTAACTTTATTTAGCTGTGTACTTTGGGACAATGCAGCAAGCCCCACAGGATGTAAAGGTGTGAAGTGATGGGCGGACACTTGAAAGGCTATTACCGAATCACAACACTACAATGGGTATTAGTAATCCCCTCCCAAACTGGAAGGAATAATAGCTTTCCCAATCAAACACACCCTTGCTCTGAGTTTCTCACCTGACGGGTTAAGGAACAACAGTACGACCAAGGTTATACTCTTGCGAGTAAACCTTCACCCGCACGGAACCTCAAGCAGCCCAACTGCTCCTGCTGAGGACTTTGGCTCCAGAAATCAATGCTTGACCTGCTTGACTCGTGCCATTGTAACATTCAGTCTACAAAGGATCCTGTGGGTCGACCACCGCCTGACCTACAGTTCTCCGGATTACACAAGGACCAGCAGTGAACCCGCAGCACTCGGTGCAGCTCTGCAACTGTTGGCAAGCAATCCAGCCTACTCCAACTGCAAGTAGAAAGATAACAGTGGAAGACATACCCCATCGCCCGACTGATCACCCGACCACGTGGAAGGTAAATACAGGTCCTTCTCAAAAAATTAGCATGTTGTGATAAAAGTTCATTATTTTCCATAATGTAATGATAAAAATAAAATTTTCATATATTTTAGATTCATTGCACACCAACTGAAATATTTCAGGTCTTTTATTGTTTTAATACTGATGATTTTGGCATACAGCTCATGAAAACCCAAAATTCCTATCTCAAATTAGCATATCATGAAAAGGTTCTCTGAACGTGCTATTAACCTAATCATCTGAATCAACTAATTAACTCTAAACACCTGCAAAAGATTCCTGAGGCTTTTAAAAACTCCCAGCCTGGTTCATTACTCAAAACCGTAATCATGGGTAAGACTGCCGACCTGACTGCTGTCCAGAAGGCCATCATTGACACCCTCAAGCGAGAGGGTAAGACACAGAAAGACATTTCTGAATGAATAGGCTGTTCCCAGAGTGCTGTATCAAGGCACCTCAGTGGGAAGTCTGTGGGAAGGAAAAAGTGTGGCAAAAAACGCTGCACAACGAGAAGAGGTGACCGGACCCTGAGAAAGATTGTGGAGAAGGACCGATTCCAGACCTTGGGGGACCTGCGGAAGCAGTGGACTGAGTCTGGAGTAGAAACATCCAGAGCCACCGTGCACAGACGTGTGCAGGAAATGGGCTACAGGTGCCGCATTCCCCAGGTCAAGCCACTTTTGAACCAGAAACAGCAGCAGAAGCGCCAGACCTGGGCTACAGAGAAGCAGAACTGGACTGTCGCTCAAATTTTGCATGTCATTCGGAAATCAAGGTGCCAGAGTCTGGAGGAAGACTGGGGAGAAGAAATGCCAAAATGCCTGAAGTCCAGTGTCAAGTACCCACAGTCAGTGATGGTCTGGGGTGCCATGTCAGCTGCTGGTGTTGGTCCACCGTGTTTTATCAAGGGCAGGGTCAATGCAGCTTGCTATCAGGAGATTTTGGAGCACTTCATGCTTCCATCTGCTGAAAAGCTTTATGGAGATGAAGATTTCGTTTTTCAGCACGAACTGGCACCTGCTCACAGTGCCAAAACCACTGGTAAATGGTTTACTGACCATGGTATTACTGTGCTCAATTGGCCTGCCAACTCTCCTGACCTGAACCCCATAGAGAATCTGTGGGATATTGTGAAGAGAAAGTTGAGAGACGCAAGACCCAACACTCTGGATGAGCTTAAGGCCGCTATCGAAGCATCCTGGGCCTCCATAACACCTCAGCAGTGCCACAGGCTGATCGCCTCCATGCCACGCCGCATTGAAGCAGTCATTTCTGCAAAAGGATTCCGGACCAAGTATTGAGTGCATAACTGAACATAATTATTTGAAGGTTGACTTTTTTTGTATCAAAAAAACTTTTCTTTTATTGGTCGGATGAAATATGCTAATGTTTTTAGATATTTGCTTATTTTTCATACCAGCATCCAGAAAGACCACAATTGACACCCCCAATGATTAAGAAACTTTGCTTACAATGACAATATACAAAGCCTATTATTTAATTACATACACAATTATTTAATGTTGTTGTCTTAATAATATCACACTTCATATTTTTCTCAAACAATATAAAGGAGTTTTTGTCATTTATGCATGATAAATGGAAGGGGGTCCCTCACAGGGACATTATAATGGGTTTCAAAGCTTCAAGAAGTTTCCACGCCTCTGCTTCAAAGCAAAGATAATAGATCACTTTGAACCTCTGATAATGTTTCAGTCTTA
Source organism: Gobiocypris rarus (assembly GCA_023029165.1). NCBI lineage: Eukaryota > Metazoa > Chordata > Actinopteri > Cypriniformes > Gobionidae > Gobiocypris > Gobiocypris rarus. The sequence goes on along the minus strand of CM040915.1, from coordinate 37,885,164 downwards.
AAATCTACAGCTTTTCAGTTTCTGTTTCTCCTTTTGCAGAGACAGCACAAATATGATAAAAATGACCCATAAAGTGGCACTAAGTGACTGCAACAAACTGCAGGTGGATGTATAACAACAGAAACCGGTTTGAAATAACAGTAAATGTCTCATATAATGGGTGATGACTCCAGTGATATGTTTTCAACCATGAAACTGCCACCTTGAGCTAAAGTGGTAATGTTATAGCAATTGCGGTAGCAGGGTGTCAGAAATGGTCAGTTATTCCATCCAGACACATAATATATCTGTGAATTAGTGACTTGTGAAATGCCTTGAACCACATGTCTCTCTTTTATCCACCACATCGACAGTCTTGAGTTTTGCAGGGCTGTCGATGAAGGTTTTTCAGACACTTTTCATTCAAAAACGCAACATATTTGGATGCAGACAAAGCAAGGCATTTACCTGAATTCCTTCAGGGGGGTCACTATTCTGTCTGACTTAAGCATCATTACTATCATTACTGGCTTAAGCATCTATGTAAATAAGGTAAGCACTCATTAATCGCTATATATACACATGCGGAGGCAGCGATGTCCCCTTTGAGCGCATGGCCATTCACAGACCTTGCTAAATCTCTCTACCTGATTCAATCTCTGAGATGGATCAGCACAGCTATATTCAATCTGTCCCCCAAGTCCCTGCAAAATAAAGCTTATCAGCCTCCAGCAGGCCACTTCTTTAGGCTTTATATGAAGAAATGAAACACCTGGCTGCCCTACACCAGGTGATAATTTCAATCTGGATTGCAAGTGGGTTCAGCATTATTCATAATCTTTTCTTTCCCTTCCTTTTTAAAGGAACCATTTTAGATGTGTCATTGTCAGTTTGTTACAAATATCTTCATTACTACTTAAAATGACTACATGCTATGGTATCAGTTTGCCTTTCGTTTATAGGGTAGTTTTGCATAGCTTTTGTTTGAGAACAATGCCTTTATATTGCATATTGAGGGAAAGTGTGCTGTTTTAAGTAAAAATAACTTATAAACAATTATATTAAAACTACTTATCATAAAACGACTCAGTTCTTGATACATTTTGATTACTACTTAAAAAAAAAAAAACTACCTAATTTGCATGTACTTCCCAAGAATCTGAGTGCCAATTAATTCAATTCAATTCAATTCAAATTTATTTGTATAGCGCTTTTCACAATACACATTGTTTCAAAGCAGCTTTACAGAAAGTGCATTTTATAAATGTACATTGAAAAAATGTTAGAAAAAGTTAATCAATCATGTATTATTTTAGGCCGCTATAACAGCGCTGGCGTTGAGTCGTCTCTTCACAGGCGCCGAGTCGTCTCATCACAGGTGTTGGGGCATCTGAAGTCTCCATGAGAGGCTGGATACAAACTGGAGCTGACCAACTATTTACCTCGGGACTAGTGTCCCGAGATAATAACAGAAAAGCAGATGGGAAATAATTAGCATAGCTGCTGTTCAGAATATTAATTATTTTGATCCGATTTAACTGTAGTATAAAGGTAATTATAATGTGAATGCTTGGCTAAAGAGATGCGTCTTTAATCTAGTTTTAAACTGGGACAGCGAGTCTGAACCTCGAACAATATCAGGAAGGCTATTCCAGAGTTTAGGAGCTAAATGTGAAAATGCCCTCCCTCCTTTAGTGGACTTAGATATCCTAGGAACGACCAGAAGCCTCGAGTTTAGTGATCTTAAAGAGCGCGATGGATTGTAGGGCGATAGAAGATCCATTAAATACACTGGAGCTAAACCATTTAGGGCTTTATAGGTCAGTAGCAATACTTTGTAATTGATACGGAACTTAATAGGTAACCAGTGTAGAGATGATAAAATTGGTGTTATATGGTCATATTTTCTTGACCTAGTAAGAACTCTAGCAGCTGCGTTTTGGACTAACTGTAGCTTGTTTTATTGAGGATGCAGACAACCAGCTAATAAAGCATTACAGTAATCTAGTCTTGAGGTCATGAATGCATGAACTAACTTTTCTGCATCAGAAATAGATAGCATGTTACGTAGCTTAGCAATGTTTCTAAGGTGGAACAATTACTTGTTCATCTTTTTGCTTGTTCAGTCTGCCCCCTGGTGGTATAAAATCACAAGCGTCCTTAGATTCCTAAACAGACCATATCTTTTTATGCGCAGGCATGCAGCCTGCAGTGTTCACACTACAGAAGGGAATATTCCAGCTATCAATCATAAGGTAGTCTGGTATCCTTCTCAGTGAAAATCGCTTACATGTTGTAGTGGGAGTTGTATAACCTCTCTTACCCTTTTGTGTTTCCTCTTTAATAAATATCAGTGAATCATTTATGTATTATATCCAGAATAAAACTGTCCCAGTAAGAACATATGTAATAAGGTAAACCTGCGTTAATGGCCGAAGGGTTTCGTTGGCCTTTTCTTGTGTTGATTTCTTTAGCAGGAGAGGATGAGTAGTCTTTATGTGCACTGGGCACTGCTCTCTATCTTCAGAGGTCTTTTCACCAAAATTGCCCAGTCTGCTCTCACAGCTGGAGGTCGATAGCTGCTTTACAGAATAGATGGCTTCGGGGCACTGTAACTGCATCCCAGTTCCCTACAGAGTTCCTTGATAAACACACGCACGCACACACACACACACACACACACACACACACACACACACACACACACACACACACATGTTGTGTTTCCATGTTTTATGGGGACATTCCATAGGCGTAATGCATTTTATACTGTACAAACCGTATTTTCTATCCCCCTACACTGCCCCTGCCCCTAAACCTACCCATCACAGGAGACATGCTGCATTTTTACATTTTCAAAAAACATCACTTAGTGTGATTTATGACCTGTTTTCCTCATGGGGACCAAAACATGTCCCCACAAGGACAAGGATTTTGGATATTGCCATCTTATGGGGACATTTTGTCCCCATACCGTAGGGATTACCAGTCCACACACACACACACACACACACACACACACACACACACCTCAGCAGTGCAGCTGCTATCCACCTGTAACAAGAATATATACGGTGGGATCCAAAAGTCTCAGCCTGCAATGAAAATATGGGCTTTCTTTCACTTAAGCTGAAATGAACAAAGTATTTTGGGGGGAAAATGTACAACAGAGAAACATAAAACAAATGTTTAAGATTCTGCACTATTTGTGTTTCTATTTGAGTTATTTGGGAGGGGAAAGAAAGTTGTTTTCTCACAACATTAAACACAAATTCAAATCCTCAAACTACATTCACAAAACCCCTGGCTCTTCTGGCAAAATCAAACAATTGCCTCAAAACTATTTAACCTGTTCTCAAAATCAAACAAAGCTTTCAGATCATACAAACATGAGTCAATAATAAGCACTACAGTTCGCTGATTAGACACTACATCAAAACATTAAGAACACAACATCCAGGTCACAGAAAACTCAACAAAGAAAAGTTTGTTATAGTACTGTAGGCTACACTCAAAAAAGTTTTGCAACAGGAAAATGATAATCAGTGATGCAAAGAGAGTTAATTTCGGCTGGACAGCAGCAACAGAAAATAGTGTCATTGTTCAGTTGAACTCAGTTCAGTGTTGATTCAGTTCCGTTGTAAAGATCATTAATTATTAAATTAGTTTATTTAATCTATAAAGCAGGTCTGAAGAAAGCAGCAATGTCAACGTCCAGCTCAGTTCAGTTCTCATTCAATAGTGTCAGTGCAGTCAGATCAATCATATTGTTGAATATTATAGTTTTTTTACGTTCGCTATGACAATTTTTTCAACACTTTTAACAATTTTCCTAAACACACCAACACACCTACAACACACAATTTCCAAAACGGTTAATTTCATGCTCAAAATCACACATTGTAAACTAATCTCCAATACTAATTTTCAAAATACAATAACACACTAACACAATACACTGTCTACTAAAACACTAACACATGTTCTCTTCCAACAGAAACATTTAGTCAATTATGGCACAATGTCATGAAAACACTAACACTAGATGGAATTACCGAAACGGCATTATTTTATATGTTTTATTATTTACATATATTTTATTAAATTCTGGATTATGGATGCCACAGTGTACCATCTGAGATTTGGCTGCCTCTCTGTATGATAGCCTATGGTTTATGACATGGTCTATGATAGTAGCTCTTATTTCATCAGTTACCTAGCCTGACGTGGTCATACTCAATTCTAGTCAGAATATGAGTCTGATACCGCTCAATTGGGCTTTTATTATGGGGCGTGTTTCAACCTAACCAGGAAAGACCTCAAATGGATAGACCTACAACCAATCAGAGCAAAGGAGCGACGCGTAACCTCCCGAAAGCTATTGTTTTGGGCTATAGTTTTGAGTAGCAATTGCGCGATATTGCAAAAAAAACTTGGCAACCCTGGATTAACTGGATTAAGTAATGTTAGAAGAAAAAGATGAGTGTAAACGATCTTTGCCAGTGTTGTAAAAAAAGAATTTAAGGATACACAGAGTACTTACCAACACGATCATCATTTCTGAGAGAAATAGTGAAGGTGAATGCATATACGAACAAGTTCTCCGTTTAGGATAAGAGCAAATTCAACCCAAAGCGCCTTTGATGACGTGGATGATTACGTTACTGTTGATCATCTGTCCATCATCGTCTAAAGCCCGCCCTGACAATTTCATTGGTCCGAACAGTTTCTGTTCGGGCATAATAACTCTTCTATGGATCGAGTCCAGACCGAATTGCCCGAGCAAAAAAAATTGTGGGCGGGGCTAAATTCGGCTGGCATCCAGGCTATCAGTTACCCTAATTCTGGCCCTTCTTTGAGCACCACCTTGCATTCTAAATCCTCAATCTCCACCTTGTCCTCTTCCATGCATTCCTCTCCCTTGCCCTTGTCCCACTCCTCTCCCTTGTCCTAGTACTCATCTTCCTCTCCCTCGTGCAGGTATTTTTCTTACTTTCTTTGTGTTGCTCTATATTGTTTCTTTTTCACACAAGAGCATCTCAAAGACGCATTCTCTTACTGTATACCATATGGTCATGTGATTGAAAGAACATCAACACCTGAGCAATTCATAGATGGGAAGCTCAGGTGTGATTTATATATTGGCATAACTTCAACCAGATGTTTCTCAGTAGCAATGGAATAAAAGACAGGGGTTATATTTGTGTTTCAGTTCACAATATGAACAGCAGTTCACATAGGTTCATTGAAAGGACTAGATGTTGCAATCCCTAATGTTTGCCCCACTTCTAATTCGGGAGTTCTTGACGGAAAGCTACTACAAGGCTTTACTACTGGGACTCATCGTCAGTTGTGTACCTCAGCGTCACAGGGTGTTTCGGCCAATTATCACAATACACCCTCTGCTGAGGCAGGCCCACCATAGATTGATCAAACCTGGTTGTTTGTCCCGCGGTTAGGTGTTCGCCTTAGCTGCCTAAGGTGGTATTGCTCCTCTTCAGCCCCAGCCAATGGCTCGTCCTCTGAGCAGGGTTGGGCATCTCTTTCATGGTTTGTCTGTAAGCCTGTCCCCTGACTCCGACCTCCCTAAGGAGCTTCGCTGTTGTGCTGGCTACAAAGCCCCTACACCCGACCTCCACTGGGCGCACACTTATCTTCCAGCCTCAGCTGCCATGTTGAAGTACCGCAGCTTCTTACACTCATACACTTTTTCGATGGTGTCCTCCCAGGGAACTGTTAGTTCTATGATGATGAGCTGGCAAGCATTAGACCAGAGAACGAGGTCTGGTCGCAACGTGGTTGTTGCAATCTCCGGAGGGAAAATAAGCCTCTGATCTAGGTTGACTCGCATCTGCTAGTCCCTGGCTGCATTCAGCGGGGCCATATCAAGGTTTGACAGGCTAGCCCTCAGCTTGTCCCCCTCCCGAATGAACGATTGGATTCCATGGCCCAGAGTTCACTCCATGTGAGTTTTCTCGACAACCTCCCACGTCATCCAGCGACACTGTTTGGCCTGTGCTACGGCTTTGGAGCATCTGTCTGCTTCCTCCTGTTGGCACACCTCCGATGCGTCGACGTTCAGTTGCAGTTGCCTTTTGCCAGAGAGGTGTTACTGTTCCGAGGCCAAAGCCTCCTCTACCTTGATAGACGTGGCCCACTACGTCACGATGCAGATGAGCAGATTTGGCATGTAGCTCTGCTGTGGCTGGGGTCCACTTCTTCCCTGTTGCGAAACAGGAGTGGTGCTTCTCACCACGGAGTCCCGGGAGTCAGTGAGGGACTAGAAATTGGCAGTGCCAGGGCTCCATAGCTGTAGAGTCCAACACTGCTGAGGCATTTGGGAAGTCCGAACCACTTCCTCATGTGAGAGTTCACTAGCCTTTCCAGTCAGTTGGTATGGCTAAGCGAGACCTCGTAAATGGTCAATGGCCACAAGAGTCTAGGTGGCAGCCCAAACTGATTACACCAGAGCTTCAGTTTCCCTGGCAGTGCAGTGTTGTTTATTTGCTTAATGGCCTAAGAGTTGCTCAAGTTGCTGGGTGTCTTTGAGATCTTCATTATACCATCATCCGAGCATCTTAATGGGCTTCTCTAGGACTGTTGGAATTGGTTCATCACTGATGTAGAACTGCTCACCTGTTAGTTGGCCTTTGACGATGGAGATGCTACGAGACTTACTTGGCTTGAACTCCATTCTTGCCCACTGGATGTTTTCCAGGAGTTTCTGAAGCAATCTTCTAGTGCATGGTTTTGTTGTTATAATGATGGTCATGTCGTCCATGTAGGCTCTAACTGGCAGAAGACGCAGACCAAGCTTGGTCCTCTCACCTCCCACTACCCAACGAGATGCCCGTATGATCAGTTCCATTGCCATGACGAATGCCAGAGGGGAAACAGCCTGCCATGATGCCAATCTCCAGATCTGTTATTTTCAGATGTTACACAGAACTGGAGATCCTGAAAGAAGCTCTTGACTAAATCTGTGATGTGGTTTGGTACACCAAAATAGCTGAAGGCCGTCCACAAGATCTATTTTTAAAAAGTAACAAACATTATTACACAAATATTTTTTTTTTTAAAGAAAAGAGGTGTTGTGAGAGTTGAGGAATTGATGGAGAGGAGAAAGTTTAAAAAGGAGAGGGCATGGAAGAGTAGAATAAGGAAAAGGAGAGGGAGAAGAGATGGGTAAAGTGGAGGCATGGTGTAGTGGAAAGAAAAAGAGGAGAAATTGTAAGAAGACATGAACAGAAAGGAAAAGGAACAGCAGGATGGAAGAGAAGTGAAGAGACATAGAATCATTGAGAGAAGCTAGGAAAGCCATCCAAAGAGTTACGGGAGCAAGAAGTGTTGTGCTTGTTCAGTTAGGCCACATTCTATCTTTTTCACTCATTTACCTAATCCTGCTCCTGGACTTTCTCTGAGAACATTTATATTGATGAAGCTGGCTTCAGTCTTCACAATAAAAGGAGAAGAGGGATAAATGGGATTGGCCATTGGAGCCTGGACAACGATAAGGCGACATCAATATGTGCGCTGCATTTTCAACCACTGTTATTCGACCACAATACTGCCTCGGGGTAACACTGAAAGGCTCCTAAATTGTTTAACCCCTTCAAAGATATCCTCCTTCTCCAGGAACAAACCAAGCAAAATGTTGTAGTTGTTTGGGGATGATATCCAATTCCACCATTTAGCACTGGTGTAAGGGTGGTTTGAGCATCACCCACAATTCAAGATGGTGTTCCTTCCAGCATTCTTTTCTGAATCCAACTGTGTTCTCCTTCTCATTGTGTGATAACAACCCTTACAATCATAAGTCTTCTTCAAGCATTGGAAGAGACCTGTTGAGAAGTTTAGGCATAAAAATGTGAAGGATGATTTCAGCATTCAAAGTGTTTTTTCCACCCCCAAGATGCATGACTCAAATAAAATATCTGCTCCTCATTAAAGAACTTCATAATAAACATGAATTTTCATTCAAGTGTGTCTACAGCTGAATTTGTTATCAAATCAGCAGAGTTATTTATTTCTGATAAATGCATTAGTCAAATGCAGTGTTTTGTTATATTTTTACATTTATTTGGTGAAATGTTTCATATTGGTTTATTTTGTATTCGGTGAGCCATGCATTTCAATGCATAAATATGTAAGACAAAGCCAATATATAGTCAACCTGTCATTATCACAAAATGAACATCGTTTTTTTTTTTTTTTAATCACTCTGAAGGTGTTTATTTCACAGTAATGACCAACTAACTGTAAACTATTCCACACAATATGGACGTCAAATTTTGAGTAATTAAATTATCTTACACAAGTAAAAAGACGAGTAATATGAAAGACATGAAACTATAGGAAATGAGTTTCCAGGGACAGTGGTTTGTTGGTTTTATATTATCCAATATCCAATAATATATTATCCAAATATATTTTAGATTAGAATGCTGCAACGTTTTAATACTGAAACTAATTAAATACTTCATATTGCTGTAAATCCACATTAAAGACTGACCAAAAAGTATAATGCTAACAGTGAAGAGAGGTTCTTCTGGAGATTGCTATTTATAACAACATAAGACCTCCACCAGATGGTGGTGTTGGACACGATTATGATGAAAATAGCCATGGGAGAGACAATATGGGATCAGAAAAGTGAACTCTCTTTTTTGTGATACTGGCAGTAAAACCTATTCATTCAGGCCTAAAGCTTTAGCATTAAGCCAATGAACACAATGTGTCATTTTTGTTTTATCTTTGTCACTAAGAGCCACAGAAGCAGTGAATCAGTAATACATGCAGCTAAATGAAAGAATCATTTTATTTTCCACGGCTTTAGTATAATTAGTTTAACCACTGGATGCCTGCTGGCACTTCATGTAGTGATAGTGTCATAACTCGATGTCTGTTACCTGAGACTTCTGTCTTGTGAACTTGTAGCTTACATGTTAATCTTTTTGTGTCCAGCACTTGACCCGTCCCATATTACCCAAATATTTCAACTGCAAACAAGAGATTTATTTATCAAGCTCTGTCTGTGTCTATGACCTTACTTTATAGTGACCTTCTTTGAATATGCTGCAAATAAACTGCTCCTTTCTTTCTTTGTACACACTATTTAAGCCAACTGATTTGTATTCAGTCAGTCCTGTAAGGTGCATAGTTGCCAAGGACAGCCTCTTTAACACAAGTCTGACTGTTTTCTTTTTCTTTCTTTTTATTCTGATTTGTACTGTATTGCCTGTTTTTCAAAGAAATTTACTCCACTCTGCAAAGTTCCAGATTATTTAAAAGCAGTCCCAACAGTTTCTGACAGACAGTTTTTCTTCTAACAAATAAATAAAGCTCAGAAGAAATGTATGCTCTGCTTCTAATGTTCTTCTTATATTTTTACCATTCAAAATTTGGTTGGTTTTGTTTTTTAAAAAATGAATGCTCATATTGAATGCTCATATATGCTAATCCATCCAGTCAATTAAAAATGACAGAAAAGACGTTTATGGTGTTTGTAATGATTTGGTGTTGTAATGACAGCATACATCAGAAGGAGTGAGAATCTGAACACAGTTTATTTACAAGTATAACCCAAGGTCATAGTCCATACCACGCAGAGGGTCAAGCACATATAATCAGTCCAAATACACAACACACACTCCAAGGAGGGCAGACAGGAACAGGGAATCCAAGACGCAGGCAGAAATCAAACATTAAAAAACATGACATGCTCAAAATGCCAACAGAATGTAAACCAAAACTAACAAACAAACAAGATTTCATAAGGAATGCAAGGCAAATGGCATTTAAAGGGGGGTGAAATGCTGTTTCATGCATACTGAGTTTTTTACACTGTTAAAGACTTGAATTCCCATGCTAAACATGGACAAAGTTTCAAAACATAAGGTGGACATTTGATTGAGTATTTCTGTGTCAAAAAAAAGTTTTTTTCGAGTATGGGTTTGTGTGACGTCATATGGGGTGGAATTTCCTTGTACGGGCCATACGGGCACTTCTCCCGGAAGGGCGCACACACAACCAAAACGAGAGAGCAAATGCACGCCCATAAACACACTTTTCTCGGAAAGGGCGGCTGCACTGCAGTCACAGGACTTCACGAAATCAACAATGTCACCAAAGAAGTGTGTTTTTGATGGATCGGTCCCAACGATAAAGGTTCACGTACAGCCGTGCATTGGAAGCAGGCGTTGAGTAAAACTGCTTCAGATGTCTATCATCAGTAAACATCAGTAAACAACATGATCGTTTATCAAAGGAGCATGCGATGTATAGTGTGTGTTTAAATACATTTGTTTAGCTGACCACTATAGGTGTTGAACTAAATGAATTATTTCATATTAAACCTAGGCTAGGCACCATTCACACAAAGCGCACTGTAAACATGCAGTAGTCTGACGTGCAAAACCGTTCCGCTTGCTACTGCTAACATTTAGTTGCATACAATAGGTCATAAACCAAAGCATGTCCTCATAAACCATGGGTAAACACACACAAATGTTGACAAGCTGCTAAGCAAATGCAGTTACAGTACTTACCACATAGAGACGTCCTGCTGTAGTCGCTGATGCTCCTGTTCAATTTCAACCTCCGGATCACATTCTGGATCATATATGTATGGTTGAATCTGATTGATAGTCATGGATTATTTAGGATAACTTTTCTTTTCCACGATGGCACAGCTTTCACAGACACTCTCAACGCAGTAGCTGCACGCCCTCATGGCTCTTTAGCTCCGCCCACATGGTACGCCTCCAGCCGCTCAGCTTTTTCCGGAAAGACTCTGAACAGCCTATCTTTCTTTTATAAAGATAACAAAACTAAAGACTTTTTGGAGATATGAAGGGTGCAATATTACTCTAGGTACTCAAGATTGACTGAACCCCCCCAGGGGTAATAAACTAAGAAAACAAGACACAGGTGAAACATGTTAACTAATAGTGAGCAGAGAATACTAGGAAATGAAGTCTATGGAAATAAGGCTGCCATCTGCTGGTACATAAGGGCTTCCGCAGCTGACAGGTGTTACAATGTTAAAATCAAGATATTTATTTTCAATAATTTTATTTTCAACAATTTTATTTTATTAAACTATCCATTCTCACTGACTTTTTACTCTTCTGAGAGAGAAAAAAAAGCATTATGATTTCAACAAAAATATTAAGCAGCACAGCGTTGAGAATAATAAGAAATGTTTCTTGAGCATCAAATCAGCCTATTAGAATAACTTCTGAAGGATCATGTGACACTGACGACTGGAGGAATGATGCTGAAAATTCAGCTTTACCATCACATGAATAATTAAAAGTTTAAAATGCATTAAATTATAAAGAGATTTACATTTTAATAATATTTCACAATATGACTGTTTCTACTGTATTTAAAAAAAAATTATGCAAGCTTGGTGAGCATAAAAGATTGCATAGTTTTTGTCAGCCTATTGTTGTTGTTTTGTTATTTTAGAGAAGGTGACATAAGTGGACAGTGAAAGAGTTAAAGACATTCAGGCCAACTTCATTCAACAACGATGTGTGTGTCTGTCGAATGATAGTTGCACAACAGTCTCGCATCAGTAGACTGCAAGAAAGGCCAGTGTCAAACAAAGAGAGGGCAGCGAGAGAGACGAAAGACGGAGGATTGGGGGATGGGTCAAGAATAAGTCACAGAGAGAATGACCGGTCTTCATGTATCTGCTCCTCATACCCACAAACAACAACGGTACAACAATTTACCTAAACTTCAGCTTTTGCATCTTACTTTGATCCACCTCATTTTTTTTTATTATTTTTTTTTACCATATTTGGCATCATTATGTTATGATGGGATAGAATTTTGAATGCTGCTTTTGAAGTAATGGATTTTTTTTTGCATTTCCTGTTTCCAGCTTTTATCTTTCTTTCCTCAATCAGTTATGACAAACTTCCAAGTTTATCACTCCATGTCCTTCTTTCTGTAGATAGTTGATGGCTTTGATGGGAAAGAGCTCTGTTGTATCTCTCAAACACATCTAGCTAAATTGGGGTGGCTACTCTCTAAAGAGGATGTTATATAATTGGAATGAACTTGCAATTTTTTTTGTTTATTGCATTTTGAAATTTAGTTCAAAAATATTTACAGATGTTTTATGATGTATAGGTGCAACTTAAATTTTAAAATCACCTTGAATGTGCTGGGGGGAAACAAAACATTATGGTGATCACTATGTTCACACTATACTGTCAAAAAGTGCAGACTGATTCCTCATCCAATGTTGTATCTGATCACTTCCATGGCCACAGGTGTATAAAATCAAGCACTAGGCATGCAGACGCTTCTACAAACATTTGTGAAAGAATAGGTCGCTCTCAGGAGCTCAGTGAATTCAAGCGTGATGCCGTGATAGGTTGCCACCTGTGCAATAAGTTAATTCATGAAATTTCCTCACTACTAAATATTCCACGGTCAACTGTCAGTGTTATTACAACAAAGTAGAAGCAATTGGGAACAACAGTAATTCCGCCATGAAGTGGTAGCCCATGTAAAATCACAGAGCGTAGTCAGCACATACTGAGGTGCACAGTGCACTGAAGTCACCAACTTTCTGCAGAGTGAATAGCTACAAACTTTGTGTGGCCTTCAGATTAGCTCAAGAACAGTGCGTTGAGAGCTTCATGGAATGGGTTTCCATGGCCGAGCAGCTGCATCAAAGCCTACATCACCAAGTGCAATGCCAAGCATTGAATGCAGACTCTAGAGCAGTGGAGACGTGTTCTCTGGAGTGACAAATCACGCTTCTTTGTCTGGCAACCCGATGGACGAGTCTGGGTTTGATGGTTGCCAGAAGACAGTACTTGCCTGACTGCATTGTGCCAAGCGTAAAGTTTGGTGGAGGAGGTATTATGGTGTGGTGTTGTTTTTCAGGGATTGGGCTTGACCCTTTCTTAATGCTTCAGCATACCAAGACATTTTGCACAATTTTATGCTCCCAACTTTGTGGGAACCGTTTGGGGAAGGCCCCTTTCTGTTCCAACATGACTGCACACCAGTGCACAAAGCAAGGTCCATAAAGACATAGATGAGCGAGTTTGGTCTGGAGGAACCTGACTGGCCTGCACAGAGCCCTGACCTCAACCTGACAGATCATCTTTGGGATGAATTAGAGCGGAGACTGCGAGCCAGGCCTTCTCGTCCCAACATCAGTGCCTAACCTCACAAATGTGCTTCTAGAAGAATGGTCAAAATTTCCTATAAACACACTCCTAAACCTTGTGGAAAGCCTTCCCAGAAGAGTTGAAGCTGTTATAGCTGTGAAGGGTGGACCGACTCCATATTAAACCCTACGGATTAAGTAGGGATTAAGAATGGGATGTCATTAAAGTTAATGTGCATGATAAGGCAGACGACCCAAAACTTTTGGCAATATAATGTATCTTTGTGAGACAAAAGTGAAGTCATATAATGCAAAAGCTAAGGTCACTGACAGGTTGTTTGTACAATGTTACAGTCAGGGTGTCTATCAGAGAATCTTACTCCAACAAATTATTCCCTAAAGAAAAGGTAGCAAGTATGATATCAAACGCATTGTTTCCAGTACTGACTATTAAAGAATTGTAACTTTTGCTCTTTCCTTGATGTTTTTCCTGCCTAAGTGCTGTGTGTAATTATATTGTATGCACAAATAACAATATTTTGTAACATTTCATAGCTATATATTTGTGCATAGTATGACATATAACTTTCCGTTCTATCTGGTCTCATTTGTGATCAGTCTGTTTTTTTTACCTCAGACATATTAATGCTTCCATTGTTTGCAGAAAACATGAAAAGAGATAATAAGTGATATAATCACAGACATTTAATGTGACTGGGATAAAACAATGCAGCTGAAGCTTAGAAATGCCTAAATCCCTAAGAAGATAAGCCTTCTTCCATGTGTAAAATCTATTTTCAGGCCTTAAAGAAAGTTGTATATTACATACATTTGGTGGTCCAAATCAGTTAACAAAGTCTCTATTCAAATGGAGAGTGAAAATGATCTTCAGTATTGAATAGAATCACTGTTCAGGCTCAGCTCGGCTCGGCTCTGCTGGTCAAATGAAACCTTGAGAACAGGTGTTTCCAAAAGCTGCAACCAGACAGAAAGTTATTTGAAAATGATAAGACCATTAAGTACATTGGTGAGTTATATGAGTATGTTAGAGAAAACCAAAATACAATGTAGGCTGTTTAAATGCAAATGCTCAAAAGCTACTTATATACAAACCAAAATCATGATAAATGGGGATTATTCTAACTGTGTATAGCAGGGGTCTTTGACAGGGGTCTGCAATGATAGGCTACATCAGGTCAAATATTTGATCTCGAATTACTTTCAGAAGTATGCAAGTAATACAACATTTATTTGTATAATTGTCAGTCCCATAAATTATGTTAAGGGAAATTTAAGTGGTAACACTTTACAATAAGGTTGTATTAGTTAATGCATTAGTTAACATTAACTAATGATGAACTGCACTTATAAAGCATTTAATAATCTTTGTTAATGTTAATTTCAACATTTACTAATGCATTAATAAAATCTTGTTGACTTTAGTTAATGCACTGTGAACTAAAATGAACAGCTGTATTTTTAATAACTAACGTTAAAAAAGATTATTTAATGCTGAACAGAGGTGTTGTTTATGGTTAGTTTATGTTAACTAATGCGTTAACTAATGTTAACTAATACAACCTTATTGTAAAGTGTTACCATTGAAGTGTACAAACTTATGACTCTGTAGCAGTAATGATCCTTTTAATAGCTTTGCAATAAGCAACAAAAAATGATGTACATTCATGTATACACAAGATGATATTCGCTATTCACCAAGGGATTCTTGGGCTGAAAAAGTGTGAGGATCCCTGCTTGGATTGTAATTAGTTCCTCCTCTTTTGCCTTAAAACTCTATGGAGTCTTTCTTACATTGCAAATTATTTGCAAATATAACCTAATTAAACTAAATGAATAAGCATAAAAAAAAAACCATTTCATTTCTAATTATGAAAGTGATTTGTATTTCAGTTTGATACAGAAAAATGCTGGTTCAGCTCTGCTACCCTGAATATGTTCAGGTGAGTAATGATAAAAATGAGTCTGCTTGGCCACTTAAAAGTGTTCTCTGGGTATTTTGTGCATAATTGGGTTTGTCTACAGAGCTGTCTCTAAACGAAATGTCATCCTTGACTTAATTCATAGTTATTGCTTACAGCAACTTAGTGTCCTGATTTCAGAGAGTGCATGTTGTTCAAAGTGTGTGTGTGTGTGTGTGTGTGTGTGTGTGTGTGTGTGTGTGTGTGTGTGTGTGTGTGTGTGTGTGTGTGTGTGTGTGTGTGTGTGTGTGTGTGTGTGTGTGTGTGGACTGGTAATCCCTACGGTATGGGGACAAAATGTCCCCACAAAGATGGCAATATCCAAATTTTTGTCCTTGTGGGGACATTTTTTTGGTCCCCATGAGGAAAACATCTTATAAATCACACTAAGTGATGTTTTTGAAAAAGTAAAAATGCAGCAT
Organism: Gobiocypris rarus; assembly: GCA_023029165.1. Classification (NCBI taxonomy): domain Eukaryota; kingdom Metazoa; phylum Chordata; class Actinopteri; order Cypriniformes; family Gobionidae; genus Gobiocypris; species Gobiocypris rarus. The sequence goes on along the minus strand of CM040915.1, from coordinate 37,869,646 downwards.
GTCTCCTGTGATGGGTAGGTTTAGGGGCAGGGGCAGTGTAGGGGGATAGAAAATACGGTTTGTACGGTATAAAATGCATTACGCCTATGGAATGTCCCCATAAAACATGGAAACACAACATGTGTGTGTGTGTGTGTGTGTGTGTGTGTGTGTGTGTGTGTGTGTGTGTGTGTGTGTGTGTGTGTGTGTGTGTGTGTGTGTGTGTGTGTGTGTGTGTGTGTGTGTGTGTGTGTGTGTGTGTGTGTGTGTGTGTGTGTGTGTGTGTGTGTGTGTTGCCACCGTCACCAGTGTCCTCTGCTGTTGAAAGTCCCTGTGGCAGATCTCCACTTGGGTGTGTATTTGTTGCTAGGATACAGCAAACCCATGTAGTTCACCCCAAGCCTTCATGTAAATATGTACAGGACTTTGAATTGCAGCGTGAGGCACTTTAATTACCCAAATTACATTAAAAAGGACATATTACAGTCACTTGAGTTAAACACATAGTCTGTTGATGTCTGTGGAAACTGATGGCTAAAACCTGCCTAAAAATGTTACTGACCAATCCTACCCATACACTTAATGTAAGTCGCTAAAGGATTTGTGTGTTAAAGACACTTTTAAATGCAATTTCTATGTAAATTAATTATTTCATTTTCCTAATAAAAAATCTTATCACATCACATAGTTTAGCAATTTCTTTAAGGAAAAATGACAATGTGCTGGCAATGTCACATTTTTTCCAGCCAATACCAAGTTTAACTATTTTAGACTGAATAAACAGAAATAAATTGCATTTATTTTTTAAATTAAATTTAATTAAATGGTTTAATTTAAGAAATTAAACTTCAGTTCATTCATTTCATTCGTTCTGTAAAGCTTGTATAAGTTAGCAAAGGTAACAAAGGGGGAGGAGGTTAGTGAAGCATTATTTTATTAAAGCATTATTTATGTACCATTATAGTATTATTAATATTTAGAATTTTATTTTCGTTTTATCATTTCAGTTTTAATGTACATTTAAATGATAGTAGATTTATGTTTTTTTTTGTCATTGTTATAGTGTTTTGCTTTTTAAAATATTTCTGTTTTTATTTGATTAAATTTTTATTTCAGTTTTAGTCAGTTGACTGCTTCAACTTAAACCTATTTCATTCCTGTTAGTTGCCAAGATTAAGTTTTTCATATTTTTTTTGTATTTTATTTTTCAGCTTTTTTTTAATTAATAAAAACGATTCTTAAAGTTTAAAAAAAAAACTGAAGGGTGAAGGGACAGGGTTTGTTGTTGTTGTTTTTAGTAAAAATTAAAAATGCTGTTCTTACATTATATAGCCAAAAGTACCCCTCCAAATCATTGAACTGAGGTGTTCCGATCACTTCCATGGCCAAAGGTGTATAAAATCAAGCACTAGGCATGCAGACGCTTCTACAAACATTTGTGAAAGAATAGGTCGCTCTCAGGAGCTCAGTGAATTCAAGCGTGGTGCTGTGATAGGTTACCACCTGTGCAATAAGTTAATTCATGAAATTTCCTCACAACAAAATATTCTACAGTCAACTGTTATTGGTATTAAAACAAAGTGGAAGCAACTGGGAACAACAGTAACTTTGCCACGAAGTGGTAGGCCACGTAAAATCACAGAGCGGGTCAGCACATACTGAGGTGCACAGTGCGCTGAAGTTGCCAACTTTCTAGCTACAGACCTCCAAACTTTGTGTGGCCTTCAGATTAGCTCAAGAACAGTGTGTAGAGAGCTTCATGGAATGAGTTTCCATGGTCGAGCAGCTGCATCAAAGGTGTAAAGTATGCAGCCACTGGATTCTAGATTAGTGAAGACGTGTTTTCTGGAATGACCAATCAAGCTTCTCTGTCTGGCAGTCCGATGGACGAGTCTGGGTTTGGTGGTTGCCAGGAAACGCTACTTGCCTGACTGCATTTTGCCAAGTGTAAAGTTTGGAGGGGGATTATGGTGTGGGTTGTTGTTGTTGTTTTTTTTGGGGTTGGGCTTAGTGAAAGGAACTCCTAATGTCATGCTCCCAACTTTGTGGGAACAGTTTGGGAATGGCCTCTTCCTGTTCCAACATGACTGCGCACCAGTGCACAAAGCAAGGTCCATAAAGACATGGATGAGCGAGTTTGGTGTGGAGGAATTTGACTGGCCTGCACAGAGCCCTGACCTCAACCTGACAGATCACCTTTGGGATGAATTAGAGCGGAGACGAGCCAGGCCTTCTCGTCCAACATCAGTGCCTGACCTCACAAATGCACTTCTAGAAGAATGGTCAAAAATTCCTATAAACACACTCCTAAACCTTGTGGAAAGCCTTCCCAGAAGAGTTGAAGCTGTTATAGCTACAAAGGGGGAGCCAATTCCATATAAAACCCTACCAATTAAGAATGGGATGTCATTAAATTTCATGTGCATGTAAAGGCAGCTGTCCCAAAACTTTTGGCAATGTAGTGTATTTTAATCAAACCACAATTACATGAGTTTATATAGGATACAGCAATCCTGCATTTTAATTTTGACATCTATCTAATCACACTCTCTATAGTGCAACAGTAGAATTCCGGAGCAAAAACTCCATTAATTTTCTCGCCCTGTCGTAACCGTAATTACGAGATGGCAACCCATGACATTCTACCTGGAGCTGTTCAAATCCTCAGACTCGGATTTATGCGTTTCTATGTCAACACTATCAACGCCCAAATGAAACTGCAGTAGTCAAGTGGTACAACCAGAGCTCTGAAAGTTGTTTATGTTCATTGTTATTGTAATGTTATGTGCTTTGAGACATAGGCAAGCCAAGTTTATTTATATAGCACATTTCATACACAATGATAATTCCTCTAAAAGTCCTTTACATGAAAAGGAAAAAAATACATAAGACCATTAGAAATAAAAATAACAATAAATGCAGAGAATGCCCCTTGCTGGATGGAAGTGTCAAAGAGTTTCAATCAGAATATTCATCAGGTAGTTGTGCATTTAAATCCTTTCCAGTTCTGGTTCTCTTCACTTTTGGCTAAGTGAAGCTATCCCGCTCTCCCTTTCGGTCTCAACCACTAGCAATAATAATAAAAACCTTCCTACCTTTTTTGTTGTTTAGCCAGGGATGTCACCGAAGAATGATTGCCCACACACTTGGGATTGTCCCAGATGTATCCCTGGCAAACAACCCTGTATCTATCTCTATTTTGTTGTTTTTAACTAAAGCTTAATCCCTAACTGCCTAAATCACTAAGTTTGGGGATCCTCTATCTGACGTGGAAGAGACAATGTAATGTAAGGTTTATTGGTGCCACTAGATCTACTTATCCAATGGATTTTCATTCTGTGGGGGTACCCCAACACCAATACACCTCCCACCGGAGCTTGTTCCATGTGCTGCCTTGCCTTTAACGGCTTACAGCGACTTCTTATAGTCCCAGTATAATTAGGTAATTTAACGCTGTCTCTGCTGTGTGCTTTGCGTTCATGTGTTTTAAGGAAAGCACGTCTTTGTAGAATGCTCTGAAAGGGGGGTGGGATCTTATGTTTTCAAAGCTAGCAAATCTAGCTAATGCTAACCTGTCCGAATTTGCCTACCCTACTTTAACATATATCATAATTTAACATGTATAATAAAAATTTGAATAACTGTAATCTGCTTCCCCTGTACATCACTGTACAATAATGTAGTACTCTCTTTATGCAGGCTGTTACATATTGTACTGTAGTAATGGGGGCAGGGGTAGAGGGATGGCAATGATAGGCTGGTGGTGATATCCAGGACACATTCAGAGCATTGGGACTGCTTGCTTTCTTTACGGGTTACCTCTTATCTAAAATCATCACAGGAGAATAAAGCTGTAGACAGTGCTAGCAAAGATAACTTCCTTTAAATGCAGAATGTGAAAAATTAATAAAGCCCTGAATCATTCATGAAGGCTTGATGAGTGCTGTCAGCGTGGGAGGTGTATTCAAATGTAACAGCTAAACTGCATCATGGGATGCTGTGATTTGTTATTCTCAAGCCATGTGGCAAAAGCTGGAAAATTATATTCTACCCCAAACTAAAATAAACATAATCTGCTTTGGCAGACATGAAAGATAAGCACATGGCTGGAAGATGTTGTGGCATTCAAAAATGCTTTGTTGACAGATTAAACAATGACCCCATTATGCCATACCCTCTGCATTATATCCCACTGTATTTTCTGCTCATGATAAATGATGAACAGGCAGTTGCCATGGCGACCATCTCTAGTCAAGCATTTGGAGCGCAAAGAGTAAGATATAGAAATGAAAAGGGGGGAAGGGTGAGGGATGGGGCAAAAAGTGTGGTTTGCTGAGTCTTGGCTTGTGTCTGGAAGGCCTTTGTTCAATGTGTGGGTGCTGAAGCTGCAGTATTTCATCTGACCCAGAGCAGCCTGGGGAATGGGGCTAATGACACGCAAACTATCAATCTGTCTTTTTTCCGCTGATGAAGGGACACTCATATACACTTGTTTTAATTGGGAATCCTTCTGCCGACCTCTCCAAGCAAGAGTGCCAGACCAAAATCAGCTTTTTCACAATGACTTGCAAAGGTTTATTGGTTTCACTTAACTGACCAGTTTATGAAGGAGAATATTCTATTCTATTCTATTCTATTCTATTCTATTCTATTCTATTCTATTCTATTATATTCTCAAATTAACAAGTTTTCTTCTGGTGTTACTGATAATGCTTGATTAAACAATTGCCAAAAGAACTGGGACATCCCTCCAAATCATTGAACTGAGGTGTTCTGATCACTTCCATGGCCACAGGTGTATAAAATCAAGCACTAGGCATGCAGACGCTTCTACAAACATTTGTGAAAAAATGGGTCGCTCTCAGGAGCTCAGTGAATTCAAGCGTGATGCCGTGATATGTTGCCACCTGTGCAATAAGTCCATTCATGAAATTTCCTCACCACTAAATATTCTACAGTCAACTGTTATTGGTATTATAACAAAGTGGAAGCAACTGGAAACAACAGCAACAGGCCTCATAAAATCACAGAGCAGTGTCAGCGTATGCTGAAGTGAACAGTGAGCAGAAGTCGCCAACTTTCTGCAGAGTCAAAAGCTACAGACCTCAAACTTTTTGTGGCCTTCAGGTTAGCTCAAGAACAGTGCGTTGAGAGCTTTATGAAATGGGTTTCCATGGCCGAGCAGCTGCATCAAAGCCTACATCACCAAGTGCAATGCCAAGCGTCGGATGCAGTGGTGGAAAGCACACCGCCACTGGACTATAGAGCAGTGGAGACACTGTTCTCTGGAGTGACAAATCACAATTCTCTGTCGGGCAATCCGATGGATGAGTTTGGGTTTGGTGGTTGCCAGGAGAACAGTCCTTGCCTGACTGCATTGTGCCAAGTGTAAAGTTTGGTGGAGCGGAGATTATGGTGTGGGGTTGTGTGGCAAGCAGTATGAGGCAGTGGGACTGTAATACACAAGACTGGTGTGGCGCCCAACTGGCGCTCATTATCCCTCAAGCCAACGGCCTCATCCTGCTTGCCACAGGTTGTTTTTCAGGGGTTGGGCTTGGCCCCTAGTTCCAGTGAAAGAATGACCCATGACATTTTGGACAATTTCATGCTCCCAACTTTGTGGGAACAGTTTGGGGATGGTCCCTTCCTGTTCCAACATGCAAGGTCCATAAAGACATGGATGAGCGAGTTTGGTGTGGAGGAACCTGACTGCCCTGCACAGAGCCCTGACCTCAACCTGACAGATCACCTTTGGGATGAATTAGAGCGGAGACTGCGAGCCAGGCCTTCTCGTCCAACATCAGTGCCTGACCTCACAAATGCACTTCTAGAAGAATGGTCAAAAAATGCTATAAACACACCCCTAAACCTTATGGAAAGCCTTCCCAGAAGAGTTGAAGCTGTTATAGCTGCGAACGGTGGGCCAACTCCATATTAAACTCTAAGGATTAAGAATGGGATGTCATTTAAATTAATGTGCATGTAAAGGCAGGCATCCCAAAACTTTTGGCAATAGTGTATATTATTAATGACTATAGCAAAAAGGTTGGATTATTAGCATTTCTCTAAAAAGGGAAAACACAAATTTGTGGCACTCTGCGTAGATCAAAGTATAAACAATTCTTTTCTTTTTTTTAAGTGGTGTTCTGACCAAAGGATGAACAATAGAGCATTTGAGATAATAAAAAAGGGGGAGGGAAACAAATACATACTTTAGAAGATATCAAACATGCGTTCATGGACACAAAACATTACCACTTTAAGTAATAAAAAGAACAATATTGTACTTATTTAAGGATATACATTTTTACCGTTTTGAAAGGTCTGTGCATGTGTGTTTTGAGTGGGTGTGTGAATGTGAATGTATTAGTTTCTGTTTGCCTTTACCCGGATCTGGGCCTTTTGTGCTGTGGGAATAGCTTGTGTTTTAAAGGTACTAGTTGTTGCCTGGCACCATTAATGTGTAAGACAAGGCTTTGCCACAGCTGGACTCATTGTACCTGCAAAATTGCTATTATGATCAAAGGCATGAATGCAACATGAGAAGCCGGAGTCTCAAAGGACAGAAGCTTTGCACAGAAAACATATCACACAAACACAAACTCTGTCTGTACAGATCCACACATTGGCCAGACTTTTCACACTTTAAGTATAATTGTTTTCCACACTCAGTTTTATTAACTCTTCATTTAATTACCATATAAAATATAAGTATTTGTCAAGGTTAATGCGTTTCAAGCTTAATTTCAGTCTTGCACTGCTAATAATCATCCCTGTAGAATTCAACACTTACTATATGTGAACAGGCAATAATTTACACAGTAATGCTGTTATGTTTGGTTCTGAGGAAAGGGATTGAAACATTTATATCATGGTTTTAAAATTTAACTTAATACACACCATTCAAAAGTTTTGGGGTCAGGAAAAAAAAAGTAATGTATTTCTGTAATGGCAAAGCTGACTTTTCAGCAGCCATTACACCGGTTTTCAGTGTCATGTGATCTTTTAGAAATCATTGTAATATGCTCAATAAATATTTCTAATTATTATCAATTATTATCAGTTTTGTGTGTGTGTGTGTGTGTGTGTGTGTGTGTGTGTGTGTGTGTGTGTGTGTGTGTGTGTGTGTGTGTGTGTGTGTGTGTGTGTGTGTGTGTGTGTGTGTGTGTGTGTGTGTGGGCATGTTTTTGTGAAATATCAGGTCACAAATGTGTATAATGACATGGGTATGACATAGGTATTACAAAAAGAGGGTGAACTATGAGGACGTTCCCCATGTCATAACTTTTCATAATGCTTATAAATCACACAGGATGAGGTTTTTTTCACAGAAAGTAAACTGCACAGTCTCCTGTGATGGGTAGGTTTAGGGGCAGGGGCAGTGTAGGGGGATAGAAAATACGGTTTGTACAGTATAAAATGCATTACGCCTATGGAATGTCCCCACATTTCACAAAAACAAACATGTGTGTGCGTGCATGCGTGTGTGTGTCCTTATTTGTGTAATCTATTGATTACTATTAAACATGTGTTGAAGACCATAAAGGCTTACTGTACATTAGAAAAGTAGAAAGCCTTTACTATGCATGTCCAGGTGCTGGAGTCTGATTAGAGCAGACAGTAAACCGCACCCTCTCCCACCCTCTTAGTTAGCCAATACACGGCCCCTGAGGAGAGCCGAGACATCCTCATACACCTCCAAACACAGCATGGACAGAGCATGGGATAACTTTAACAAAGTTCATCGAAATCCCTGAAGTGAGAGTAACATGACAGTAATGAGCCATGGTCAGGAGGTCAGTGTTTTTACTACAACAAACTTTCATAACCTTCAGTGATTTACTGGAAAACAACATGTACTGAAACTTCACTGAAATGGATATGAAAGACACTGGGGTGGTGGAGAAGGACAGTGATCATAGTAACGCTCAATACTGTAATAAAATATACCAAGTATAACACAAAAATCAGTTCTCTACCTTTTCCCAAAATATCAGACTTTTACAGTAACAGTCAACATCTATTTTTGTGTAAGATGAGTAAAAAAATATTCCTATTTTCAAACCTTGACTTTTGAAGGCTTAATATTTCATTGTTATTAATGGTCCCTCCCTTTACTGTAATACAAAGAGAGCTACAGGATCAATTGGAAATGACTTCCACATTAGAACCCTGGAAAGAGAGAGCAGAATTAATTATGATAGCATGATAAAAAATGCAGTGTTCTCTCTAATTGCAGCAACACTTTTCCATTTGCATTGTTGTGGCTTCCATTCATTTGTTGCCACTTCCATTTGGGAAAGTATATTTGACACTATTCCAAACCTGTTTGTAACTTACATTTTTGTGTTTATTGTGACAAAAAAGGTAAATACTTCAAGACAAAACTAATTCAAAAGCAAGTTGCTAAATGTATAAAATAGTGAGGTTCAGCACTTTGTTGATGAAGAATTGAGTCTGCTTCCTTTTTTTTTTGCTTTAGTGGATCTCCATCGAACACTGGAATCTCTCTGGAGGGGAGTAAAGTTTTTGCTGTAAAACCAAAAGCAATTCTGCCCCACATTTGGAAAGTCAGATATTGCTATTTCAACCAGCAGATGGATTTTGAATAGTCTTATAATTTTTTAAGATGTTGCTGTCACATCCTCAAAATTCTACTTTCTTTGTGCAACTTGATGGGGTTTTGAAGGTTAAAGCATCCTTTGCAATGGAGTTTTCAGGATAGATCCAAGTTCAACAAATTCAAAAGATGGCATTGTCCCTTTCAAGACTCTCATTCATGCCATCCTTAGGTTAATAAGATGGTGGAGAAATGACAGATCACACTTGTAGACTTGGGCATGCAGTTGTTTTAAAGTCTTCTAAGACCTAGTTTAGTTTTGTTTGCAGCTGTCACTTTCCAAATGTACTGTTTCCAGTCTCATGTTCAGAGCAGCGTTTCCATCCAAGTGCATGTTTTTGTTTTAATGCAGTTTTGTGAGCAAGAAAAGGCTTTATCAGCAGCTACTTTTATTTTCATTGAGGACATGGATGATGATATATTTGAGCTGTGAGAACCACAAGATTTGTGTGATTTTTTGGACACATTTGAAGCACTATCTTTTGGCTCGATAAGTGTTTGTGGATACTTTTGAACATTTTTCCACATCTGCAGTTCACTCAAAGTTCTCAAATGTAACCATTTTAGCCTCAAACCAGTCAATGCACTCATTTTCTCTGATATCATCAGTTAGTTGCTGCACAAGCTTATGAGCAGTGAAGTGCCATACAAAATGCCTCCACAATTATTTTCATTGATTCCACATCACCACCTGACAACAAGTCATGCTTTCACTTCATTCATCCAACGTGTGCACACAAAGCTTTCCCCTATGCATAGAACTGAGGGATGAGATGCTTTGTTCAACATTTTCATTTTGAGACGTTTCATCAGCCATGCACAAACAAGCACAATTAGGAATCGAGATATCCGCAGGATCAGCAAGCCATAATATGCACATAAGCATCAGCTTCTTGTAACATGTTTCAGAATCTTTTGAAAGCTATCGATGCATTTCACTAATGGCTTGTTCATTCCAAATGTAGGCCTTGATTGGGCCCACCACAGGCATGCATGTCCTTCTTGGGAGTTTTTTTACTAAATGTGGCCTTTCATTTGTTGCCACTTTCATGTTAGGTGACCATATTTTGATTACCAAAAACCAGGACACTCGCCCTGGCAATGAGATACTCAAATGATTCTCGAGTGCCAGACAATTTAATGGCCCAATGGAAAATAATGAAAACCAGGACATTTTCATAGCCAGGATGGCCAGGACAGGACTTGAAAACAGGACATGTACTGGGAAAACAAGAAGTTTGGTCACCCTATTCCATGTGGAAAAAAATATATTTGAAACTACTCCAAACGTGTTTGTATTTATTGTGATAAAAAGTTGAATACTTGAAGGCAAAACTGTGATTCAAAATCTAGGTGCCATGCGGGGGGTGGGGTGGTGGGAATCTCCCTTCTCACTGCCTATTACCACATCACATACTGTTTAAGATGGCTGCCTGCAGGAAATGCCCAAATGGATGCAGTTCCTCTCATTTCCTTTCCCACAGGAAGTATAGTGACAGATAGTGGCATAAACAAGCAATAGACTATCAATGAAGAAATTGCATTGTGAAACAATATTAGTAATTGTATGGCTCCTAGATAGCTCAAGAGTATATAACTGACAATCAATGATTGTGCTAAGCTGATGTCTTTATAACGCTTTGGATGCTGTATTAGTCAAGAATGATGCATTCCATTCCACTGCTATCACGGTGGCCATTTACAGTGGGTACGGAAAGTATTCAGACCCCCTTAAATTTTTTCACTCTTTGTTATATTGCAACCATTTGCTAAGTTCATTTTTGTTTTTTTCATTAATGTACACACAGCACCCCATATTGTTAGAAAACACAGAATTGTTGACATTTTTGCAGATTATTAAAAATAGAAAAACTGAAATATCATATGGTCCTAAGTATTCAGACCCTTAGCTCAGAATTTAGAAGAAGCACTCTTTTTGGGAAAGATGCAACAAGTTTTTCACACCTGGATTTGGGGATCCTCTGCCATTCCTCCTTGCAGATCCTCTCCTGTTCTGTCAGGTTGGATGGTAAACGTTGGTGGACAGCCATTTTCAGGTCTCTCCAGAGATGCTCAATTGGATTTAAGTCAGGGCTCTGGCTGGGCCATTCAAGAACAGTCACAGATTTGTTGTGAAGCCACTCCTTCATTATTTCAGCTGTGTGCTTAGGGTCATTGTCTTGTTGGAAGGTGAACCTTCGGCCCAGTCTGAGGTCTTGAGCACTCTAGAGAAGGTTTTTGTCCAGGATATCCCTGTGGCCGCATTCATCGTCATCCTGTCCCTGCAGTTCATAAACACCCCCACAGCATGATGCTGCCACCACCATGCTTCACTGTTGGGACAGTATTGGACAGGTGATGAGCAAGTGCCTGTTTTTCTCCACACATACCGCTTAGAATTAAGGCCAGAGAATCTTATTTCTCACCATCTTGGAGTCCTTCAGGTGTTTTTTAGCAAACTCCATGCAGGCTTTCATGTGTCTTGCACTGAGGAGAGGCTTCCGTCGGGCCACTCTGCCATAAAGCCCCGACTGGTGGAGTGCTGCAGTGATGGTTGACTTTCTACAACTTTCTTCCATCTCCCGATTGCATCTCTGGAGCTCAGCCACAGTGATCAAGGCTCTTCTCCCCCAATAGCTCAGTTTGACCGGACGGCCAGCTCTAGGAAGGGTTTTGGTCATCCCAAACATTTAAGGATGGACAGCACCTGAGTTAAATATATGAGTGTCACAGCAAAGGGTCTAAATACTTAGGACCATGTGATATTTCAGTTTTTCTTTTTAATAAACCTGCAAAAATGTCAACAATTCTGTGTTTTTCTGTCAATATGGGGTGCTGTGTGTACATTAATGAGAAAAAAAGAACTTAAATGATTTTAGCATTTGGCTGCAATATAACAGAGTGAAACATTTCAGGGGGTCTGGAAACTTTCCGTACCCACTGTTCTCTTCAGAATATCATGTGCATGCCTCCAAAATATATACAGCAATTGGTATAATACAGATCTTTTGTAGATGTTGCATAAGAGTAAAGTTACAGTGACACACCCTGCTAATCACACTGTTGCCTGCCCTCTTATCTTCTGTCTAACAGCCATGACTGGACTTCCTAACCTTGCATGACTCTAGATGGCACATGATTACATATACACTGCTCGTCAAAAGTTTGGAGTCAGTAAGAAAGAAATGAATACTTTTATTAATTAAGGACACATTCACTTGATTAAAAGTGACAGACATTTATAATGTTACAAAAGATTACTATTTCAAATAAAATGTATCCCAAAAATAAAAACAATTATAATTGTATATGTATACAGTGAGGAAAATAAGTATTTGAACACCCTGCTATGTTTCAAGTTCTCCCACTTGGAAATCATGGAGGGTTCTGAAATTGTCATCCTTGGTGCATGTCCACTGTGAGAGACATAATCTAAATTTAAAAAATCCAAAAATCACAATATATGATTTTTTAACTATTTATTTGTATCTGTAAATAAGTATTTGAACACCTGTCTATCAGCTAGAATTCTGACCCTCAAAGACCCATTAGTCTGCCTTTAAAAATGTCCACCTCCACTCCATTTATTATCCTAAATTAGATGCACCTGTTTGAGGTCGTTAGCTGCGTAAAGACACCTGTCCACCCCATACAATCAGTAAGAATCCAACTACTAACATGGCCAAGACCAAAGAGCTGTCCAAAGACACTAGAGACAAAATTGTACACCTCCACAAGGCTGGAAAGGGCTACGGGGAAATTGCCAAGCAGCTTGGTAAAAAAAGGTCCACTGTTGGAGCAATCATTAAAAATTGGAAGAAGCTAAAGATGATTGTCAATCTCCCTCGAACTTGGGCTCCATGCAAGATCTCACCTCCTGGGGTCTCAATGATCCTAAGAAAGGTGAGAAATCAGCCCAGAACTACATGGGAGGAGCTGGTCAATGACCTAAAAAGAGCTGGGACCACCTTTTCCAATGTTACTGTTGGAAATACACTAAGATGTCATGGTTTGAAATCATGCATGGCACAGAAGGTTCCCTTGCTTAAACCAGCACATGTCCATGCCCGTCTTAAGTTTGCCAATGACCATTTGGATGATCCAGAAGAGTCATGGGAGAAAGTCATGAGGTCAGATGAGACCAAATTAGAACTTTTTGGTCATAATTCCACTAAACGTGTTTCGAGGAAGAAGAATGATGAGTACCATCCCAAGAACACCATCCCTACTGTGAAGCATGGGGGTGGTAGCATCGTGCTTTGGGGGTGTTTTTCTGCACATGGGACAGGGCGACTGCACTGTATTAAGGAGAGGATGACTGGGGCCATGTATTGCGATATTTTGGGGAACAACCTCCTTCCCTCAGTTAGAGCATTGAAGATGGGTCGAGGCTGGGTCTTCCAACATGACAATGACCCGAAGCACACAGCCAGGATAACAAAGGAGTGGCTCTGTAAGAAGCATATTAAGGTTCTGGCGTGGCCTAGCCAGTCTCCAGACCTAAACCCAATAGAGAATCTTTGGAGGGAGCTCAAACTCCATGTTTTTCAGCAACAGGCCAGAAACCTGACTGATCTAGAGATGATCTGTGTGGAGGAGTGGGCCAAAATCCCTCCTGCAGTGTGTGCAAACCTGTTGAAAAACTACAGGAAACGTTTGACCTCTGTAATTGCAAACAAAGGCTACTGAACCAAATATTATCATTGATTTTCTCAGGTATTCAAATACTTATTTGCAGCTGTATCATACAAATAAATAGTTAAAAAATCATACATTGTGATTTCTGGATTTTTTTTTAGATTATGTCTCTCACAGTGGACATGCACCTACGATGACAATTTCAGACCCCTCAATGATTTCTAAGTGGGAGAACTTACAAAATATCAGTTGCAATGTATATATTAAGCTGCACAATGGTTTTTAAAATTGATAATAATAAATGTTTCTTGAGCACCAAATCAGCATGATTTCTGAATGTCATGAAACAACGAGACCAGCCAATGAGGGTAGGCGAGGTGTGTGCTTATGTGTGTGTCTTGATGAGGTGATCAGTGGCAGGATGGCTGAAGTGCAGGTGAGGACCAGGAGGGATGCTGGGAAATGTAGCTTTTAGCGTGAGTTCTAGGAAGACTCAAATGCCATGTCATTCATTGATACGAGTTGCCCTTGCCAATCACTGCTTGACACCTGAGCACTGAATTCTCTGTTTCACTCTTGCAGTTGATGACGCTGACGTTCCCCTCCATCCTCCCCACCACCACCAGGTTGGTCCCTGTCCATCCATCAACATAGGCAGGATCAGCCAAATCTGCATCCTCAGGATTTGGACTTTTCTATACAACTAAACATGAATCATTGTAGCTCACTACCATCTGTTAATACTTTACAGAATAAATACCATGCAAATTTTCACCTGCCCTTTGAGTCTTTATGGTAGAAGTGTTCAGAGTGTATATCAGTGAAGAAGGTGATCACTGATGAACTTTTGTGACAAGGATCACGTGATGTGAAAATTTGCCATCACAGGAATAAATTACATTTGAAACTATATTAAAATATATATGTTGTTTTAAATTGTAATAAACACAATTAAAAAAAAAACAAAACAAGCTCAGTGAAATATTTAGAATTTCAATGGTTCATGTTTAAATAGTTTCAGCAGTAGTAGTATTATGGCTGTCCTTCAACATTTGACCATTGTTACTGTCAAAATAATAGTGATAATGATTTTTATGTATATAGTGCCTTTCCGAAACTCAAGCAAGCTTTGCAATAAATCATACAGTCATACAACCAATCATATCCCAGCAAGCAGTTTTGCGTTTAAAAACGTCTAATAGCTGTCCAAACACAGCTCTGACATCTATGGCTAAAACTAGGCCAAATTTGGGCCGTCAGTTAAAATGTATTCATCTAACAATAGCCCAAGAGTAGACTGTAGACATCTAGAACATGAACACGTCAAAGAAATGAAATCAAACATCTTGTAATCACTGTTGACTTTGCTTACATAATGGAATATCATGTATCTTGCAAGTTATTATAGGCAAAAACAACATGTAACCAAATTCAAGGTTATTTTGGCGAGACGTGGGTTACTCATAGCCAGACTATATCAGGTCTATAGTTAACAGAGACATTCAAATCATACATAGAAAGGTAGATCATATAAACATACAAACACAGTGAGCGATACATGAAGCAGATACACATTATAATTGATAATAATCGGAGAAGAAATGTTTTGAGCTGAGATTTGAATTCAAGAGAGGTAGTTGTACTAAGTGTCAGGGCGGGTGAGTTAGCTTCCTCTTGATTCTGCAAGTTGCAATAGATGTGCAACAGGACTAATTAAGCAATCCATGTTAAATCATTTTGCTACTTTTGAGAATATATAGCTGGTCCTGTGAATTCTTCTGCTTGAAGAGAGCATTTTCTTCCTCTGTATGCTCACACAGTTGTATATTGATCAGCACCTCATGTACAATGCATTATGGATTACTCACAGGTTACATACTGGCCATATCAAGCCAGTGCTTCTGAACAAAACTTCCTCAAACCTTTTCATTTGATGTCTTTTATTTTTCTTTTTCTACAATGTTTAAGCTCTGTTCCTGCATGTGAGAAGAAACAGTGGGCTGTCCTGCTAGTCATTTTCAGGTGGTGTGCTGGTGGAGTTCTCAAATGGTGCTTCAAAAGCCAGTGGAAAAAGAACCTGATCTGTCCTCTGAAATCCAATCTTCAATGGTTTTATTGTTTGGATAAAGAGGCTTTATTCTAGACCACTTATCCACAGTTCTCCTAATGGCGCTGTCCATTTCTGCAGAACTATTAAGATAATTAAAAAAGAGGATCTCACTAATTCAGTCTGTCCCTTTGACTGTTATTTGTGTACTTTTCTTTATTTCTTTCTTTCTTGTAGTCCAGTCTCAGTACTATGGAAGTTTGTTTCTACCACAGAATAGAAAATTCTTTTCTCTTAGAATTATGAGACAATTGTGAGAAGAAAAAAAAAAATCAGAATAGTTTTATTTATTTATTTATTTATTTATTTATTCATTGCATGCTGTATATTTTTTATTTGTTTTATATTTTATTTCAATTTATTTTAATTTACTATATTTTGTCTTGTCTTGTCTTTTTATTTTTTATTTGATTGACATCATTTCCAGTGTTATGGAAAAAGCAGCACAATAGCAGCTCTTCTTGAGGGACTGTACTGTGCCGCTGTGGCATAGGCATTATTTGTGCTGTCATGCTGAAGTAATCGTGGCACGTTGCTGTGATTTGTGCAACAGCCTTGTATCAAGCATTTCACTTTTTGCTTTGCTATATGTCTAATGCTAGATGATATGCTAGATTTTAATTGTATAGTTGTGTATGGATTGTATGTGGGGAATGCAATGTCTTTGATACATTTATTCATCTGACATCGGTTTAAATTAAATGGGATAAAACAGCTTTAATATACTTAAGCATGTGGTTATTATGATCTTAACTCAAATGAGTCTTTATATTTGCTATTTGTTTCTTTTCTGTGTTCTTTTTTAGTCCTTCCTGCCATTTCATCTCCTGCTTTTCAGATTCATCCTCCCTTCCTCTATTTGTTATCTCTATATCCTCTGATCTCAAACCTGTGCTTCACTTTATCCTGTCTGTATCTCAGTGATTTTGTCTGAAAATCTCAGTGTTTTGCTGTGCTCTGACCTCCAACTCAGTCTGTTCATATAGTCCTTCTCCATTTTCTCATTATATTCCTCCTGTTTGTTTTCAAGTCAGAATGTTTTGGTGAGAGCAGCCATTGGACAAACTGTACTAAGCTGTAGATAGTAAGTAATTATTAATAACAAGTAATTTATCACTCAAGCTCATTAGAAGATCTTGTGTTGAAGGCTTCTCTGCAAGGCAACTGCAGTGGATTGTGCAGCCAAATGTTGCTTTGTACCACTAAAGATGATGCCAACCCAGATTCAAGACCGCCATAAGCAAGTGTCCTCAGCAAAGCATGGGTTGCATAAGTAAGTCTGGATACTGACAAAGAGCATTAGCCATGTGTTAATGAGACACTGACTGGCATCCAAAACTGCGCTCATCTGTGGTGATGTGCCAGCTTCCAAGATAAAGGCCTCTCTCAGCCTCTATGACAATATCTCTGGGTAATGATCTCATTATTTCTCCATGATAACAGAGCACTGAACTGACATGGACCGGAGTGTGCTTGACAGATATTGATCTTGAATGGTCTCACATTACACATTTCCTCTTTTACTGCTGAAATGGTTCTTGATAATTACTTCAAACCACAGTTAGCAGAAATTTGCATGAGGAAAACCTGCTTTGCTTTTTGCATGGCCTTTTGACAAATATACATATATAGAAGGACCTACTATATCTGTATATTTTACAAAAAGTCCATGCGAAAAGCAAAGCAGGTTTAGTTTGTTAAAACCCAAAAGTTTGGTAGTCTGCAGTAAGGGTTCTTTGTCTCAGTGTCTTATCTGATCTGTTATTTAACTCTTTTGCTCAGGATAAAAAGTGCAGGAAACATATCTTGAATGTCACTGGGGCGGTACCCTAAGGTACAAAACCAAAAAGGTACTGATATGTCCATAGGACATAGGACTTTTTTCTTTTTCTTTTTTTTTACTACAGAGTCAACCGGTTACCAACATTCTTCAGAATATCTTCTTAAGAAGAGAGAAACTCATACAGGTTTGGAACAGTATAAGAATTATGGCAGAATTTTAATTTGGGTGAACAATCCTTTTAATTTGTACAATGTGAATTAAGGTATTAGTATATACTAATCAGGCATAACATCATGACAGGTGAAGTGAATAACACTGATTATCTCTTCATCACGGCACCTGATAGTGGGTGGGATATATTAGGCAGCAAGTGAACATTTTGTCCTCAAAGTTGCTGTGTTAGTAGCAGGAAAAATGGGCAAGCGTAAGGATTTGAGTGAGTTTGACAAGAGCCAAATTGTGATGACTAGACTGAGTCAGAGCATCTCCAAAACTGCAGCTCCTGTGGGGTGTTCCTGGTCTGCAGTGGTCAGAATCTATCAAAAGTGGTCCAAGGAAGGAACAATGGTGAACCGGCAACAGGGTCATAGATGTAGGTCCACTAATGGACGTGCATGGGGAGCGAAGGCTGGCCTGTGTGGTAAATTAATAATAAATTAATATAGTATAAATTAACAATAATATATTATGATCAAACTTTAATAACATTGAACAATAGTATATTTAATAATAAATAACATTTCTTAAATGCCGTAAAAAAATAGTATTCATTGTTAAATTATGATACTTAATTGGATTACCTAATGTTAATGGTTTGATCTTATTGTATTGCTATAACAAAACTTAAATTCTGTATTAAAGCTGATCTCAACATCAGTTTGTATCGTGCATTCTACGATGGAAAGAAAACAATCACAGGAAGTCTAGTTTAAAATATATTTATTTATTGCTGATAAAATTCCTAATACATGATTGTTTACATATAATAGGCTATTTGTTTGCAATAATGCTCAATTATCTTTATTATAGTACCTACGGAAGAAAATCATGTTACACCATTCTTAAAAACAATCTTTAAAAGCCAATCCCTTGAAATTCCTCTTTATAAATAATGACAATTTATTGCATTTAGTGAGTGCTTTCCTGTAGGTATTTCGGCTTCAACACATCCAGTCATTCACACATTTAACACATGTTCACACATTGCCATAAACCCAAACCATAATGTCTTTCCTACTGAATAACACAGAGTATAGTGCAATTCCGCAAAGCTAGAAAGTGTACCAATAAAGCGCATAGAGAAGCGATCAAAAATCAACTGGGATTTAAATAGTCTAGCATATGTCCAGTTTACATAACAGCTGCCGGGGAATGTAGGTAACTAACCACTGTTTAAGCATTATAGATATTATTCCTCATGTTAAATAATAATATGGGCATTTATGACAAACAGACAGTTTTAGAAGATTAGATCCAGCTTTCTTGTTATCAACACTGCGATGTAAGCAAGGGCCTGGATTGAGAACACATACTGTGATGTTTCAGTAGCAATTTCACTGGGAATGTTTTTGTGAACCAGTCAAAAGCACCATGATCAGAAGGCGAGTGGGAGGGCTGTGGCTTCGATACTGCTGTTTACTTAAAGGATGCACGGACTTTGCGTCCCTTGAGAGGTTGAGGGGGTCTGTAGTTGTCAACCATGCAGCAAGGTGCCTCTCCTTCCGGTGTGAACAGCAGGCTACGGAATTTAGCCATCTAAAGTAAGACAGAGAAAGAGAGACAGTTAGATTGTTTTCTCTTGGATTGTGGTGTTTAGTGTGTTGTTGGCAGTCTTTCAGAGCCTTATTACACCCTATATTTACTATATTTAGCTCCATGCTCATTCATAGAGCACTTGCCAGAGTTCCTGTGCAGCCGTTAGACTATTCTGACTAACCACTGGAGACTAAAATAACCACTGCAGGCTAACAGCACTGCCTACACCAGGGACAGGTAATGAATAGGGTCATTTTTGCAAGCATAATGTCACTCTATATATGATCTTGCTGATGCAGAATTGTCAACCCGATCTCACGGCAATTGTACATATTTTACGAGGTGGCTAATTGCATTTAATTTGCGACCTCACTCGTACAAATTCATATGATTTTTACTAAATCGTACATATTTGACGAGTTGGCAAATTCGTATGAATTCGCAGAATGACCTACCTCAACCCCGCCCCTAAACCTACCCATCACTGGGGTTTAGGCAAAACGCATTTAATTCAGATGCGAGTGAGGTCGTACAAATTTGTACGAAATAGCCACCTCGTAAAATATGAACAAATTGGTCGTGAGATAGCGTTGGAATTGTCAATACGAGCTTTATAACTTCTTAATAATTGTGCTACACCAAATTTAGCTCATACACATTTTTGGAAAGGGGACATAAAGACGATTAACACATGTGGTCTGTGATGGTTGTGCAAATGTTATGGTAGTAATGTCACCTTAATGAAAAACAAGTTGGTCAAATGTTTTAATATTTTTGACAGAAGTCGTTAACATGTCCAGATGTTAACCTAGGTGACTTTTATTTCATTAAAATACAGAGAAAAACAGTAATATTGTGAAATATTATTATAATTCAGAATAATTGTTTTCTATTTTAATACATTTAAAAATGTAATTTATTCCTGTGATGGAAAAGCTGAATTTTCAGCATTATTTTTCTAATATGCAGATGTGGTACTGAGGTGAATACAAAAATCTTTTTACTAACTCCAAACATCTGAACGTTAGTATATATTATAATATTCTGTATATATTTAGTTATTCAAAGTGTGTCCAGAATTTTTAGTTTGGTGTATTGTAGAATACGTATTTTTCTTTCTACATTTTAATTACTTTGCCTTTAATTGACCTTGCCTTTGATAAATAAATCATAAAATAACAATATTTAGACTGTCTTAGTTCCTCTCCAGTACTGAATGCATGGGTGTTGGCTACTATCTTCAAGGCACAAGCCTGACTTTAATGTGATATTGGCTGTCAGGCAAGCAATATATTTAAGATAAAGTAATCTTGTGGAAGCAGAAACCTGGAGCACGACCCTCCCAGTTTAAAAGTAGGAGTGACGTTAAATGTTGAGACCTCATTTGTGCTATAATGTAAGCAGACAGTATTTGTTTAGTTATTTATTAACTTTTTTATCAACTCAAGTGGCAAAACTGTATTAAACATGTTCCCCTTCCGAATCAAGTGGACAAAATCATGTAATGGTGACTCAAAATAGCATAAGATACTTAAGACAAGGACTAGATGTAGATGACTCTGTCTGTAATTTTAAGTACACAAATGAGAGTGTGAAAGCATAGATGCATAAAGTACCTGAGCAGGACTAACACTGATTGGCTCTTTCAGAACAATCCAGGTGACACTCTCCAGCAAAGGGGGTGTGGTCAGAGACCCATCATAAGTCCAGAAATCCAGAGAGTTGGGCAGTAAGGTTTTAGGGTCAAAGTTAGCAAATGTAGTCTGTCTGCCCTGGAGAAGAAACAGACGTATTGTGAAAAAATTTAAACTTCTGAGAGGAAGAGACAAGAGTAAATATACTAATTTATAAGACTAAAAATACCTTTGATCTGATGTCATCAAGAGCATCTAGAACTTTCTGAAGTCTTGGATTGGCAGCACCAATCTGGTAAACAGAACCACACAATATATCCATAATTTTATATCATTTAATCACTGCAATGCAAGACATGATTTTGGCTAAGATCCTGACCTTGAGAAAAACTCCAACCACAGCAAGGCCATCAGGCTTACTGGCAGCTTCTCCAAAGTTTGGGTACTTAGTGTTCCAGTGAACGAGATGAAGCTTTAGAGAGGAGGAGACGTGGTATGAAACATTCAGCAATTTTCGGCGGGGAAACGACTGAATTAGCTTAATATCTTGGCTTATTTAAAAGAGGGGATTTACAAATTCATGAGAAAACATCAAGAATATTCATGAGCAGTGAGCTATAATTAGTTTTAAGGAGAGACGTTTATGAATTAGAACGTTGTGTACCGCAACACAGAAGAATGAGGTTTCTTCAGTTGTGGTACTGGAGCAAGAGTGAGAAAGTCTCATTACCTCACAGGGGAACTTGGTTCCAGCAATAGTGTGCTCTGAGCCCTTGTCATCGCTGCTTCCCCAATGGAAATGGAACTGTCTCAACCTGTATATCCCTGTCACGGGGCCTCCAGCCAGAGCTACACACGCAAACAATTATTCCAATCATTTAGTTGTTTCTTTTAATTAGTATAACTGTATTTCACATGCAATCTCATAAGCATTAAATGTACCATATAAAAATGTTGGCTGATACTGATAAGCAGATATTATTTACATGTTATGGCCGACAACCAAGCATGAACATTTTTTATTTTATTTTTATGAGTGAATTTAGGCATTGTAACATTATAATACACATTATGAAAATTGGATATTCATTCAGAGATTCATTATTAGCATTGAAATACCAAGCAATAATTACAAAATATTTTAATCAATATAATATATTAATCAATAATAATAAAAAAATAATTAAAAAAATAATGAATTAAAAAAATCTCTAACATCAGATATTGTATGAATATATATTATGCATCCTTAATGACATGTAACCCCAATAAAACGTTGTACTTGGTAGACTGAAAGGTTGCCTGTTGGGCAATGTTAACGGGAGTGGACTACTATAGTACTGGGCAGTTCAATATTCACCTCCTATCAATTAGCTAGTTCTTTGATCTCTTTTCAGCAAGCATTTTGTATGTAGAAAGTGTTGTTTGTTAGTTTTATTTATGTAGCATTCTTTAAAACATATTTTCCAAGCATATGTTAGTCCCCTCTTGAAATGGTCATTAAAATTCAGCACATGTTGCTCTCATTGAGCGACCGTGGCATACAGCATTGATATGTGGCGCTATTCTTTCTCTCATAATAGAATACATTAGCGCTTGAGTACACAGAGCTCCCTGATTTCCACTAGCAGAGGAACACATCCACATTCACTGCTCACATAACAGTTTTACATCATTTGAAGATTTAATGATAAAGATAAATTGGACTAAACTGAAAAGAATTTCAGCGAGAGGCCAATTTCTAGTGTACAATGACACGATAATAGAAATTCACAAGTTCATAAGTTCACATAAGCCTGGCTTTCCGAGATGGTGAGGACTTTGGCAATAAATTAAGTTAATGCTAAATGGATAAAAATAGGGAAGGAGAAGGTGTGGTAGAGGTCTTTCACAGCTGAATATTGAGCCGTTTATATACAGAATTAAATGATCCTGATCCTTTCATTTTAGTACTCAATATGCAAAAAAAAAAACATGCAGATTTTGTACACTTGTTATGGGTTCAAGGACAACAGATGAATATTTTAGGACATGCTCATAAAGTGTAGCCAAACCTTGCCCTGACAAAATCCGCAGAATGTTGATAGACATTTGACTATGCCAAGGTAAAATGCAAATAAATAAATATATACTCAGCTGTATCTTATTAGTTGCTTTAAGAGGTTGAATATAAGCACAAAAAACAGTAATAGACTAACTTGAGCTGTTGTCATCATCAGTGAAATCCACTTGGAATGAATGGCCATTGTTGAGGATGCCCTTAGCGGTGGCGGGATCATACTTCAATTTAAGACTCTTCAGAGAAGGGTCATGTTGTGCTTGGGTGGGTACGATATCAATGGGAGACTGCCTGGGTCCATTTGCAATGGGAAAGCTTTCTCCCCACTTTTCTGGCCCTGAAATGACAGAGCGAGAGAAAAAGATGAAAAGCCCACAAAAGTGTGTTTACATTCCTTGCGAGATTCAAGGTCAGCAAATGTACACTGTAATAAGTGGATATGTGCAGCTGTTATCTTGAGGAGCTTTTTCGAGCTGATTTGACATTTATAACAACAACAAAAAATCATCTGTGTAACCTAAAGGTCTTTTTTATTTAAGGTTGCCAGACAAAACATTTTACTTACATTGCAGTTTGGCACAATTCATCTCATTTTGCTTATTTATAGCTTATTCAGTTTGTGGTTTCTGTGTTTAATAATAATAAATAAACACTTTTCCTCATCGAGATAACTAATGAATCATAATGCATCAAGATAACTATTCTTTGGTCACTTTTTAAAGCTGTTTAGATGTTGCGTTAGTGTTTTTCAGTGTAGATGAATCTTGACTCTAAAGGACTGATAAATTATAGGCTATTTGATCAATTTAATCCTGATTATTTACTAAAGACTGATAGATCAATTTGGTATCCTGATCTTACCGTCAGTTGGTCCATAACCCCAGGCGTGAGACATGATTCTTTGTGTCTTTCGATGTGTTCCACTCTTCTACTTGTAAGACCCGAATGCTAAAGACCAGCAACTGTTCCTCCAAACTATGTCAGCCTTTATATAGAGTTCCTCTGCTGG
Organism: Gobiocypris rarus; assembly: GCA_023029165.1. NCBI lineage: Eukaryota > Metazoa > Chordata > Actinopteri > Cypriniformes > Gobionidae > Gobiocypris > Gobiocypris rarus. The sequence goes on along the minus strand of CM040915.1, from coordinate 37,846,062 downwards.
TACTAGTACCTATCTCATCCCGGTGGGCTTGGCCACATGGTCTCTGGGTAGCACAGGAGGAGTCTGTCAGAGGACACTTGAACAAATCAAAAAATCGCACCTCCCGTCCCTTTAATTCGCACGTTGAGCATCGCGCTGCTCCGACTGCTGATGCGGCTCAGAGATGCTCGATCGCGGGAAAACAGACGGGATGCGGGCATTCCACGCGACTGGTCCTCTCTGTTTTCCAGGCGTTCAAGTTGCTATTGAGCTTCGATGCCTCGAATAGCAAACCTCTCCATGTGTCATTTTCTTTGACGATTCAGAAAAACATCCGTTATCCGAGCAGCGATACATTTTATGTTGACCTTCTTCGTCCTTATGCGATGCTGTGTGTAGATACGCAGACAGGATGAACAAGTAGTGCGCCGATGATCACTGGATCTCAGTAGCTTAATGACTGGTTCTGTAGCCAATGTTGCTGGTTAGAACGTTATTATGATCCACATTTCTAAAGAAATCAAAAGCAGCCGCAGTTTAAAAACTACATCTTCTGGTACCCGTTCGGTGAATACCCGGCGCTAATTTAAAGGGGCCACTGCACACACAGCGATTAGTGGGTGATGGACAAACTGTAGCCTACCGATCTGCTAAAAGAGGTCTAAATATGCTCGTTGCTTGAAATGTGTTCCTATTGCCTACATTATTTCCAATGAGTATATGATTATGTAGATATATAGGCTTTGTCTAAACAGTTTAGGCCAAGCCTACTTAACACTTTTTGATTTATAAAAAGTATAGGCTATAAATTATAGGATATTTGTTAGGCTACCTGTACATATTTTTTGTAGGCTATAGTATGTCATTGATGTGTGTTCAATATGTTAAATAATTAGTTTAATAGTTGTCTGTAGCTAATGGCGAAACTGATGAGTGTTTCGTCGTTTGGCCTCTTTGCATTATTCATTTGCTGTCATCTGGTGGCTAAAATGGAAAATAGCAATCATGGCTTTCAGATAATAATAAAATAAATAATAATAATAATAATAATAGATTTTATTTATAACGCACTTTTTATTCCGAAGAATCTCAAAGTGCTACAAGGGAAAAATGACAGAAATGAATAAAAACTAAAAATATAGGCTAGAATTTTTTTTTTAATCAACACATAAAAGTCTTTCATAAAAGATCATTTTATTTAGGCTATTTAGCTATACTTTATTTCATGTATTTACTTTATTTTAATTTTGTACATAATTAAAAAGATTTTGAACGGACAAGTGTGTTTTTCATAAATGTCAGGTCGAGGTGAGTTGTCACTGATTTAAACTATCATAAATGTATTTATAACAAAACGTGTATGGCAAAACTGTTGAGTGTATTTGTACACTACCTTTATTATTGTTTAACCTTTTATATTTAGCTGAAAAATTTATATTTTACACTGTTTAAGGGCAGATTGCCATTATATAATCATATGACAATATTCACTGCTTTGGGGCATGTTGTAGCCTAGGCAATTGGGCCGTAATAGTGGATATTTTAAGAGCTTTATTTTTGTCGGTTAAGACTTTTTTGTGTCTATTCAAAAATGTTCCTTCCAACACAAACCTGTCTTTCATTGAAATAAAAAATAGCCCTTCCATTAGGCTACATCGGGTGCCTTATGATCATTCAAACCACTAGGTGTCAGAGCAGAATCATTTTTCTTATAACACCACACACCCTTCCACCAGGGTTTAATTTAACTGCTCAATAGGCCTAGTCAATTTATGAGGTGTATTCAATATAAAACTCAAAACTCTGATACATCTGTTCATAAATCAAGAATTAAAGTCACTGTGCTTTATTCATTTAAATGTATTTAATGCAGGTGTTGTTTTTAAGAGTGGGTTGTAATGAAACATTTTAAAAAATATATATATTTTTTTAAATAATAATATGTGATGCATAATTACATAATTGTTTGACTATACTCAGTCTAAAAAGGATCAAAAGATTAAACAATGTGATGGTTAATCATTCTTTCTTCAATTGGCCCTCACATGAATGAAGTCCTTGTCATTTGTAACATAAATATCATAAGTTAGGACATTATACACTGAACAAAATTATAAACGCAACACTTTTGTTTTTGTCCCCATTTTTCATGAGCTGAACTCAAAGATTTAAGACTTTTTCTATGTGCACAAAATGCCTATTTTTCTCAAATATTGTTCACAAATCTGGCTAAATCTGTGATAATGAGCACTTCTCCTTTGCAGAGATAAATCATCCACCTCACAGGTGTGGCATATCTAGATGCTGATTAGACTGCATGATTATTGCACAGGTGTGCCTTAGGCTGGACACAATAAAAGGCCACTCTAAACTGTGCAGTTTTATCACACAACACAATGCCACAGATGTTGCAAGCTTTGAGGGAGTGTGCAATTGGCACGCTGACTGCTGGAATGTCCACCAGAGCTGTTGCCTGTGAATTGAATGCTCATTTCTCTACCATAAACCGTCTCCAATGGCGTTTCAGAGAATTTGGCAGTTCATCCAACCGGCCTCACAACCGCAGACTATGTGTAACCACACCAGCCCAGGACCTCCACATCCAGCATCTTCACCTTCAAGATCGTCTGAGACCAGCCACCTGGACAGCTGCTGCAACAATTGGTTTGCATAACCAAATAATTTCTACACAAACTGTCAGCAACCGTCTCAGGGAAGCTCATCTGCATGCTCGTCGCCCTCATCGGGGTCGCAACCTGACTGCAGTTCGTCATCGTAACCGACTTGAGTGGGAAAATGCCCACATTCAATGGCATCTGGCACTTTGGAGAGGTGTTCTCCTCACGGATGAATCCCGTTTTTCGCTGTACAGGGCAGATGGCAGACGTGTATGGTGTTGTGTGGGTGAGCGTTTGCTGATGTCAACGTTGTGGATCGAGTGGCCCATGGTGGCGGCGGTGGGGTTATGGAATGGGCAGGCGTATGTTATGGACTATGAACCCCAGTGCATTTTATTGATGACATTTTGAATGCACAGACGTGACGAGATCCTGAGGCCCATTCTTGTGCCATTCATCCACAACCATCACCTCATGTTGCATCACGATAATGCACGATAATGACCCCATTTAGCAAGGATCTGTACGCAATTCAAACATTCCAGCATTCTCACCGGACATGTTACCCATTGAGCATGTTTGGGATGCTCTGGATCAGAGTATATGACTGCATGTTCCAGTTCCTGCTAATATCCAGAAACTCCGCACAGCCATTGAAGAGGAGTTGATCAACATTCCACAGGCCACAATCAGCAACCTGATCAACTCTGTGTGAAGGTGATGTGTTGCACTGCGCAAATGGTGGTCACACCAGATACTGTCTGGTTTTCAGACCCCCAATACAGTAAAACTGCACACTTTAGAGTGGCCTTTTATTGTGTCCAGCCTAAGGCACACCAGTGCAATAATCATGCTGTCTAATCAGCATCTTGATATGCCACACCTGTGAGGTGGATGGATTATCTCAGCAAAAGAGAAGTGCTCACTAACACATATTTAGCCAGATTTGTGAACAATATTTGAGGGAAATAGGCCTTTTGTGTACATAGAAAAAGTCTTAGATCTTTGAGTTCGGCTCATGAAAAATGGGGGCAAAAAAAAGTGTTCCATTTATAATTTTGTTCAGTGTCGATTTAACCATTACTTTAAAGAGTACTTTTGTGGTATGGGGAGGAGTTTCACCTTCCATGCGAAAAAGGAGAACGCTCATCAAGTCGCTTGAATGCTACAATATGAATCAGCAATGAAAAGGAAGAAAATGAGCTCCTTTCATGTCACGGATGTAAATTTGGCTCCACAGGATCAAATGCATGCTGAGTCTAACTAAGAATAAGAATGGCAGCAGCAAAAGGAGCTTATGAAACCTCTCATTTGGTTCTATTCACTTGCCTGATTGGATGCAAGTGACATGGGCTCTGTGAAAGGGCCAGATCATTTTGACCTTCTGCAGACAGGCTGTGCAGCAGGGTCCCCCCTCCATTGGCCCCGATCACGGCCCCGAAAGGCTCCATTCAGCCATCTCTGATACTTTAAGAGCCAACAATGTAATCTAATTAGACAGCTCCTTAAAATAAATGTTATTTTGAAGCCAAGTATGACATGTCTTGCAGAGATTTTGTGTCTTCAGGAAGATAATGTTGGTCTTATTTTTAGTTCTTTATTTCAAAGGGCAAGCTTAATGCAAGTGCTTTTTCAAGTATTTCTAATAACTATGTAATAGTACTTTTTATTGGTTGCAAAATTCATTCAAATTCAGCTTAGTAAAATTAAAAATTATAAATTAACCTTCAATGTTTTTGAATGTTGTCATCTGGGTAAAGATCTGGGCTGCATTTCTCAAAAATTGCCACCAATGGTCTCTATACGATCAACTTTGCTTTTAAGAAATGCAGCCCTGGACTGTAAACCAAACACTCTCTGAGAAGAAAATGTGCAAATGTTTTACCTTTAGGGGTACAACAGCTTGTCACATGTGGCAGTACCCTTAAAATGACATTTGTACCTTTTTATATTGCTACTCTAAGGTAATCTGCACCTTTTAAAGGTGAAAAAGGTACAAATGTCATTTTAAATGTACTACCGCTGTGACAAGCTGTTGTACCCCTAAAGATAACATTTTTGCACTTTTTTTTTTTTCTGAGAGTGAAGATTACAGGGTAAAATTATGATTTCGTTGTTGTATCTGTTACATTAGCATTATGAACCCTACAGAATATTAAATTGCTTGTTTTTGTTTGTTTGTTTTTACCTTGAATTAATGCTAGGCTAACTGAATCATCCACATTTCATTCTTTAGGAATATTGTGGAATGTATATTCTACAAAATAAAATGTTAATTCAAACTTTACAACATGGTCTGCATGAAATATAATTGATGGCAACAATATCTATTTTTAAATAATAAAGGATAAAAAAGAACGCTACAATGATCATATTGCTTCTTTGAATTAAAGTAAGGCGCTGTGACTATACGTAATACAATGATGGTTTGTGATGGAGCGTATCCGGTTGGTAAAATCTAAAACCTGGCATGGATAAAGTACCAAAGTACTAGAGTATGTTGATGGGTTTATGAGCCAATATGTCGGGGTTTTAAACGCATTGTGCACAGATTAAAATCCAAATGTCTTTCTCAGGGCCAGTGTATCTAGGTTTTATTATCTAACTATGGGTTTTTCATGATGATTAAAAAAATAAAAAGAGGGTAGGCTATAATGATGCTGATAATGGTATAGACGAATGCAAATTATACACATTGAAATGTGCACATACATGCAAAATATTATGTCCGTAATATTTTAAAGCTAATTGTACGTTAATTGATGGTAGCTACTGTTGGTAGGTTTTTTTATTTAAACAATCTGTCAAATGTTACTTCGCAGTCCTACATATTTCCGGTACACTTCAGATGTTGAGAAAATAACACCATTTAAATCATTTCATTCATGATTCAACAAATGGACTTTTAATATCTTTGATTTCTCATAAAGAAATTGCTCTCCGAAACAACTCACTGAAGTCCACTGGCCATACTCCACGACGCGTTTTGTCGTGCTCCGGCATCACTGAACGGCACACGTACCTCCGCTGCAGTTACACGGCTCGCTGTCAGGTGCGGATCAGACCGACTCCAGTCCAGTATCATTCGTGCGACCACCTCTCCGTACACTGTCAGAGACGTTTAAGGATTTACTTCACCGCTCCGTGTCTATGAATTGTTACTGAAGAGACAAAGGTAAGGTTTTATTTTTTGATATGCGGTTTGTGGTTTGTTCATAAGATTCCTAGTGAGATTATTGGCATTGACTGAAACACGCCGCGTGTTTTCTAGTGGTATCCGTTTATTTAGCACGCCACTTCACAGACATGTAGTCCTTTTATTTGTCTTTTTTTGTTTTAACATTGATGTTTCAAATAGCTGTACTCTTCAATTTTACAGCCTCTGGAGCGCGGTCTCTTTGAGTGTAACAAAGACCGGTGACACAGGTAGCATATATACATGTATCAATATACTGCACGCGCTATGTATCACATTCAGACACATCAGATGAATGGGCTGTTTTGATCAAGCTAATCTATTGGCAAATCACCTGCATCTAACATCTGTTGCAGGAGGAAGTAGGCTATTGGTTCTGTGAGACCACACACGGCAGTTATATTGATATGAGAACATTAATTCCTTATGTCTTTATTTATTTGAAAAACATTTGCCTACACATTTGCCAGATTTTGGCTCAACTTTTATTATGATAACCACGACTTAGAGCTTCAGTTTGAAGTCTGTAATGCGTTTAAAGACATTACATTATTTTTGTAAATGAACACCCCAAACTCCCCTCAAACAATTTTACTTACCTTCATGTAGTTTCATATGACTTATGAAAGATGATATTTTGAGAGATGCCCCAATGTGTTCTGTCCATACAGTGGAAATCAGTGATAGCCAAAACTATTTGGTTTCCAACATTCTCTAAACCATCTTGTGTTGTGTTGTGTTGTGTTCTGCGGAAGAAAGAAAGTCATACTAGAATGAGGGAGATTAAATGGACAACATTTATTTTTTGGGAGAATTATCCTTTTACATTTTTACATTCTTTCTCTTGATTTGACAGTCTCTTGTCGGTGATATCTAAAGCACCATGGGATTATTCTATTGATCAGGAGTTGTATATTGTTTAACTGAAGATGACAGGGAGAAAGAAACTTTAAATGAAAAAAAATATATAAAATAAATTGGGTAAAAAAAACAAAAAAACAATCCCTTTTACCATAAAGAATGTGCTCTCACTATTCTAAATAAATCATGTTTCTTTTTCATAATTTTGATTGCTTTAAATCTGGCAGATTCATGTGTGAGGAAGGGAGTTTAAATCTCTTCATCATGTCAGTTTAGATCAATAGGTTGTTTATTGAACTACAAAGAGTCTATACTTGTCAACGTCTTACTGTCTGACATAAATGTAATTTAGTTTTGATGTCATGCTTGGGGGAGGACAGAAAGCTATATCCTGAAAGACAGTGAGGCAGAGAGAGAGAGGAGAGAGAGAGAGAGAGAGAGAGAGAGAGAGAGAGAGAGAGAGAGAGAGAGAGAGAGAGAGAGAGAGAGAGAGAGAGAGAGAGAGAGAGAGAGAGAGAGAGAGAGAGAGAGAGAGAGAGAGAGAGAGAGAGAGAGAGAGAGAGAGAGAGAGAGAGAGAGAGAGAGAGAGAGATTTATTAGATCTGAGTCAGTCCAGTGTCAAGTACCCTGGAACAGTGTGATTTTTATATTTCATAAGCTTTTCTATGAAGCTTGAAGTAGCGTCTGGTTTGCTTTTATTTAAAATGTACCTAGGTATACAGACATATTTAAGACAATACATTTTCCATTCAAAATAAAAATGTGATCGTGAAGTTTTCAGTATAGCCTACATGATTATAGATTCCCACCTGGGTGTTTCTGTCACATAGTGATGCTCTGTTCGCCATCCCCGTAGGGAGAGTTGCGTTTGCTGAGCTGTATCACTGCCCAGTCTAGCATCAGTGGGCATGCATTGGTGATGGCTTTGTTTGGTAATAGGAATGAAATAATCTAATTAGGAAGTGTTCCGTTAAGCTCAATTAAAGGCAATGATCACTTTAAAATAATACGCTTGAAGGGCACCTTGAGTCTCTTCCTCACCGATAAGGCTGTGTTCATTTTATTAGCCATTAAGTGGTGCAAACAAAATCCAATCTGTGCCGTAAAGTCAAACACAGTGGTACAGAATGATGGAGCAGGAAAAGAAGTCCAGTGTGTGAGGAGATGATCATTGTAACCGAATTTGACTCTTGATTTGATCAGCCGTTTTATGCAAGCCAGTTGAGCTGAACCACTTCTGTGTGCTGTTATTTAGAAACCCCACTTCTCCCTTTGCAGAATTTGATATGCGCTGCTATTCTAAATGCCCTGTGATCTCTGATTGTTATAAATTGTTAATGTTTTAATCTTCTAATGCAGTTCTCTTAGGCTTGAAATATTGACTTTTTTATTGTTTGAGTGGCTCTAAATGTGCACATTTAAAAGAAACAACATTTTAAATGATCCCCTGTTAATACACTTTAATCAAGAGCTACTTTTTTTTAAGGGGATAAAAATGTATCCCTTCCAGCTTGAGAAAATGTATGATCGGATTAATGTCAAATTATTGTTAAGTGTAAGCTTGTATTTCTTCAAAGAACTGTTCCTCGGGATTCAACAGAGGACAGTCTGAGAGTCCTCTTCACTTCCATTTAGCACACTGCCTTAAATAATGCTAATAACACTGGATGTTGTGGAGGAAGGGTGTAAGTATAGGGTGCAGAATTAGCTGCAAGACTGTGGGAGTTTGCATCTTAATGAGGATAGCTGTGTGTTTTTCAGAGGTTTTGCGGCCCTCTGCACTCTGAAACAGGTGGTATTTATGCTGCGGAGGTGGATGGATGGATGATTCACTGAAAAATGTTGTGCCTTGTATAGCACTGCTGTTACGTCACGCAAAAAATGGATGTGAATCACTAAAACGCACTGTTCCACATGATGAGGATGTATGGATGTTCTTTTTTTATATATACACTGTATGATGCACACTGTAAAATGGGGATATGGAGAAGGCACACATTATGGTTGACTACCAAAATATGAATGATTGTTTGAATAAACATTTTAAAAATCTATCGTTTAAATTTATTTATGTACTGTATAAAAATGTATATTTATTTTGAGATTTGCTTTTGTACAGTATAAATCCAATTGTAGTGTTAGATAATGGCAAAAGTAATTAAAGTGTAAAAATATCAAAAATGGAACATGAAATATTTAGTTTAGCCAATCAAAAGTTTGGGGTTGGTAACATTTTCAGCATCATTACTCCAGTCTTCAGTGTCACACGAATCACGATCCTTCGGAAATCATTTTAATATGCTGATTTGATGATCAAGAAACATTTTGTGTCATTATCATTGTTGAAAACAGTAATGCTTAATATTTTTATGCAAACTGTGATGCCTTTTTTTCATGATTCTTTGATGAATAGAAAGATTATTTAAAAATAGAATATAAAATGCTTTACAGTCACTTTTGATAAATTTCATGCATCCTTGCTGAATAATCCTACTTATATATTTTTTTAGCTATATTGTGCATCCAATATTGATACTGATAAATACAAATAATCTCTAATATTGGCCAATAACTTCCATATAGTGTACCCCTAATGTGCATTTTTACACAAGGAGTTCTATCTATCCCTTTCTTTTGTTTTTATAACTTAAGTCACTGATTAAGTCATATTGATTTTGTGCCGCAACAACAGCTGTGTGCATTTTTTTATATTAACTGAGACATTTTAGGTTCATATTAGGGGTGTGACAGTTCTCTGTAAAAAAATCGAACCATACCGTTCTCCACCCACAGTTTGGCACGCACTTGCATCGCGATTCATCTAAAAAAACTGACAGCTATAATATGGTTTGTTGCAAATAACAATGTGTAAAAGAGACTAATGTATAATTCTGTCGATGGATAGACATTCTGTCTTCCAATATATTACAACAGCGATTGTCAAAAAGCGTGGACAAAACAGTCACTCTTGTATATGAGTGCTGTATGCTCGACCATGACCCAGTCATTTATGCCGTCATCACCCGGGTGTCATGTGAGACCTGAACAGCACACATTACTATTTGTGTTTAAACTAAACTCAATTAAGCCTTGACTTGTAAACATTCAAGAGCAATATGCGAAAGAGAACTTGTGCGCGCTGAGAGAAGATTTGTGTGTGCTCTCATCTAAAGCGCGCAAATATTGAGTTCTCTTTCAAGTCTTACACTTGAACGGACAAATTCTCACAAAAAAAAATGTCAACATGCCTGTCTTGTATCCTAGCAAACATACTAGGTTATGTCATAAGTAAAATGTAAACAGTTGAAAAAAGAAATGTGTACTTTTTCCATGATTAGTCTTAAAGGGAAAGAAGCCTTCTCTTGCTCTCTGTGTGTTATGTTAATCAAACAACAAATGACAAAGAAATAGCTCACTGCTCTGTCTTTACCAAATAGCTTTTGTAACTTCAATAATGGTTAATCTTTATTTAATTTATACAGTGAAGATTATAATAGGCAATGCTATTTTACATTTGATTACTTTATTCTGTTCCTGAAAACTACTGTTCGATACGTGTAAAACCTGTAAAGCACTGTTTTTTTTTTTATCTTTGCTCTATTGTATGTATTTGTGCTGTTTTATTACACCTCTATTTCATATACAGTATACTTCAGTAAGCCAAAAATTAGTTTGCTGAAATTGATGCTGTTGACGTAATAGAGTATTTGGCTCAAATCCCCATTCAAGTTTCACCAACTCCTCTGCACGTTCTCAACGTCTAGCACATCAGCCTCCTCTCATTTTCTCAGTGCTGTATTGTTAAAACACACACACGCACACACACACACACACACACACACACACACACACACACACACACACACACACACACACACACACACACACACACACACACACACACACACACACACCTGCCACAGGCCTGCCCCCCTGAGTACTCTACTTTCTCCGGGCCTCCAGTCCCAATTCACTGGTAGGTCACATTTAGGGCAGTAGTACCATACATAGCAGGAGACAAAACAATGTGCTGGCTACACTCAGTGTTGTGGATGGGGAAATGAATAGAAAGGTGATAGCTTGTTTTACTCTAATAGCTTAGCAGCTGTCTTTCACACTCCCCTCAGGCTGGAAATTGACTTGTCCCAAAGAGATGACTTAAAGTGCCCCATTATGCTTTTTTCAGATGATACCTTTCATAAAGTGTTTGTGAATGTAAAAGGTCTGCAAAGTCTATAAAGTTCAAAGTGCACAATAAATAAAGTTACTGTCTCCTAAAAGAATCAATCGATTCTGAACTGCCAAAACGAGTCGTCAGTAATTCCAGTCCCACTTCCATAACATTCATATGTAACAATGTAACAAATTTGCATAATGCCCTCCTATGGTCTTCATTTGCTGCATGCGATTAACGTCTACTTTGACCTGCCCTCAGATACTGTAGCTAGTTCATGTTATGTACATGTTGAGAAGATGCCGTTTTCTCAATAATTATAATTAATTATTGATGTATATATACAGTATGTTCTACCGGGTGTTCAAAATACGTAGTTTTGTGTTTTATATTGTGTAAGTCTCCTGCTAACCAGCTAACTCACTTACTGAAATACTTCTGCTAATCAGCTGTGGGACACTATTATCTAAAATTGTATCTATTAATGCAGATTGTCTGTCGTTCTTACTACTTTGAGTAAAGATCAAGAATGGAGCAAGATTTGCTTTGTCATAATAATAATAATTTTACATTTTACATCTTGGGATTTTTTAAGACCACAGAGAGTCAGGACCTCGGTTTATTTGACTCATCTGAAGAAGGACATCAGTCATTCACGTTAATGCTCAACTAATGAATTTGCTGTTATTGAGACAGTTAATGATAAAGTTCCCATGTGTTAGAAATATACAGTATAATTGTATTGTACAATTTGACAGTATTGGACAGAAATATACAATACAGTCAGTTTGTTGATGGACATTTGCTTGTTAATGCTGAAATTAGAATTTCATTAGAATAGTGGAATTACAGTTGCAACATCTCATAATGTACTGACTGAGTAGCATATCACTGTCCTGCTCAAGTCTTCCTTGGGATGGAGGTTCGGATTGAATATCTAGTTCTTTCAATATTTCATCATCGGACTCGCTTTCAGATTGATATGGTAAACTCGACGCCACCGGTACTGTCTTTACAGTGTGTACATTCACTGAGGATGAAGCCTCTGGAGCTAAAATTCAATCATGTTGATGGACATTTCATTTCTGACACGCGGGGTAAGCAGTAGACCAATCACAACAGACTTGGCCATCTGACCGATCAGAGCAGAGCAGAGCAGGCTCTCTGAAAGGATGGGATTAGAGAGACTGAATCTTCGGACAAGTTATTTTAGAGTCTTTGAGAAATTAGGTGATATGCAGTGTATATTATGTGAAAATGAAAGTGTTTTTTTTTACCTTTGCATGTAAACATGTTTTAGGAATCTTTAAAAGAGTGTAATGGGGCACTTTAGAAACAAACACTTTAGATTAGGTACCTTATTTACTATCAATAAGCATAAGTAAGTATATAGAACACTTGATCTACAGGTCCTTCTCAAAAAATTAGCATATTGTGATAAAAGTTCATTATTTTCCATAATGTAATGATAAAATTAAAATTTCATATATTTTAGATTCATTGCACACCAACTGAAATATTTCAGGTCTTTTATTGTTTTAATACTGATGATTTTGGCATACAGCTCATGAAAACCCAAAATCTAAAAAAATTAGCATATTTCATCCGACCAATAAAAGAAAAGTGTTTTTAATATAAAAAAAGTCAACCTTCAAATAATTATGTTCAGTTATGCACTCAATACTTGGTCCGGAATCCTTTTGCAGAAATGACTGCTTCAATGCGGCGTGGCATGGAGGCAATCAGTCTGTGGCACTGCTGAGGTGTTATGGAGGCCCAGGATGCTTCGATAGCGGCCTTAAGCTCATCCAGAGTGTTGGGTCTTGCGTCTCTCAAATTTCTCTTCACAATATCCCACAGATTCTCTATGGGGTTCAGGTAACGAGAGTTGGCAGGCCAATTGAGCACAGTAATACCATGGTCAGTAAACCATTTGGCACTGTGAGCAGGTGCCAGGTCGTGCTGAAAAACGAAATATTCATCTCCATAAAGCTTTTCAGCAGATGGAAGCATGAAGTGCTCCAAAATCTCCTGATAGCTAGCTGCATTGACCCTGCCCTTGATAAAACACAGTGGACCAACACCAGCAGCTGACATGGCACCCCAGACCATCACTGACTGTGGGTACTTGACACTGGACTTCAGGCATTTTGGGATTTCCTTCTCCTAGTCTTACTCCAGACTCTGGCACCTTGATTTCCATGATTTCCTTGACAGTCCAGTGCTGCTTCTCTGTAGCCCAGGTCAGGCGCTACTGCCACTGTTTCTTTTTCAAAAGTGGCTTGACCTGGGGAATGCGGCACCTGTAGCCCATTTCCTGCACACGCCTGTGCACGGTGGCTTTGGATGTTTCTACTCCAGACTCAGTCCACTGCTTCCGCAGGTCCCCCAAGGTCTGGAATCGGTCCTTCTCCACAATCTTCCTCAGGGTCCGGTCACCTCTTCTCGTTGTGCAGCGTTTTTTGCCACACTTTTTCCTTCCCACAGACTTCCCACTGAGGTGCCTTGATACAGCACTCTGGGAACAGCCTATTCGTTCAGAAATTTCTTTCTGTGTCTTACCCTCTCGCTTGAGGGTGTCAATGATGGCCTTCTGGACAACAGTCAGGTCGGCAGTCTTACCCATGATTGCGGTTTTGAGTAATGAACCAGGCTGGGAGTTTTTAAAAGCCTCAGGAATCTTTTGCAGGTGTTTAGAGTTAATTAGTTGATTCAGATGATTAGGTTAATAGCTCGTTTAGAGAACCTTTTCATGATATGCTAATTTTTTTAGATAGGAATTGTGGGTTTTCATGAGCTGTATGCCAAAATCATCAGTATTAAAACAATAAAAGACCTGAAATATTTCAGTTGGTGTGCAATGAATCTAAAATATATGAAATTTTAGTTTTATCATTACATTATGGAAAATAATAAACTTGTATCACAATATGCTAATTTTTTGAGAAGGAACTGTATCTGTATTTAGGAAATGACCATGTACAAAATCTAAAGGTGTTTGTTTTGAATGCTACTGTATCAGTCTTTACTGAACTATAGACTGTTTGTGAAGCTGTTTCACATGACAACAACTGGGCAGTGGCAGCGTGAATGCAGATTTGAATCTTCTGCTGTGATTGTCAAAGGTTTAATAGTCATAGCCAAATCGTTGTCATTTAGGATTAAGTTTGTGTTTGAATGGAGATTGCAATCTTTTAATGTTTAATCGTGCAGCTCTAATACATGCCAATCTTTTTGTTAAAACGTGTGTATTATTTGAGCTGTAAAGCTGTTTAAATTATCTTTTTTTACAGTAGTTTTAGGGTTTAATGCATTTTTGTATTCAAACACTTACAGATTGGCCACCATTCTCTTTCATTGTAAATTGCTCATTGTAATCCAACTTTAATGGGATAAATAGAAATTAATCTTTGTGAGAAACTAATATTGTCACAAATGTTGTATAGCTTGACTTGTACTGAACCCAGAACCCAGCTAAACTGTTATCAGAAAAGCCCTTACAGTTATCCCTCATAGCCATTTGTGACAGGTCGGGCACAATTCAGCAGCCTTTTCTGCAACTGGTCCCCTTCATGCTGCTGGTTTCCTTCATCACTGCAGACTAGACTGGCATTTGGCCTGCAAGCATCATCATGATGGGGAAAGACACAAGGGCAAGGACAGGTTGGCTTCAACCAAATAATAGTGTGGTGTTTCAGTAGACAATTCAGAGAAATGTCTATTATGTGGACTGGAGTGAACTCCTTCTGTTCAATGGATTTGTTACTTTGCAGATCAAGCTGCACTGCTAGAAACTGCTAGCATCACCCCCTGTGGAGTTATTCCTGTCAGTGGCGCACATCAAATGACATGGTTCATCTGGAAACATCGTGCTTAACTTTTAATGTATGAGTAGGGCTGCACAATATCATTTTAGCATTAATATCACGGTGCGCATCCGCAATGCGGGGTGTGAGATGTCAAGCATAGGGATCTTAGTTGATCTGTACACACGGACAAAATGGACTAACCAAGCGATTGGGTTGTCTTAAGCAAGGGTTAAAACAACCCAATTGCTGTGTTAGTCCATTTTCAACCCAACTTGGGTTGTTTTTTACCCAGCATTTTAGAGTGCAGACCAATCTCAGATTGCAAAGTTTAACCCTCATAGAGTGAAAGTTTACCATTTACCATCTGTTTGAATATTTAAGTGATTTTATACCATTTGAGAGTATAAAGACGCAAAAGAGAACTCAGTTGGGACCTCACATGCTGTTTTCTGTTCACACACACAGAGCAGCACAGACAGCATGCAAACACAGAATTTCGTTCTCTTCTGTGTCTATTTGTGCTTGAAGCACAAATACTGGCAAAATTATGTCAAAACAGCCATCACGGTTAGTATCCTCCACCATGGAGAATAAGGCTCTCTTTGTGGGCAAATGCTGGATCACCCATGTGTGTCCACGCTACAAATAAAAAATAAATAAAAATAAAAAACCAGGGGTTGGGTTAAAAGTTTGCCTAAACCAATCCAATTTCTGGGTTTGTCCATTTTCAACCCAACGTGGGTTGTTTTTAACCCAGCATTTTTAGAGTGTATTACTGAATCTCTATGCTCTTTGAATGAGAACATATGTAAATGTATTCAGATGAATAAGACAAGCTTTATACTTTAACTATATATTTGTATCCCATCTGTTCAGAGATCTAAACCTAGACACCTGCCATCCTGTAAGAATGTAGTGTTACTGTTTCAAATGCTCATAGCTCTTAGAAGTGATATCCTGCAGGTTTGCCTTAGGGAATGATTATGCAAAAGATGCATATGGTTTGTTCCCCACATTCAGTTGCTAACAGTAGATTTTAGACCAATCGTAGAGCTTTGTACACCTGTACTTACTGCCTTTGAAATATGGTCCAAACATTAGATGCTGGCTTGAATCGTTGCAGTGAAAACTTACAGGTTGAATGAAACAATCAAAGCTAAATGTGTGTTACAACCAGAGATCTCGTTGTTGAGCGGCACAGCAGTGTGTTGCCTGGAAACAGCCTATTATACAATGTTTCACTGACACGTTTCCTGAATAGGCTATATGTATTCATTGCTAATCAGTTCTTTGGCTTTTTAATTATTTTTTTTACAGACACAGACTCATTATTTTGGTCTCAATTGCTAATGAAGGTGCTAGCACAGAACTATAGCTGCTTTAATGAGCTCTCCCAAGGAGGACTATGACACAAGATGGAAATACTCGGTGGTCTTAAAATCAATGAGCTATTTTAAGGTAGCATGGTAAGTCATGAATAATGTAATAAGTCACGAAAAAAGGTATGAAGTGTAGAACTGGGCCATTAGATGTTAAAGTTTGTAGTTTTTGCTTTACCGAATGACAAATATGATTAATATGTGAATATTGCTTGAGTAGTAGTGACTGTATCAAACTGGTTTCCCTTCTTTTGGTTTGACAACAGAGAATCCTGACACATTCACACACTACAGTTTTTTGTTATTTCTGCTAACCTAACCTTTGAAGTAAATTAAAGGATTAGTTAACTTCAGAATTAAAATTTTATTTACTCACCCCCATGTCATCCAAGATGTTCATGTCTTTCTCTCTTCAGTTCAGCATATGTGACCAGAGATTGAATTATGACATTTCGGTTAAACATTATGCTGTCAAAAAAAAAAAAAAACATTTACAAAGTGTTTTTTTTTTTTACAATAAGATATAAGATATAACATTAATTTATAAAATAGTGGATGCATTTTAATTTCATACAGACTTGTAACTGGGCTAGTGAAAATATTTTAACATTAAAAATATGTACGTCTGCTTTAAGACATTGAACAGTTCCTTTGTTCTCATGATTGTCTGTTCTTCCTTACAAATTGTCTGGAGAATTTAGAATTTGGAACAATTTGAGAAACTTAAAAATCTATAATAACTACCAGCATAGTTTTAAATGCTCTTACTGTTTAACTTTCCAATTACTGTTCTGTTCCTCTGTCTTCCTCATTGCTCAGCACAGCTTAAGTTTTTTTTTTTGTAGTAGTGGAGTGTTATATCACTCTAGTTTGCCTTAGCTGTGAGTTGTGGTTATTCAAATATCATAGAAGTGATACAAATGACTTACACAATATTCCAAATCTTAATATAGCTTTAGAATTTTACCTTCTGTGTGAAATAGAAAGCCTACAAGTTAGATAATGACAGAATTTACATTTTGGGGTGGTCTATTCCTTTAAAAATCAACCTTTGCTGACTTTTAAGTTAAAGGGGTACTTCAGCTCTGGGAAGATGAATCTGTATTTAAACTGGGTAATTAATGTAGTAGAAATGTGAAATCATTTTTGAATTTGGTGCCTTCTAGACTGAGAAAACACAGAACATTTATTTTTGTCTCATAGGGATGAAAGACAACATATCACAGAATGCACTTCGCTGCCCTGGCACGGCTACTGGCTGGATCACTTGCCCACTGCGTTCATTTTAATAAATTAAGTTCAGTTAGAGACGCTACAATTAAAAATTGAACTTGTCTGTTCTACATAATGTGAGTGAGCCTGAGGGCACAAACGCAGCAGGAGAGTCAGATTACATTCATCACATGAGCTGAGCTGAGGTAATCACGGGATTCGCGGCTGCATTCACAGCGCGTGATCAGTCTGCCGCATTTTCAGTTCATGTCTTTGGAAGCTTAACTTTCATAGGAATTCATTTGAAAAATTGAAACACTCACTTTGCTCTCCACCGCTCCGTTTACATGAATCTCCGCAGCTCCCCGAGCCGAGTGCTGTGAGTGTGATGTTGAAAACATGTGGAAATAGCGCCTCCTGCTGGCTGTAGTCTTTAGCCTTTGTAAAAAAAACTCCTCCGATGACACAAAATTATGATATTTGCGTCATCGGAGGAATTTTTCCAGAAATAAAATACATAATTCTCTTGTCTCAGGGTGATATGAGGGGGGAAAGTATTATACTGATACAAAGCTTAATGCTAAAGTAACCCTGAAGTAACCCTTTAAGTTAAGTTGAGCTTTATTGTCATTCCGCTACATGTGGTGAGATACAGTGGAACGAAACATCATGCCTCGTAGGACCATGGTGCTTCATAAATACAGACAGTATAAACCTAAACACAACTAATCTACTGAGAGAGTCTAACTATACATCTACTTTATAAAAATATTTACCTATAGATAAAAAATATACAAATACTTTCACATAAACACTGTACATGTGCAAAAGGAAAAACTGTAAGGCAAGCAGCTGGCTGGCGAACAGTGCAATATGATTTTCAGTGCATGAGCATGTAAACTAACATTTGTGTATGATTGTAGAAAGGGTATAGTGCACATAGAGAGACTGTGTTACTACAGATGGTTTGTAAGGCCCACTCACCTAAGTGTAGCACTCTCATAATTGCACAAAAAAAGTTTCAGACAGTTTTTAATTTTTATTTTTGTGGTTAGGCTCTCACAGCCTGGGGGGACAAAGCTGTTGAGCATTCTGGCGGAGCGAGCTTTGATGCTCCGGTACCGTCTTCCTGGTGGCAGGAGCTGGAAGAGACTGTGGGAGGGATGGGTGGGGTCCTTTACGATGCAGGTGGCTTTTCTGAGGCATCATCTCAGAATGAGATGTGCCTTCTTGGAGGGTGACGTGATGTTGTTGGTCCAGGTGAGATCCTGTGTGATGGCACCCCAGAAACTTAGTGCTGTTGACTCTCTCCACAGTCGAGCTGTCGATGGTCAGTGGGGGTTGATCAACGGAGTTTATCCTGAAGTCCATCACAACCTCTTTTGTCTTTCCCACATTGAGGGACAGGTTGTTATTGCCACACCATAGCGCCACCTGAGCTACTTCCTTTCTGTAGTGTTTCATCGTTGAAACACACTACAGAATGGTATCATGCCTTTCATAGTCATGTCTCAGATGTTATTTTATTCCTTTCTGGCCTTTTGTTTCTTCAAGTTTCCTCAATGATAACCTTTAAAGCCTTTACATTTTCTTTCTTTTTTTTGGTGACTGTTCAATGAACAATGTTCAACTCATGCTGCTAAATTTAACACAGGATAAAGCTTAACCACAACATAATGTTTATGTTTCTATTTTTCTTTTCGTGGTTAAAATTTAGAGTCAGGATTAAATAGCAGGTCAAGACCATTTGAGAATTGAATTGGTGGATTGCTCAGATTCGAGGCAGAGTGGGACGCTGTTGAGGCCCTGATGAGGCCATGTCGGCACAATGGCAGTGCGGTAATGCCACTCGCTATCAGATTGGGGACATCTAAACTGTGTAAATGTGTAGGATTACTATCAGCCTCAGTGGAACTGAAGGACTCTTTTATTTGCAACACTTTTCTACTGAGAGATGAAGCAGGGAGCCGGCCTGAGGAAAAAGGAGAACCAGGGGCTGGAGAAAATAAATTATCGACCATTACAAAATATCCTGCTCAGATTTCCACATTTCTACTCTTGTTGTATCTTTGCTTTGCAAGTTTGCATTACACTAACTTGAAGATTTTATAGGTTTGTTTATTTTTAGAATGTCTTTTACAACCCGAATGACATCTGATTTGGCTCTTTCAAAACTCCAAGACCGACTGAGGACTGTTTCAGGTGTTTAATAATGTTGAATTAACATTTTATAGCACACCTATGCCTTCTTTCTGCATGTTTTTTTATTATAAAAGAAGTTTAGAGCACCACAGCACTTTCTCCATAATCACTGTAGAAAGGTTGACTGCTTTAATGAGTCACACGTCCCCACACGTCCAATTGAGTTATTTTCTCTAGAGCTCTAAAACAGTTTATTCATCAGCTCTTTGCACTCCACAAATACTAAAGCATAAGAGTATTTGATTAATCTTTTTCCTGATTCAGTTTTTTTTTTTTTTTTCAGATAATATCCAGCAGGGTCAGGATGATTGAATATCTGATAGGTTTCTTTTATTAAATCCATTAGATTTACATGATATAAGGACTGTATTGGGAGGATGTAACACAGAGAAGGTGTACTCATTAACTCTAATTAAAAGTAAATCCTTCAGGTAATTGGAAACTGTAATATAGTGCTGCGAGTCAGTGTTGCCTATTTTGTATATATAAATAAATACATTTTCATTTTGATTACATTACCTCATTTCTTTTTTTAGTTTTTTTTTCTTAAATTTCTAAAAAAAATTGTGACCTAACGCTTACATAATAAATTCAAAACACTCTTAAATAATTATAAAAAAAAATGTATTATTGTGAGTTATTATGTGATTATTCACTTCACTTTTAGCATTTGTACATAGCATTTAAATGGTTGATTTTTAGGTTTTATTTTTTTATTTAATTTAAATTTCAGCCAGTAATTGGTTATTTGACCTAACATATAAAATAATTATTTTCTTATTGTTATCTGTCAGAATAATGCGATGTGATTGGTCCCCTTGTATACACAACTGATTACCTGGATTTTTTTTTATTTTTTTACAATTTGGTTCTGTTTGTGTATTTGTTGCTATTCTACTATTTTTTCCTGCACGATTTGAAATAATATTTGTATAAACTTATTTGTCAGGGAATGGTGTAGTTGTCACTGGAAAGGTTTCTGAGCTATCAGTGTTGTATATCTTTGGCAGCTGAACATGCTTCTTGACCAGGAAGTGATGTTTCCAGCAGAGGAGAGGTGGAGAGATGGGTCATCTCACCAGATGGCCACAGCAGGGAAAGGGGCTCAATGAGGGGCTCTTACTTTGACAAGACAATTACAACGGCAGTGCGTATACATTGAGTCACATTTTTGCCATTGATGGTTTCCTAAGACCCTCAAAAGTTATACTTTCTTGGTATGCCATAGAGTTTAGTATTAATACTCAAATAAATAAAAACATTGAATTCTGCTAAAAAAAAAAAAGTCTCCTTTTTATAAGAGTTTTGGCAGCTCAGTTTTGTGGGACATTATAGATACCACCAGATAAGACATTATAATGAAATACTATGCAAAACATTTTTTGTTAAAGTTTGAGTACAACTTTCTTAGTATTCCTCAATATATTCATTATAAACAAAATAACAAGAAAAAAATACAGTTATAGAAGAATCTCTGTTTTCAAAAAAAAATTATATAAAAGCGACTAAAACTTAATGCGACTAAAACTCTCGCATTAAGTCATTCCAAAAATTATGCCACGCATGTTGGGTTTATGTATGTCCCAGCCACTGCACTGGCTGTTACAATTAATGGAAGGAGACGTAGGCATGCTATCCAATCATTAATGGCAAGGAAAGCCCCTTTGGGAGCGGCCATGAATGAGGTGTTTGGGTGTTTCTTCCTCATATCTTCTTCAAGGTCTCAATCATTTGTGGCAATTTTTGTGGCAAAACCACCTCATGCAAGCATAAAAACTTTTTGCAATGTATGGGCGTTTTTGCGAAATTGGCGTCATACGTTCTTAACAAAATATAACTGTAGTTTAGGATAATGTTCGCTGTTACATTTGTCATCTGTCCCCTTTATAGCTCAGATATTGCTCCACCTACTAAGGGCTTGCTAAGAGCCAAGGTTTAAATAGTTCATCATTTTAATATGTCATCCTGACAGCCAGAAGATTAAATGTAGATTAAAGATACATTCCCCTGGAATGCATAGTAGTGTGTTGCACCTGCTTCAGTGTGACGTGTAAATGGATGTCAGTATCAGATCAGCATGTTCGTTTATATTTTCTTTGTTTAAATTTGAATCTGGCCAATGTCATTTAAATCAGCTTAGTTTGTTGACTAACAGAGATACACTGGGGTCATGTCTGTAAGTGCAAAAGGACAATTTTTATTTTAAAGTGCTTGTATGCTTTTCCAAATGTTTGTTTTATGGATTAGGGTTAATGAATTTCTGCTTGAGCAGTCTCACTCTATAGAGTTAATGAGACTTGTGTGATAATGAATGGCCACTGCTTTAATCTCCGTTACATTGCTTCCCTCTGTAAGATCTCTCCATGCAATTGCTAAAGACAGCGTATTGTTATGGATGTGTACTTCCACATAAAAGAAAATGGGCCTTGCCTTTATTCATTATCATCAAGCTTAATGATTAATATCAGTGTTAAAGACCCCATAATATGAGGTGTGTAAGGATGTCATCTTTAATGTTTGAATATGTGCTTCACTCATGACATGTCTCCATTCCAGAACTGATATGTCAGTTATAATATGTCAGTGGTGACTATTATAATTATTTAGAATTTTAAGTTTGGTGAAAGGTGTGCATTTGTAGATGCATATCTGCTTGTGGTTTTGTATGGTGCTAAAAAAAATGTCATAAACCAAATTGTTACATATAGCATCAACTTTTTATAAACTAATAATTGTTAAATGTGGTGAAAATTTAGCCATATAATTTTTTTTTGTGTGCCAGTGTCAAAGTGCAGTTCTATCTCTATCTCTATATCCTACGATCATAAATTGAAAAGAAAAGAAAAAAAACAAAAAAACAGATGTTGCCATGGTGGCGTATCTATTGGCTTAATCTTAGGATACCAGCTGTGTCTCCCTATCATTATAAATCTCACTCTGTCATTTGAGTGATGAGGGAGACACAGATTTTCTCATGAACCTCCGTGAAATCTCTCATGAAATTATTACCCAGATTCTGTGTTCTGAGGCGTGTAGAAAAGACAGCTTTTGTTTCACAAGTTACGCCTCCTCGGCAGAGGTTTCTGGCATCCTGAGGGTGGAGAATAAAGGAAATAATAAAGACCCCTTTCTTCATTTTAAATGTCAACAGAGTAATTGACTACACGTCCTGACTGCCCAATTCTCCTTTTCCACTGTAAATGAATGAGTGCTGTTATTGAAATTTGAGATATTCTTTATATAATGCTGAGCATGGTAGTCTTCATAAGAAATCAATTTCAGTGAGAGTTAAATTCAAAAAGACCACAAGCAATACTGTGATACTGTTTTACTGTGAAGTACAATAACAACACCGTTATGAACAGGTTCTATCATTCAAAAATGTTCATAACGTTCTACATGCTTGTGAGTGAACAGTTAGCAGTTTAAATTAGATTGATTTATTTAGTGAGGGAAATGGAAATGGTTACTGAGTTTCAGCTAACTCACGAATCCTTTGTCCCATGTCCCATGGGAATCATGTCCCATTCTAAATTAATTGTGAAATGTTGCTTGTAATTAAAGATCCATATTCACAATAATAATAGGAATTGGTATTCTTCATATTCTACAAAACATATCATTGGTTTATCATGGCGTATTCTTTTTATAATATTTTAATTGACTTTTTCAACAAAAACTTGAATAAGATTGGAGCTTAATTTAAAGAAATGTACTTTTAAAATGCTCATATAGTTCCAAAACATTTGATTTAATTTGTCTCTGTGAGTTAGTGACAGTGATAGAACACAATAACCCTGCCTGGATCCTAACCGCCACATTGTGGGTAAAAATATTATTGGTTGAAGTGACAGTGATAGACCAAAATGACACTGTCTGGATCCTTACCTCCACATTTTTCTTAAAAATATGATTGGTTGAAGAAAGCGACGGCACAGTGGGTCGCAGCAGGCCACTTGGGCAGATCCAGGAGGCTTAAATGTGCATACGCAGATCAAGAGTGGCTTGGGTGGCACAAAAGACAGTGGGAGATGCAGAGAAATGCGATGATGCAAGCGGAATAATCTAGCACTAACTGGGCCACTGCAGACAGAAGCATGGTGGGGTGGGGGAGCCCTCGCATTGGGGACTAGATGTTGTCACACTAGCTCAAAGGAAGAGAGTAGGGAAAAGAAGGGAAAATGAGAGAGGTGTAGGAAGGAGTAAAGGATGTGCTGAAACACTACAAATATGCAGTTCTCTATTGCAATCAAACAAGATGGACCCCGATCTCTTTGGTGTGTTCTATTCCATATATTTTGTTCCTTCTGCAGGGTGAGATATGAAGTGCTAAAATGCCATCAGACAGTTCTGTGGATTTTAGGAGGCAGCAAAGTCTAGACCAGAGATCGACCGATATGGGTTTTTCTATAACCAATGCCAATGTTTAGAGGGCTTGGTCAGCCGATGGCCGATTTTTGTTGCATTTTTAGGCTGGTATCTTGGAGTTTTACCCTTCATTTGCATTCTAAAATGCTAATATGAAGTAGATACACAACATTTATTGAAGATTTGATTTGAACCATCTCTCAAATCTTAATTTTGTGCACTGCACGCCAGAATAATTAATAATAAACATGGCAATAATGCCATTCCCATTCTATGCAATACATCTATTATATCTAATTCGTATAGTGTGTTTTTGGATTGTCATAAGAATCTCATATTTCATAAGAATATCCAGATTTACTGTGTATGTTGTCAGAAAATTCACTAAAATATAATGTCCTCTACAGAGGCAAAACCTCTATTCTGGGTCTCAGGAGATTATTTTTGTCTCTTACAGAGTAAATCCAGAATTTATATTTAGGTGTCACTTCCGAAACTTTGCAAACACAAATATGCAAATTTTCCCAATCTGTTTCGTCAGTATATTATTACAGTATCAACTAGGGTGCTTTTGCTTGTGTTTGAGGGTGCTTAGCAGTGTTTGTGAGTGCTGCCGCCTTCTCCACCCCACGCACAGAGTGAAATTCTCAGACTCCGATACAGGAAAAATAAAACAGAACATATAACATTGGGGCTATCATGCAAGCTGCTGCTAGTTGTCGACTACAATCCTTAAAGTTAACTGCAAGTAAGCAAACCTTTAACCAACTTTAGCATTATGCCAGTTCCTGGCGGTCTATGCTATTCGTTTTTTCTTTCACTAAGTGTAGCAACACTTTATAGTTTACTAGTGATATATAGTACATATATGGCCATATGACTTTAAAATAAAAGAATTGAAGCCTCCAGGACTGTGGTTGAATCTTCCAAAAGTTTTGGCTTGGGGTCCTTCACATGCGGCAGCAACACATTCCACCCAAGGGGGTAATCCAGCACCCGGATAGCGTACCTTCCATAGGGGCAGCCATTGCTAACCAAGCCATCACCTGCTGTTAGCATCCCATTGACTCCCATTCATTTCGGCGTCACTTTGACAGCGAATAACTTTACATCTGAGGCATTTAAAGACTCCATTTGTCCATTGTTTATTTCTAAAGAAACATGACAGTATATAAAAGGCTCCATTACCTTGTATCTTACACTATCGCCCGTAAGCTAACGATTGCGTCATAACCACGCGACTCTAGAGTAGATAAATTAACATATAGACCCATATAGACAGGAGGAGGAGCTCGCAGGCAATCTTTTACTGTCTTTGAGGCACTCAGGGGGATGTGGAGGCATAAAGACCGATAAAGTCAAGGGGACGAAGCCCATAGAGAGCCAAAAGCAACGGGACAAAATATTTCAACATTGTGATTCAAATTTCACTTTGCACAACTACTAGAAGAATTACAACTGTCAGACAGGTTGCTCACGTCACATCAATGTCATTAAGCTCAGTCTGAGGCTGAAGTGAACGCTTCTAATAGACTTCACTTATCTCCGTTGAAGTATATGGGGTCGCTGTGTCCATTTCTTTTACTGTCTATGCCACCCAAGCGGCAACCTCCTCCAGTTTCTCTTGAAGCCAATACGGAAATGTCTTAAACTGCAATTCATCGACAGGCTCTAGAAGGGAGCAGAATCTCATTGGGCTCTATGTTAAAATGCCCAACTTTACAGCAGAAAAAAAGAAATGTTTACAGCCTGGTACAAATTGTGGTTTTGGTCTGAATGGCTAATTTTGCCCTTCATGACAACTGTGAGTGGGGTGAATTTTATTATAACTCATTAATTTACATTATATTAAGCCTTAAAGTTCTGCATAATTAAGGCCGTGGCCACTTTGATTAACAGGTGGATAGCCATTTATCTGCTGTCTGTTAGTCATCGTGTCACCTCAGCTCCGCTCACGTCCCGCCTTTTTGCCTATTTTCTATTATCCGGGAGTGACGCTCAATGGCACGCTCCTAAGATGGCAACGGCCAGTTTTTCCCTTCTTTCTGCTTCAAAACTGCTCTTCAGAATCCTATGGGTAACGTCACGGACACTACGTCCATTTTTTTTTACAGTCTGTGGTTCCACCGCACCAATAACACGGGGCTGCCCGCGGACGTGCCTGATTTTAAATTGGCGCTGTTAAACATGGTATATTAAAAAATGACACACATCGGCCCAATATATTGATCTTTCTCTGTAAGTGTCATCACTTTTATTCAGCTAGGACACATTACATTAATCAAAAGTGACAGTAAAGACATTTATCATTTTAAAAAATCTTTTTTTAAATAAATGCTGTCTTTCTGTACTTTCTATTCATCAAATAATACAGAAAATGTTGAAAATCAGTTTCCACAAAATTTTAACCATGTTTTCAACATTGATAATAATAGTTGCTAATAATAATTGATAATAATAGTTTTGAATGCATTTTGAAATAGAAAACATTTTTTTTATGCTGTATATCATCAGTACAAAATGAAAAAATTAAAAATGTAAATAAAAAAATATATAGCATTTTGTACAATATACTGATAATTTGATTATAATGTCTTGGCCAAATACTAATAACTAAAATCAGTCATTTAAAATGGGCCTGTATTGTATTGTTATTGGCTGATTGTATTGTTAATGTTGGCCGGTGAAATTATCATACTTTACTCATATATTATGTGCCCTTACTAAATTTGACCTTTTTTTTATGAGTTTCAGTGTGAACTTTTGGGCCCACTGTAAACTTTTCTATAAACATCTGACAAATTGATCAGTGTTGTTCTGAACACAATTTATTCACAGACAGACATTTTCCCATCAACCCTTTAGGATTTCCCAGAACTAATCAGCGTTGTCCCTGGTTCCCATTGTGATTGTGTAGCTCATAACAGCATGAATCGGGAGTAGTAGACTAGAGGAATGAGAGGCAGATCAAGCAGGAGATCCCTCAAATCGCTAATCACAGCATATCCAGGCCTACTGAGGAATGATGGGTAATTTTATTGCCAGTACAGCGGGCCGATGTGCAAAGCTTTACATTAACTCAGAATTACTTTTCGTAGTTGATGGATTAAACGGTCATGCTATTTCTGTAAATGTTGAACAAAGTACTGTTTAATGTTTTGACTTAAAGGGGTGATGAATTGAGTAATCAACTTTCCCTTTAGCCTTGTTTCAGAGCTGAAAACTTCCTTGTTAGTCAAAGAAAAGCTTTTATTGACACCAAGCTCAGGAAACGCAAGCTCTCAAATATATACTAATCTATGACGTCATAGGAGGGGGAAACACCGGCTTTACAGATAAATGTGCATGCCTGCTTCTGTAGCCCCACTGACTGACTTGTAGAGCTAAACTGTGCTAAATGGAGCTAATCGCGCTACCGAGCAATAAACATGCCGAAGAGAGCAAGATAATCATTTGTAAACAAGACGCATGGTCGATACAGGATTGGCAGACATATTGAGATTAAAACAATGCTTTGCCTTCTATATTGTATCTGGCAGGAATGGTGCAACACACTTATGTGAGTAAAACATGTTTTTATATGTGATGGTATTGTATTGTTACAGATCGTTATGATTATGTGTAACTTAGCATGCTGTCACAGGCTGGAGATTCCTTTATTTGTTGATTCATTGCGATTCGGAATCAGACTCGGACATGTATGGGCCAGGGATCGCAAAGCCCAACATCCAGGTGTGTTTCCCAGACGCGCTACCCCCATTTTTAATAGTGAAGTAACATTCATTTCTTGGTCTGCATTGTTTACTGTCTTGACTTGATATTTGAAGAGCGCGTGGTGTGGATTGCGTGTTGCGTGTGCATGTGCGTGTGTGTGCACAGTTCGCGCTTATATCCATTGATTAGGCGGGCCAAGTAATAACAAAATAAATCAATCGCGGGTGGATGAGAGCGAAAAATCATTGTGTTTGTTTGATAAATACGGGTTGAGAGCCCTGTGAGAGAATCTTTCCGGTTGCCGATTTCATAACAATCCCTCACGTGAATTGACAGGGGAGCTGAAGCTCATTAAATATGCAAATCTTATCCAGTCCTAGCCAAGTCTTCAGTGCTGCACGCCCATCAAAACCGAGCGTGTCTTGAGAGTGCCTCAAAACCAGTGTAGAAAATAGCCTATTACTTATTCATTATGATGTTTTTGAATGTAAAAATCACGCAAACGTCATAAATTGACCTTAGACAACAGTATAATAAAATTTTAAATGCCAGTTCATGACACCTTTAATCCCTGTTAAAATCAAGTGGCAACCTCCCGTGGTCTCACTTGAAGCCAATACGGAAGTGACTTAAACTGCTGTTCATCGACTGGCAGGCTCCAGAAGGGAGCAGAATCTCCTTGAGCCCAATGTTAAAATGCCCAACTTTACAGCAGAATAAAACATGTTACAGCCTGGTACAAATTCTAGTTTTGGTCTAAACGGCTAGTTTTGCCCTTCCTGACAACTGTGAGGGGGGTGAATTTTTTTATAACTCATTCGTTTACATTATATAAAGCCTTAAAGTTCTGCATAATTAAGGGCGTGGCCACTTTGAGTGGCAGGTGGGTAGCCATTTATCTGTTGTTTGTTAGTAATCCCGTCACCTCAGCTCCGCCCACGTCCCACCTCTTTGCCCATTTTCTGTTATCCGGGAGTGACGATTGATGACGTGCTGCTTAGATGGCAACGGCTAGCTCGTCCCTATACTTTATGCTTCAAAACTGCTCTGCAGAATCCTATGGGTGATGTCACAGACACTACGTCCATATTTTTATACAGTCTATGGTTAAAATGCTAAAAGGTTAGTACAGCCTCTGTTTGATTAGGATCTGCACCACATGCTGTTTTTGGTAGAATATCTTGCTGGACAAAGATTTTGATATACAGGTCCTTCCCAAAAAATTAGCATATTGTGATTAAAGCTCATTATTTTCCATAATGTAATAATACAAATTAAACTTTCATATATTTTAGATTCATTGCACACACCAACTGAAATATTTCAGGTCTTTTATTGTTTTAATACTGATGATTTTGGCATACAGCTCATGAAAACCCAAAATTCCTTTCTCTAAAAATTAGCATATCATGAAAAGCTTCTCTAAACGAGCTATTAACCTAATCATCTGAATCAACTAATTAACTCTAAACACCTGCAACAGATTCCTGAGGCTTTTAAAAACTCCCAGCCTGGTTCATTACTCAAAACCGCAATCATGGGTAAGACTGCCGACCTGACTGCTGTCCAGAAGGCCATCATTGACACCCTCAAGCGAGAGGGTAAGACACAGAAAGAAATTTCTGAACGAATAGGCTGTTCCCAGAGTGCTGTATCATGGCACCTCAGTGGGAAGTCTGTGGGAAGGAAAAAGTGTGGCAAAAAACACTGCACAACGAGAAGAGGTGACCGGACCCTGAGGAAGATTGTGGAGAAGGACCGATTCCAGACCTTGGGGGACCTGCGGAAGCAGTGGACTGAGTCTGGAGTAGAAACATCCAGAGCCACCGTGCACAGACGTGCAGGAAATGGGCTACAGGTGCCGCATTCCCCAGGTCAAGCCACTTTTGAACCAGAAACAGCGGCAGAAGCGCCTGACCTGGGCTACAGAGAAGCAGCACTGGACTGTAGCTCAAATTTTGCATGTCATTCGGAAATCAAGGTGCCAGAGTCTGGAGGAAGACTGGGGAGAAGGAAATGCCAAAATGCCTGAAGTCCAGTGCCAAGTACCCACAGTCAATGATGGTCTGGGGTGCCATGTCAGCTGCTGGTGTTGGTCCACTGTGTTTTATCAAGGGCAGGGTCAATGCAGCTTGCTATCAGGAGATTTTGGAGCACTTCATGCTTCCATCTGCTGAAAAGCTTTATGGAGATGAATATTTCGTTTTTCAGCACGACCTGGCACCTGCTCACAGTGCCAAAACCACTGGTAAATGGTTTACTGACCATGGTATTACTGTGCTCAATTGGCCTGCCAACTCTCCTGACCTGAACCCCATAGAGAATCTGTGGGATAGTGTGAAGAGAAAGTTGAGAGACGCAAGACCCAACACTCTGGATGAGCTTAAGGCCGCTATCGAAGCATCCTGGGCCTCCATAACACCTCAGCAGTGCCACAGACTGATTGGCTCCATGCCACGCCGCATTGAAGCAGTCATTTCTGCAAAAGGATTCGGACCAAGTATTGAGTGCATATGAGGATTTAATGAGCTGTATGCCAAAACAATCAGTATTAAAACAATAAAAGACCTGAAATATTTCAGTTGGTGTGCAATGAATCTAAAATATATGAAAGTTTAATTTGTATCATTACATTATGGAAAATAATGAACTTTTATCACAATATGCTAATTTTTTGAGAAGGACCTGTATTAGATTGCTCTAAGCACACGTCATATTCCTTCATATTTCATTCATAATCTAGGTCATTGGGATTAAATACAGTCTATTCAGGGGTCATCTCTCCCAAGAAGCTTGAAACAATCATTTTTTAAGCAATCATTTGAGATTTTTGCTTATCTAGAGAGAGAGATGAGAAAAATCTCAAATGATTGCTTGAAAATGAGAACCACATAAGACCGAACCATAGAGTGAAAAAAAAAAAAAAATTGGATGTAGTGTTCATGACGTCACCAATAGGTTTCTGAAGTGCATTTTTTGAAGCCTCTGGATAACAGAAAATGTGCAAAGAGGCGGGACGTGGCTGGAGCTGAGGTTACATGATGACTATCATACAGCAGACAAACGACAATCCACCTGTCACTCAAGGTGGCCACGCCCTTAAACAACTGAAAATTCACCCCCTCACAGTTGTTATGAAGAGCAAAATTAGCCGTATAGGCCAAAACAACAATGTGTACCAGGATGGGTTCTGCTGTAACGTTGGGCATTTTAACATGGAGCTCAATGAGATTTGGCTCTCTTTTGGAGCCTGTCTCTAGTGACTAGTTAATGAATTGCAGTTTAAGTCACTTCTGTTTTGGCTTCAAGAGAAACTGGGGGAGGTTGCCACTTGGGCAGAACCCATTGTGTTTTAATAATGATCAACTCTAAATCTCAAAGCAGGTGCTGCTTTTTATTAAACTAATATGCATTATAAATGTCTTTGTAATACAGATTGACACACTTTTACTGGCTTGAATTACTCTTAGCACAGTGAAGCATATGCTAGCTAGCATTTAGATGTGGACCCCATGCAAGCTTGTAAGGGTTTCAGCAGAAGTCACATGACTGTGCAGTTGAATATTAAAGACTGGGTGACATTTGTGGGCTGTGAGCTAAAAGGTCAGACTGAATGCAACTCTTTCCCTCAGTGCTGTGAAATACTGTACTTGGAGAGCGGCTGAGTGGATTGGGTGCTGGTGGCCAAAGGCAGTTTTGTGTTCTCTCTTTGTCGGATGTTTGTGTTAATAGGTGTTTATACATGCAATAATCCAATCCAATCCAATTCAAAATGACCATTTTTACTTGAGATTTGGAGCCAGTTTACAGAGGTGTAAAAATTACTTTAGAAAGATGAAAGCATCATTTTTATTTATTTTTTTATTCAGAGATTGGTAGATCTATTAGTAAAATCTGTTTACCTTGAGCAATATTTGTTGCATTATATTATTTGTTGCATTAAATGCCAACGGTGACACTTCAAAAATGGGAAAAAGCACTGCTTGTTTGCATGCCTGTAACTCAAGAAGTATTAAAGATATCTTAATATCCTTTTGGATTCTGGTTCTTAATAAACTTTACTTTTGGTATCTTCATTTTAAAGGCCCTCGATGGTTCAATCCCAGATATATGATGAGTAATACTCCATGAGTAAATTGGTAAATTGCACTCATTTTCAAAACCAAATGTGGATCGCTTTGCACAGAGCTGATACTTTTTTATTTTAAAGAGGAATATCTGAAGAACAAATAATGTTGAAACTAGAAATGTATCATGTTTTTATATCAACACAATTGCATAGAATGTGCCATAAATATTAATTTTCCAAAGTTTGCATGCCTGTAACTCAAAAAGTATTTGAGATACTTTTCTTTGTAGATTCTGTTTCTTAATAAACTCAAGGCACTATATAGCTCAGTCCCAGATATGGGGATCTTAAAGCAGCTCCATGATCAAATTGTTCAATTTTACCCATTTTCAATGATTAAAAATAAAAAACAAATGTGGTTCACTTTGCTCACAGATGAAACTTACTTGAGCACATAAGCTCTCAAACATGTATTTATAAGAATCTAGCTATATTTGAATCAAATGGGATATTTCGTATTGGACTTTTGTTCATTTTAACAGCTTCTGAAGCTAGCAAGAGTTCAAATATGCAGTATCGTAACTACATGTTACTACATTGACGTCCCTATATCTATAAGATGGAACTGTATAGAGTCTTAAAAATGAAGATTCCAAAAGAAAAGTTTCTAAAATGTAATTAAGATACATTTAACACTTATTGAATCAAAGACAAAAAAAAAAGCTTTTGGTACTCAGAGGGATGTGTCGTATTCAATTATTTTGTTAGAGGGAAACAAGATACATCTCTGGTTTCAGTTACCTACATTGGTTCTTGAACATTGAGACCACCGGTAAACATTCACATCACGCCACTTTGCATGTGCACATGGTTTGTTTGTTTTGTTTTTTTGATTGAGAAGATCAACATGCTTAGTTTTTTTTTTTTTATATTGATTAGATTCTTTCATGTCTGTACCAACCCTGTTCAATCAGATCGAAATTTCATTTGGATCAAGCTTGTTTGTATTGTAAATGAGTTTACATGAAGGCTTTTTAATCTGAGCCATCAGTCATATTGAATTGATTATTTAGGTGCATGCACATATAATAAGTAATAGGCAAAAAAGTAAATAGCTAAATTACCTTTTCGAAGTAGTTATGATTGGGGTGTAGTGCTATTGTGTTTAACACATTAACACGCGATTGAAGTTTTGACTGTGCGATCAGGCTGCAAGTTGCCCTTTCATACTGGAGCTCAGGGGACACAGTTTCATCTCAGATATGTCTTGTTGAAATACAGAGTACAGAGCTGAGATGTGAAATCCGATGTGAGACCTATAGGTTCAGTTTCTCAGGAGAACGGTCTTAAGCAAAAATCTCCATTTGCGCTTCATTTA
The DNA here is from genome assembly GCA_023029165.1 of Gobiocypris rarus. NCBI lineage: Eukaryota > Metazoa > Chordata > Actinopteri > Cypriniformes > Gobionidae > Gobiocypris > Gobiocypris rarus. Next base: position 37,813,103 of record CM040915.1, on the reverse strand, counting down.
ATCACGTCACTGTCTATGATAATCAATTAAGATCTCATTTGATTTCATAAAATAAAAAGTTTTTGCGCTGTGGCGTCCATGGGAACCTTTGGGTTACAAGTCTGACTCTCTGACCATTAGAACAAAACTTGCCCCTATTATTTTAACTGATATTACAATCATATTGTTAAATATTATTATAATATCAAATATCTCTTGTCTATTTTAATATATTTTAGAATGTAATTTATTCCTGTCATGGCAAAGCTGAATTTTCAGCATCATTACTCCAGCAGTCTTCAGTGTCACATGATCCTTCAGAAATCATTTGAATGTGCTGATTTGATGCTAAAGAACCATGTCTTGCTATCAGTGTTGAAAACAGTTGCTTAATATTTTTGTGGAAACTGATGCTTTTTTTTAGGATTCTTTGATAAATATACAGTTCAAAAGACAGTAATATTTTGAAACATAAATGCCTTTTCTGTCACTCTTGATCCATTTAATTTGTCCTCGCTGAATAGATAGGTCTTACTGACCCCACACCTTTGACAGTAGTGCTGCCATTCCCTACTACAATTAGAAGAGGATGTTTCAGTTTGGTTCTTGACCCATTGGACAGATCATCCATTTCTTGGTCTGAAGAGTCTTGACATTTGTGATGGCTGGCAGGAAGAGATCTTAAAATTGCATCCACACCAGGCTTTACATGTTGAATATTTAGTAATCATTTACTTGGTTCTTGGTTCATTCTTGGTTTATGACATTCTTAAACACAAATATTGAGACTTTTCTAAGTGTGAATGAAGACATCCCTGGGGGTAATTTTGGGAATCACTTACTTAAGAGGCCTAATTATTGTCTGCTCCTCTGGCAACTAAATTCTCTAAGGAATAGGAATAGTCTTTATCTGAAGATGATTCTGTGCTTAAAAGATTACACGCATTGAAGCCATTAGAGAGTATGCCATTCTTATAAGTATAGAGGCCAATGTGGCCACCTCAGAATCAAACAATAAGTGTAATGAGGTAATTGGGATAAATAGGAAACAAAACAAAAAATCAAGTTGAACACTTTTTTCTATTTTGGTTACTTGATATGATCAAGTAATCAAAAAAAGGCAGTTATAGGTCTCTTTCCATCTCTTTAATTGGCCATTGAGAACTGTGTTAAAGGGATAGTGAAAATGATGTCATTAATTACTCACCATCATGTCGTTTATCTTCAGAACACAAATTATCTTTGATTTCATCAAAAAGATCTTCATTTGTGTTCCGAAGATGAACGAAAGTATTACGGGTTTGGAACGACATGAGTAATTAATGACAGAATTTTCATTTTTAGGTGAACTATCCCTTTATGATTGTTTTTTGTTTTTTTTATGTATTAGTTTAGACACTTTGAACAAGGCCATTCTTTAGAGGCATAGATACACTCATATTTAGATTTTTTTGTAAAGGGAATGTACCACAGGTTCAGCTGAAATCTCAGCACAGGCCGTATAGGAAGCTGCTGTTCCCCAATTTCTGTTTATTTTGTGCAGTCCAGATAAGAGCTGGATGGATTTGGCAAGCAGAATATGCTGACTCTCCGGCATGCCAACGCTTAGAAGAACCACAAATTGAAGGTGTCCTTCTTGCTGCTGCATTTATTCCCCTGATTTACTGAGTAGAAAACAACTGCTAAAATGTTACCTGTGGGTTTGGACCGATATCACGTATGCAAAATCTACTTACTGTAACCATACTCTACTAACTTACAAATTGAATAGATCAAGTGGTTTTTAAACTTTTTTTTTTATTTGTTAGTTTTTTTGTATTTATAGTTATTTTGTAGTTTTTATGTAGGTATTCTTTTTAATTTTTAATTTTTTATTTACTTATTTAATCTTGGGAGTCTAGGGGAATCTTAGGGATAGGGCATAATTTTTTCTTTCTTTTTTATGTTGTATGGAATTGAGTGTTCCTGTATATGTGGATGAGATGGCTGATCTTTTATGTGTGTATTTTAGATAAGTTTTTCCATGTGATTGTGAGAAACTCAATTACAATGCTCAAAAATTGACAAAAGCTGACATTACATCTGAATGTGGATTTGCTGCTTTTTGTTCCAACCACAGAGATTACAACTTTGATATGGCGTCGGATTGCTTTTCAAAAGAAGGAAGGCATTAACAGGGCAACAAAACAAACCCCAACAGCTCAGCTCAAACCAAAAACCTCTGTAGCATTTTCAATTAAAAAATTGAAGCGCTGCCAGTTTGCAATGATTCCATTAGCACCGACTCTGGTGTGGAAGTGCAATGAGTGTGGTCTGGCATGGTTGCATTAAGAATAGTTACATCACAATGAGGCTACGGGGTATGTGAATCATTAAACGGAAGCTAGAATGTTTTGCGTGTGTCTAAAGAAAACTCTATGGCTTCCTGCTGTTTTCGTATTAATCGTTGACATTATGACGGAGTGTAATTACTTGAGAAAGAACAGCAGATTTGCTTTGCTCCAGGCCCCCACACTTGCACACTGGGCTTGTGTGACTCACTTAGGCATCCAGAGGTGAGGAGAAGGTCTTGTGGGGTCAGAGGAAAAGCTCAGCAGGCGTGCCGCTGTGGGATTTCAGCGTGGGATTACAGGCTTTGGGGTCATTTGCAGCTCTAAATGAACGACTTCTCGTGTGTGTGTGTGTGTGTGTGTGTGTGTGTGTGTGTGTGTGTGTGTGTGTGTGTGTGTGTGTGTGTGTGTGTGTGTGTGTGTGTGTGTGTGTGTGTGTGTGTGTGTGTGTGTGTGTGTGTGTGTGTGTGTGTGTGTGTGTGTGTGTGTGTGTGTGTGTGTGTGTGTGTGGAGAGGGAGTGCCTTTTACTTAATTAAAACTATTTTTATATGTATGTCATTGTGCTTTTTTGGATTTTCCCTTAAAGCTGATGTATAGCTTATCTGGGACTTAGAGATGAGACTGAGGGGTGAACTAGGATCACTCGGCTTGTGTGGTCACATGATTCCTATAGGGAGAATACAAGCCAATCTGTGATTGGCAAGAGACTGAGACTAAAGACAGAAGTAGGATTTGTGGTTAAGGTGAGGGTTCATAGTTGTATCTCAAAATTGCGGGACAGATCTGTCATTGTTTGGTTAATATGGCAGTTTTATTCAAGCAACCCGGAACAATAAAAGCTTTTATTCACCGTGTCCTGATTTCTTTAACAAAGCAACAAGTGATAATGCTGTCTCTTATGTGTTTTTGTTTTTGCCAAGTTAGACAAGTCAGGCTGCAATTTGGTAAAAAAAAAAATAATTATATTGATATTGCAATTATTCTATCATATATTGTGATTTGAGCAGCACTATAAGTATTTCACTGCTGCCAAAATATTCAGGTAAAAAAGAAACTAAATGCATATAAAAAACTGCATATATGCATACAATTGTGCAAAATGTTCAATGATTTAAATACCTATTATATAAATGTATTAATTATAATTAATTATAATACAAAAAAAAAGTTGTCTGAAAGGAATGTCCAGGTACTAACCCCGATTGTATCCAAACCCCACATTTTCCTCCACTAGCATCACACATTGACCTGGCCACTGCTCTGGAAGTGGAATGACTCAATATCTCTCTGGTATCTGTGCAGGACTTGTATGTATCTTTTATTCCTGAGACGAACTGATAATGCATTGACCGCAAAAGGAAGCCCTGCACCATTTTAATAAATAATTGTGGTCTAAAATCAAATGTTTCAGTTCCTTTGTCCAACCCCTGCCTGTATATAAAATATAATTTAAAGAGATTGATAAATAATGGCATTTTAATACCACACCTTTTGTGGCATCTCATTTGTCTGGCATAACTGCATATTAAGCCGAAGAAGTCTACTTCGGTTCGCTAGTTTAAACACACAAATTAATCCAAAGCCTTTCAATTTGATAGCATGTGCAAACACATTGGTACATGCACACTAGCAAAATCCTTAAGCAAAGTCTGGCCATATTTGCAATGCTTTTAGACAACTATGTTGGGCATCCAAGGCCACTTTTTTTAGAAGGCGGGACTTATTCCGCCATATTCCATTCAAAGTTAATGAATGCATTCTCTTGTTATTTAAAGCCTTTGGCACTAGAATGACTTCCCTTGTTCAGTGTCTGAGCGATACAATTCTGTACTCGTTTAAACTGTAGTTGGGGTAGCACTAATCAACGTTGGCATCTATTGTTGTTGCTGTCATCAGTAGTTTGCTGCTTTTCTTGTTCTGTCTCCTCTGTATCTTTTCTGACTGTTACTCAACAGCCCAGGCCAGTGTTGGCTTTAAATATCAAATATGTTTTGATATGATTGGCTGTCGTTGTACCACGTCATGCCACTTGCAGTGCGAATAGAATCTTGAATAACTGGAATCTTGTTGCATTGAATTGTTCGGACAGAGTATTTGTCTGATTGTTGTGAAGATTCCACATGCTTGGCCTCCTTCTGAAGTAATACGTCTTATGCAGAGGTTATACAGGAGGGTGTGTGCTTCTCTTTGTCTCAGTGCGCCTGCAGTGATGATGTGCTGGAAGGCTGGCGTCAGTGAGGTGCCAGTCTGCACGCCTACTTGGTGGCCAGGCAGAGCACAGTGCTGGGGGTGGTGTGCTCGCTTACTCATCTCTAACTGCTGGAAAACGAAGCTCATTCAGCCTCTACATTTAGATATTTACGTGTCCACAGCCGGACTTGCCCGAGCATAGAATCTGTAGTGGGATTATCCATCCATTAAAGGAAAATGTATTTAATTAAAATAAAATTAATAATGACAGAATTTAAATTCTTGGGTGAACTATCCCTTTAATGTGATTTTACCATGATACAGTATAAATGCCATATTTATATATCATGATATTTAAAATCTACCCTCTAGGAGTCCAGTTTTGGCTGATTATCATTGTCCCATTTTGTAAATGTCAAAAAGCATTTTCTCCATTAATGCCCTTTGAAAATGAACAAAGTATGACAGTTTTATTTTCAAACAACATATACATATACATATACATAAACTATTGTTTTTTTTTAAAATATAAATGAATGCTTTTATTCAGCAAGGGTGCAAGCTGATCAAAAATGACAGAAGACGTTTCAATGTTGCAAAAGAGTTCTATTTTAAATAAATGTGGTTCTTTTTAATTGTCTGTTAATAAAATAAATCACGGTTTCCACAAAAACATTACTGGTTTCAATATTTGTAATAATAATATATACATATATTTTTAATAATTTTCTTTGTCAATGCATAAGACATAAGACATGAGTCTTTTAAGAAGCTGTATGAAAGATTGCATGATTCTGGTATAGAAATCTCCTCCGAATTGTACAATGCATAAGCTTTTGGCATTATTTTTTGAGCTTGTGTGTAGAGGCGATTGCGAGTTTTGTCTGATGGCTGAATGGGACGGTTCTAGCACCACAGTGCTCTCATGAGCCGCTCCAGTGACTACTCTCCATGAGAGGCCTCCGTTTTCGTCCTCATGCAGTTTTAGCTGAGAGGCCCATTGATCCTGAAATCACAGAGCACTTCCCTCTGAAGAGGTCCTAGGCCGTCTCTCTTTACACCTGTCGTTGGTGTATACAAACCATTTCACCATGAAAATGATTGAACTTTTAATATTTAAATAAGCATTTTTATGCTATCTGTTATAAATAGAAGAAAGCACCACAGGTGGATTTATTGTATCCAATGAATGATAGTATTTTTATTTTCTCATCTTTTAAGCCTCTTGTTTGTCTTCTCCGTTCTTTTCCTTTCTGCTCTTCTTACATGATCTCTTCTTTCCATGTTTTCCCAGTCCTTGAACACTTCTCTTTCTTCTCGTTTTCTCCAGGGCTTTCACTAGCGCTACAGTCATGTCACGATTCGATACAAATCGTGATCATGAACTCACAAAATGATACTATTGTGATATTTTAAGCAAAGAAATGCAATAAAGATTTTTGTTTATTATTATAACTTTATTTATATTAAAATAACAATATTATTTTATTGTTATTGTGACCCACAAATATTCCCCCATTGCATTATTATACATTATATTCAACATTATATATGGTAATTTAATGTAGTAATTTCACTTTAACTCCATAAACAGTATTTTTTTTCCCCTAATGCAGTCCTCATGTGTCTTTTACACAGACAAGCCACGCATGCACAGACTCTCCCAGTGCTCACTACGTCCTGCCTCCCCGCTATTAATGCACTATACATATAAGAATAAACCATCTAAAACTCTTTGAATAATCATACTAAAACTAAATGTGATTTGGTGATTTAAAAGATGTTTGTGCTTTCACTTTAAGGAGTGTAGACTTCAATGTCTACAAAGCCTCTCCTTCCAAAAAGTGTAGTGTGCTCTGGTTGGCCAGCTGACCCAGTGTGTTGTGATTGGCCAAACACCTCAAGCATGTGTCATAAATGTAACACCCCTCGCCTTAATTGCCTGCTTCAGCTTCCAAAGCAATTATAAAGACAGTTAATAATGTCGTCAGTTTGACCATATCAGCTCGAGTCCGAGTCGGATTCTGAAAATCGATCGATTGGAACCTTACTCGTTTGTATTTACTGTACACAAGCCACGGTTCAGCTGCACATAACAAACGGTGCCATTTCGAAAGCACAGGGCACGTGTGCTGCATGCTTCAGCTCTGTTTGAGCGGCCATTGTAAAACAGAACACATAGTGCATCGTTTGTCATCTTTTTACCAAAAGTTATAAGCGGAGAACAGAGGATACTATGTTTGTAAACCTAAAGCCATCTCTGAAATTTTGATCAAGAGAACATCAAACCATATGCATTACTCTGCACTGCACAAAACCTTTTGAACAGTCAATAGCAAGTACTTAAACAAATAATAAAACATACATACAGGCTCTATTTCAGAAGCGCCAGAATGCCCTAGCAAAGTTTTGGACATTTTTTTTTTTAGAAATAGCCTTTGTGCACAGCCTATCTTGTACTCTCCCAGGTTCAGGAAACTCTCTGTAAAATATTCTGCACGCGTTCAAACATTTCGGTTGTACTGTTCGGGAAATCTTAACCGCTGATTCCTAATTGCACTGTCCCCCCAGACCAGAGCCAATTATTTTGTCTAAGCTATGAATAAAAAAATAATAATTCATATTTTCAAATTGTATTTGTCTTAATTTATCCTTTCAGCAGTGTAAAGCTGATGACAAAAAAATGTTTAGGACAAGTAACATTTTTAGGCTGATTAATTTTTACAGCGTTCGTCATTGTCAAAAACTCAAAATGATCGAGATGGCCAATCAAATCAAATGAGGCGGGTCTCACTGTCACTGTCACAATACAACAAGAGTTTGTGGAAAGAGGTAAGTAGATAAGTCTTAAACAACTGTTTAATGATAGAAATGTTCAGCTCCAGACAGTAATACACTCTCTTGTATATACAAACTAATGTGCGTGCGTGCGTGCGTGCGTGCGTGTGTGCGTGTGTGTGCGCAAACACAGAATGTTTTGTGTAATGAAATGGCAATGAATATGTAATGAAATGGTGCTAATGAGCAACAAGAAGGTGTATGGATCATTTAGACCGCCAAAGATCCAGCCACCTGACTAACTTACAGACTGAACATGCTCCTTTGCTAAATTATTTCTCTCTCCCTCTCACATACACATGCTTTAGTTAGCTATAACCTGCTGGTCCTCAGTGACGTGTTCCAAAATTGGGTTCACACCAGGTTCATTGTGTCAGTGAAAGGATCCTGTTAGTGCCATTTCTTTCAAAACCTTTTTTTTCAGCTCTTTGAACATTAAGCATCATGAAATTCCACATTCACGTACTATGTAAGTGCCTGTGCTAATATACAAGCACATGTGCTGCAAAGTAAGTCACTTAGTAAATAGATGATGAGACTGTAGAGGTATTGATGCTGTTTGTCTTTCATCTGTGTCACATGACCAGGCTGGGTATCAGATGAACTGTGCAGTGCAGTGGGATATTAGCTGCTTTACTGCAGACGCCTGAAATGAGGTCCAGATAGCGTGGGTGAGACCCTACTCAAACACTTATTTACTTAATATGCACAATATGGATATTATACAGTATCTGTTACTGCTAACGGTTATAAGGACATTTCACTATGAAACGGCTTTGACTTAGTAAGTATTAGCCTTCTTTTTCAGTAGCACTAGAGTTACATAACTTTAAGGTGTTGTACAATTAATTTGTTAAAAACATTGCACATTTCAGCTGTCTGACATCTTAAAGGTGGAGTGTGCAATTTTTTGATATTGAAAAATTACAACTTAAACAAAATCTTTCTTTCAAAACACTGCTTTGTTTGTTTGAGCATCCCTACCAGATGACTTGGCAGCATTGTATCAACCAACATGTAGTGGGACTATATGTTTGCCTGACATATGGCAAACAGGTGGTCATCTACATTTTTTTATGTAGCTCTTTTTTCCAATACATATTGTTTAAGAGTTATCCCAAAGTAATGTCCATATATGGCACTAATTATAGTATAGTATAGCTGTAAGCAAATTTAAGTTATTTGCATCATTTATTTAGATAAGCAGGCACAATGAACAAGTCTGTTTGAATATTTAATATTTAGTTTGGTGACGCCAGGGGCACAGTTTGGGGATGATCAATCGTCGTTTGAATTAACAATCAATGAATCCATTAATCGTTAGCCTTAATACTGCAATATGCCGTTACTGCAGTGGCTTATAGCCAACCGCATGTCAGGGTTTGCAAATGCTGCTCAAAACGCCATGTTCCTCCCCAAGTGAAGGAGAATTGTTTTTAGTCTAAATAAAGGACTATAGGATTGTAAAATGAGTGGATGTGATTGATCATGTAATTAAATTACTTATTTAAAATTAATATTTAATATAATGAGTAATACAACGTTTCACCAAAGCTGCCTCAGATATGTGCTGTTCAAAATGTGTGGACGTGCTCTTCCTGGAACAATGCCCTGAAACGGCAACTAAACCCAATGAATTCACAACCATTTATTGTATGTAATATGACAATGCCAATCATAGTTCTCATTAGTCGTGTGTTGCTGTTTGAGCTGCGCGCGGTGAAGCTGAAGCACTGAATGAACACAGGTATACTGAAGCTCTTTACTAGCACGTTATTTAACTCAACGAAAGTTACGTGCTTGTGCGTGACTCCGGTTGTGTACGCAATCTTTCTGGAGCAATGCAATGAAACAGCCAATTAAACCCTAATAATTCACAATGTTTTATTACAGTATTGTTCTCTTTATAATGTTATGTAATATGACAGTCCCAATCATAGCCTTTATTAGTTGTGCATTGCACCGGCACGCTTTACTGCCACCTTAATTCTTAACCAAATGCATTCTATATTAGATAAATCAGATATATGTAGGCACCACACAAAAGAAACAAATTACATTTGAACAAAACAAACGGCTGTGATTGCACATGCACACTTAGTCAAGATGAAGTTGTAGATCCAGCTGTAAAATGGTCCCAAACATAACTCCGGCTCACTCGCTTTTTTCCTCATGTCTGCTTTACATGTATCGCGGACGGTTGAGCAGCACACACGCGCATGACCCTGCTTAATCGATAAATGAATAGTTTCATGCATTCTGAGCTTTTATAAGCACTAAGTTCCCATATGACCTGTGCTGTGCAATAAGACTGAAGCCCAATTGAGTGGCACGACCGTAGCTCATGTTGATCCCCTAATGTCACCTTTAATCCCTCTTTCCAAATACTGACAGCATCTGTTTTAGCAGAAAATTTCAAACAAATTAGCCTGTGAGAAAAAGCCCCACAAGATCTGTACAGATGATGCACACTGCCAGAGTTCTGCTGCCTGTAAAGTGAGGTGTGATAACTGCTGTTGAGAACCACTTCTTCTCAGTTTCTCTTTTACTCTCCCTCTCTCTGACCTGCTGCACACTCCACCCCTTCCGCTCAAAGACTAATGCAATATAATGAATTAACTTTAAAGAGCAGGTGTGCTATCAGGTTGATGTTGCTTAAGCCTCATTCAACTCCCAGTAGGGTATGTTTTAGACACGTCCATTGTTATTGAGGTACTGTACTGTATGTGGCACTATACACAACATTTAGAAAAGATTACATTTTGTTAATTCAATTTTCAACTATAGAAACATTTACTGGGTGGAAACATTTAGAAGGCTTCCAGCCTCAATCACAACTGGTTTTAAAACAACAGTAGCTATATGTTCACAATTCCTACTCTGAATTTCAAAATGAGTTTGACTGCTGTAAGAAGAACAGCAATCTGAGCTGCTCTAATAGTGAACATATTGCATTACCATGGGTTAGTCAGTTGCCAGGGAGCCTGAGGCGGTGCCATATATCAGTGAGACTGGCTTCTCTGGCTCCTGGCCTCTCCAGCGCTCAGCGTTCCCACCATGTCTCTGCTTTGATATTACTTCACACAGCAGCCCGCATCACGATAATGGATGTAGACTCATTCATTATCTCCATCAATCACAGGCGCTTACACACTGGAGCTGGGTGTAAGAAGAGCCTCTAGTATGAGGACTGAGAATAGAGGACAATTGAATTAAAGTCAAGTCAAGATAGTAATTCTCCTGTATTAGTGTGGCATGTATGGCGAAGGTCATCTTGAGAAGATCTGCGGCTGGTGAAGATCTATGTTTTGGTGTTTTAGCATTGAAGTACTGAGATACTGAAAGGCATACAATGTGCTTTTTAGTCAAGGACATTGAGAGGTTGTTCATGCATGTGAGTGTATTCCACTGTACACTGTATGCTAATAAATTCCTCCATAGTAAATTGTTTGTTTGTGCCTGAGGTGCTGGACAGCATAAGTGATCTGTATGTGAAGTAACATCAGCACTTTATTAAGTATGAAAAGACTGTAAACACTCAATGGCAGCAAAGTAAAGTTCAAACACACATTATGCACCAGGTCAAAATATATTTAATTACTTGGGAGTCAACAAGACTCTTCCTTTCAGGGCTGTTTCTGATGAAGGATTTCATTTAATTTCACCATTTTAACAACATCATTTCTGATGAAGTCCCGTTTGAAATGAACTTGAAATGTCTTGACAGATCTGTGATAGAGACGTTTTACATTAAGTAAACATCTCTGTGCCTGCCAGCATTCATATGTTTATGGTGAGGTTTTAATGACTAATGAAAAATGTTCAATATCAACTACATCATTATATTATTGTAACTGTAGTATTGTAGTGGGGTTTTTTTAGCATTTAAAAAATAGTTAATAAAAGGTATGTTATTATGAGCATGTAATATATTATAGTTTTATAAGTATTAGTTTTTTATTGTTACACTGTAAAACATTTTTTTAAGTAGGTTACCTGGTTTCCTTAAAATGTTGAGCTAATACAATGCACATTTAAATTGACATCACCCTTTATTCTAATATTATTCAAATATTTTGTAAACATATTGTGTTTTATTTGTTATAATGCAGTAAAACATTCCAAATTGTGCTATTTTCATAATTTATTAAAAAATAAATAAATGTATGGTTCAGATACAATACTTTTTTTAATTTAAATGAACTCAAAATTTTAGGGCAACCAGGTTACTAGCTTTTTTAAGTTAAACCAACAATATTTTTTTACAGTGTAGAATTGTGTTTATATTGGTAGTATGTTGCTCCATATGTCTTAACCCTTAAATGCATGAATGTTTTGCCAATCATTATTACATATTCAGGTCTTTTGCGACCTGTATCTATATCTAACACAGATGGATCTCTACCTGTTGCAGTAATATAAAACTCCTGATATTAGAGTAACAACAAAGAATAAAATAAAGCATAGCCTATTTTATTATCTTTTGGAGCTTGTTAGGGGGTCATCACTGTCCTTGTCAGAGCTCATTTCCCAGTACATTTAGCATCTGACTCATAATCGCGATCTCAAACATTATCTCAAAACTATCTTCAACATCTTTAAAATTAATATTTTGACCGCTGACAGCTTCTTCACCAGATCCACCATCAAGTGATGGTGACACTAATATTTGACTACATTAAGTAAATCACTGAGCCATTTAAAATTTTGCTGCTGATACTTCCTATTCTTTTGTTTTCTGCCTGCGGTAACTCAGAGTGAAACGTCACTTCGTCACTGTGTGTCAGACATTGTCACCTTATGGAATAAAGGTGAATTTCACTTATTCAGTCATCAATGGTTTTTGTTGGACAGAAAAAATATACTTGTACATTGTTACACATCTCGGGTCGTTTGTGACCCTATACCTATATTATACTATGTTAATGAGAAAACAGGTATTGTTTTATAATTTTGTTTAATTTTTCTTGTTATATTGTTTATAATGAATTGATTGAGGAATGCAAAAGGTTGATGTCTAACTTTAAACAATGAATGAGGAGGAGGGTAGTGAATGACGTCCCAGGTCACTAAAGACCCGAGGTATGCGTTTAAATGGTTAGTTGAAGTTCACACAAAAATTAAAATTAGCCTATGATTTACTCACCCTCAAGTCATCCTAGGTGTATATGACAATCCAAGCTTTTTTTATAAAGTCCATAAAAGTGCATCTATCCATCATATAACTGCTGCATGTGGCTTCGGGGGGTTAATAAAGGCCTTCTGAAGCAAAGTGGTGCATTTGTGTAAAAAATCCATTTACTTTATAGACTAAAATAACTTCCGGCGGAAAGCCATACGCAATTCAACTTATGGCAAAAGAGAAACCCCTGACGCGATGTATAGAAGCATCGCTCTTTTGATGCTATCTCTCGCAGAAAGTGCTGGGCAACAAACTCAAGCCCTTCTTCTCTTATATCAAAATCTTCCACCATTTCTCTTAAAAAAACTCTCGTTTTAGTCTCTAATTCATGACCACTGGTTTGCTTTGCTCTATTCTCTGTTAGTCAATCAGCATACGTCAAGGGTTCAAGGGTTACTCTTTCGCCATAAATCGATGCGTATGCAATCTGCCGGAAGTTAGTTATTTTATTCTATGAAGTTTTAAATATGGATATTTTTCTTACACAAACACTCCACTTTGCTTTAGAAGGCCTTTATTAACCCCCCAGAGCCGTATGGAGCAGTAATATGATGGACAGATGCACTTTTATGGACTTTTATGGAACAGTTCACTACATTTATAATGCTTGGATTAGCCAGGACTTTTTTTAATATAACTCTGATTGCATTAATCTGAAAGAAAATCATGGGCTAATTTTCATTTGTGGGTGAACTAACCTTTTAAGGGTTAAAGGACCATGGATGAGGATTTTGTTGAGCTGCTTTACACACTCACTGTGATGTAGCCCTGAAATGATCCACTACCAACACACAGTGATAGCTAACTCAGAGGTTGTTTAAGGACTTAATCCGTGTACAGTATGTATCACTTTAAGAGAAAGTGTTCTCTCTATAATAACTTTGGATCACCAATGGGATCTATAGTGAGGGTACAGGGCAGAAAACCTCCATATATTCCGTTCAGCTGGGAAATCAACACAGCGCTTCCCACTCATTGCGTCTCACACTCAGCCGACAGTTTACCCGTTTGTGTTACGGAGTTTCATCAAAGGTAACATCTAATGATGCTCATCTGTGTGAATAATGATGCAGAGGAAACAGCTCGTCTTGAGCTGCATCCGGAGGCTCAGGAAGAGCCCGCTTAATCATACAAACACTCATTTTATTGTGTGTGTGTGCTATCTCATGACAAATCCATGGCTCTCTATAATGCTCTGATGACTGCTACTGTGGAGAATCTCATAAAGAATTCAATATGCAAATGTTGGGGTGAAATCATAATATTGATCTGATATCTTCCCGTGGAGATCATAAAGTCCTTTGGAATCTCAGTTAAATGACATGACAGAGTGTTGTCCTTGAAGTGCCGTGAAGAATATTTATTTTGATGGCTGGTTTGATATTAGACTCACCAGAGATGAGATGTGAAAGCCTTTGTGTTCTCCATGACAACAGAAATATGTGGTTTACTTAATTATAATTTAGTTTCATTCGCTCAAGGCACATTTGTATTGATATTTTGGTTAGATATTTTGCTCTCAACCCTAAAGAAAAAGTTACTTTTCTGAAATTAATTAAGCTAAACAGATTTTGTTTTGAAGTTAGTTCTAGCTTTTGTGCAGTTTTTCCTTAAAGTTTTATACTTTACAAGAAATGCAAAATTTAAGTTTTTATAAATCTATCATTGATCCAAAACATTTTCTTTTCAGCAATCAAGAAGCAAAATTACTAATACTTTTAAAATGTAACAGTAACACTTTAGAATAATGGTCATATAGTTAAAGGGGTACTTCAACGCTGGGAAGATGAATCTGTATTTAAATTGGGTCATTAATGTAGTAGAAATGTGAAATTATTTTTGAATTTGGTGCTTTCTAGACTGAGAAAACACAGAAAATGTATTGTTGTCTCATGGGGATGAAAGACAATAATTCAACGCACTGCTTCACTGCCCTACTCTAGGCACGGCTGGTCGGCTACTGTATTACTGGATCCCTTGCCTACCACGTTCATTTTCAGAAAATCAGTTCAGTTAGAGACACTAAAATTAAAAACTGAACGTGTCTGTTCGATATAATGCGAGTGAGTCGATTGAGCGTCACGGCACAAACGCAGCAGGATCGGATTACATTCATCACATGAGCTGAGGTAATCGCGGGATTCGCGGCTGCGGCTGCATTCACAGCGCGTGATCAGTCTGGCGCGTGTTCAGTTCATGTCTTTGGAAGCTTAACTTCCATAGGAAGTTCATTTTTAAAGTTGAAACACTCACTTTGCTATCCACCGCTCCTTTTACATGAATCTCTGAAGCTCCCGGAGCCGAGTGCTGTGAGTGTGATGTTGAAAACATGTGGAAATAGCGCCTCCTGCTGGCTGTAGTCTTCAGCCTCTGGACAAAATCTCCTCCGATGACGCAAAATGACGATATTTGCGTCATCGGAGGAATTTTTCCAGAAATAAAATACATAATTCTCTCGTCTCAGGGTCATATGAGGGGGCAAAGTACGATAATTTGAATATACTCCCGGGTTTCTACTGATACAAAGCTTAATGCTAATCGCTGAAGTAACCCTTTGACTACATTAGTTAACGTGAACTGATAATGAACTGCACGTAGAAAGCATTTATTTATCTTTGTTAATGTTAATTTCAACATTTACTAATGCATTATTAAAATCTTGTTAACCTTAGGTAATGCAATGTTAACTAACATGAACAAACCATGAACAGCTGGATTTTTTTAACTAATGTTAAAAAAGATGAACAAATACAGTAACGCTTGTACTGCTTATGGTAAGTTCATGTTAGTTAATACATTAACTAATGTTAACTAATGACCATTATTCTAAAGTGTTAACAATGTAACCAGTAAAATAACTTTTAGTGAGGTTTATGCTTAAACCATTTTGCTAATACTTTTTGAATCTAATGGAATATATAATCCATTACGAGTGTCATCCATAAAAATACACACACAATTTACACATTTAATTTTTTCCCTTTAAGGTGCACTATGTAACTTTTCTGTCCACTAGAGGTTGCCTATTCAAAACAAAGACGTAGTTTGATTTGACGCCAAATAACATGAGCGCAGAACCTTGGGACATGTGGTCTTCACCTCAGCCGGTGGAAAAGAATCGGGATAGTACTCGGGCAGAAATCATTTTCATGGATGCTGTTATTAACGTCACTGTAGTGTGAAGCAGAGCAGGACCGAGTGGTGTGGGAGCTTGTTTTTAAGATTGTTAATAAGATGTTAATAAGATGAACACAACACATGCCTCGTGAGCAGTGGGACTTCTATTATGCCACAGTCGCCGGCGCCATTTCCACTTTTCCGGTCATGAGTATGAGGTAACGCAGCTCTGTTTATTATATTAGATACATTTAAGTGTGTTTAAAATGATGTTATGATGTTACTCTGTGCGTTCGCTCGGCGGCTGCTGTGACACTTGTTCACACTCCAGTAAGAGTAAAGAATTTCTGCAAAATAAAACCAGAAACCGAGGGTAACGCAGATATGATGCAATTGACAGGCGACTCCCTCACACGTCCCAGTTCATTGGTTAAAATAGCAATTTTCTCACGATTTACAAATTATATACTAGGGATGCGCGGTATACCGGTACTGGGAAAATACCGGTATATATTTTATTTCAAACGGTACGATATCATGATTTTGCTAATTTCGATATTTGCTGCTGTTCCGAAGTTCACCGCTAGGTGGCAGCGCGCTACCCAAAATGACGTGAAACCGGCAAATGTGGCAACAGAATAAAATGAATACAGCGGTTGAATCTCACTCAACATGCACAAAACTCATTAATAAAGACAGGAGCAGACGTGAAATTTGGAATTACTTTGCTTATAAAACTTCTGAAGAACTATCAAACCTTACCAAGCATCAGTCACTTAATTCCTGACTTCGATCGACAGGTGAGTGCATCATTCAAACCATCTAATTTAGACATTTATTTTCTTTCAACACTGATCAACACACATACATAAGATCGTATTGTTTAAATATAAAGAAATCTCCGGAGTTCTTTTCAACCAGTGACGTTTAGACCTAATATTTGCACGCATACTATTGCACTATTATTACATCCTCGAAAGACCAACTGTGTTTATGTGACTACTCATGTGACATTTTTGAAATTATCTCTTGTGTATTTGACTAAGGAAATACAACTTAATTTGGAATGCGCAAGCTCTTTAGGCTTGTGTGTTTGTTGTTGGTATGAGCGAAAAGAAAACTCTCAAAGTGCTCCCATCCCATATGTATTACGAAATGCAATAAAATCGTTTAAAAAGACGCGGGCAGTGATTTCCATCAGCTGTCCCGCAACGGAAGCGAAAGTGCTGAATCTGAGCAGATTGCTTTTAGGGCAGGTGCGATGTCTTTTGAAGCCAGAAGCAATTTGATCACTTGAGAGAATGGAGACGTGCAGTAATGCTGCAATTACTTACAAGAAATTTTCCAAATGACTGATTGATGTGATAACCTTTGTTGATTAATTTAATAATAAACATTTACTATGGTAATTTCCCGCTTCATAAACCCAAAACTTGCGAGAGTTAGTAAAATTATGCGCAATACCCGCATCAAAATTCAGACCCTGTATGGTATCGATTTAATATTGGTACTTCGGTATTAGATTGTGGTACCGTACTGAAGCCAAAATTGTGGTATAGAGCCATCCCTATTATATACATAATATATATTATAATAATATATACATTATAACAAAATATATAATACTGGCCTAGTGGGTTTTTTGGATACTTTACTGAAATGATTTTACATAGTGCACCTTTAAAGGCATAATATGTAAGGCATAAATAAATAAATAAAATAAAAACTCTAGCACAGTATTGTATACAGCTCTCGTAAATAATTAAGAGACCACTTAACTTTGTAAAATCAATGTTAAGTGGTCTCTTCATTTTTTCCAGAGCTGTATTGTTCAAATGTGTACTTGCATTATCTCAAATGTTTCAACAATGTTTAAATCCAAAGAAATTCATAATTTCAACATGCTCACATGTATTTTAGTATGATTATTTTGACCAAGTAAAATAGCACTCCGTTACCCCAGTTTTAATTCATCAAATATAGTGACTTGTATGAGTAGTAATTCAGAACTTGCGGTGGTTTCATTAGTATGAGATTAAAGCTACACTGTGTGATATTTTCCCCCATCTAGCGGTGAAAAGGTATATGACCATCCAGTGAATATAAGTCACATAAGGCCTGGTCCTCTTTCACCTTTCACTGCCGCCCTTCCTTCGTATATACTTCCGGAGCTCCTCTTTGTGACTCGGGGGGCTGGTGTGCCGCGCAGGTGCTTCATACCACAGTATCGTTAACTTTAATACATTAGCTCCTCCATGAAAATGATTTCTGCCTGAGTCCTGGCAGATTGCTTTCCATCGGCTGTGGAGGTGAAGACGACAACTCCCATGATTCCATGCTCATTCACGGCGCCATCAAGCTACGCCAGTGTTATTGTTTCGAATAAGCGAGCCCTAGCGGCGAAACTATCTGTGCCTTTAAAATGTGTTAATGTTAAACGGGAAAGCAAAGCAAAATTCTGCTTCCTGCTTTGGTACAGATTAGGGATTGTCAATTTACACAAATTTGCATGCTCGCTAATACAACGTCTCACCAACGCCGCCTCAGGTGCTTGCTGGTCAGAATGTGTAACTCCTATTGTGGACAAAAGGCTCCGAATGCACATGACTCCGGCGCGCTCGCTTTATTTCCTCAAGTCTGCTTTGCGTGTTTTGCAGTTGAGCAGCATGCACGTGCATGACCTTGCTCACACTCTAAAAATGCTGGGTTAAAAACAACCCAAGTTGGGTTGAAAATGGACAAACCCAGCAATTGGGATGTTTTAACCTAGCAACTAGGTCGTTTTAAGCAAAGATTTGTCCTATTTGCTGGGTTTGTCCATATTCAACCCAACTTAGGTTGTTTTTAACCCAGCATTTTTAGAGTCCAATTGACGATCAAAGTTTTATCAATTAAATAAGTATCAAACATTAATTGATCGTCGATTAACCGTTAGCATCCCTAGTTCAGAGCCACAAACTGCAATTTCAAATACTATTGAACTGCATTGCTCTTAGAAATTCGGAGCTGTCTGAAACATGTTTCATTTCCAAGGGGTAATGTCTACCTCTCTGTAATGCACTTTAATGTCGTGTTTGTTTACAAGCCTATATTTTTGTCTGCAAACCTGTAAAGAGTGTGGAAGGAGTCCTCTGCTCAATCTCTATCACCCCAAGTGTTTGAAGTCTCAAAGCTACACCATCTTTGCCTTCAACCCTCTCTTTGTCTTCATCTTGGATAATAAACACGCACCTACTTCTAATGAGAACCATAAAGCCTCTTCTATTTTATTCTTCTCTTGCTCAAATTAGGTAGCAGTATATCTGGCTTTGTGAACATCCCTGTTGGTGCACTTGTTAAATTTAATAACCTCAGTTCTGTTTCTCTTTATCCCCATCAGGTTGGTGTGGAGTTTTGTAACAAAAGGATTTCTGTGTGCACTGGAATATATCAGGCAAAAATGAGGAACTGTTGAGCGTGAGTATGATTTTTTGCGTTTCACAAATATTGTGTTGTATTATGAGCTTTGTGTAAATCCACCTGGTTTGCTAATGCTGTTTGTTCGGTATCATTCCGATTAACCTCATTCTTGACCTGATTGTGCATAATAATAATTTAATTAGATGGGACGTTGTTTAATATGCAACTCTCTGTTGGTTGGCGCACGATTGAGGACAACATGAAAGGACACAAAGTTGTCCGTGAGAAGTCACAGACAGATGGGGTAGTACACACACCTACGCTCACTTACACTCATTTCTTGTCAAGGAAAACACAGTCTGTTTAATAGATTAAAGAAGAGGATTAAACTTTTACCTGGTTTTTGCTTGATATTCTGCTTTAAATGCAGAAAATATTTCCAAACATCCTTAAAACAAAATACATTTACTTGAGAAGCAAAACTGGATAAAATATAAAAAATAATGAAAACAATGAGGAAAGAAACGTAAGCAATTCAAGCATAAATGTAATAAAATGTTCAAGATATATTATCTGAAAACAGATTTAGGGTCAATGACATTAACTCTTTTCCCACCATTGGCGTAATTTTTCGTGATTTATGATACCAAACGCTTCCCCTGCCATTGACTGCATTTTCCAGAAACTTTTCACTGTTATATGGTAGAGCCGCTATTACGCATCTGCTGAAATAGTACAGCATCTCTGGATCCAAAAACAAGCACAGAAGAAGCAGAAACAAGCGATAAAAGCATTGCTTGCACACGTTATCAAACTTTAAACAGCATATAAAAAGCCAAGGTGCAAGCCTTGTGGGTGTTGATGGGCTTTGACAAAAACATGATTTTCTCAGCTTTTGTTCAAAATGTTACTTTTTTATGAAACTTACCCACATACAAGTGTTGAATAAAATGTTTTTTTTGTTCAAAAGTAGAGACTCTGTTCTTTCTTTTGATAGATATTCATAAAAATAAATAATACATTCTACCGCTTGCTGGTAACTTAAAAAAATATATGCTGGCGGGGAAAGAACAAGTACACTATAAAGAACAAGAAAAATATTTAAAGTTGGTTTTCACATGGTTGTGAAAAACCATTGAATATCATTTTCAAGAAAATAATGACTTTCAGTGAAGTTTCATTTTAAATCATCATATTTTAATAAAAGCAATAAAAATGTTCTGCTTACACACCGAGTGTATCTCAAGCATTATTTTCAGAGATGTTACTTTCAAAGATATTTTTCAAGATAAAAAGTGTTTGATTTATTTTTTGTTGTTTTGTAGTGTTTTTTTGTTTGTTTGTTTTTGTTAAATTCAAATATCACATACCACAAAAGAAAATTTTAATAATTAATTAATTAATCATATCAGGACTGAAAAACTTCATACCTGCCAAAAATATAAAATCCTAATACAAAAATTAAAACATGCATGTCAGAATGAAAGCTACAGTATGCATTTTTTTTCACCGCTAGGGGTTGCTAACCTCTTTAAAACAATAACAGGCGTAGATTGATGATCCAGTGAATGAGTGTGGAATCATGGAACTTGTCGTCATACCGATGGATCATATTTTTTTACGGATAAATAATGTTTATGGATGAGTGAATGCATTCATGTTTTTAATATGACTGTGATATGAAGCAGGGCGCGATTACTAATAATAGACAGAAATCAGCACCACATGCGCAAGTCCTGGGGGATATAAAGAAATTAGGATATTTTGTTCTACCGAACCACCCGCAAGTGCTGAATTACTGCGCATAAAAGTCAAATTGAGGAAACGCAATGCTGTTTCACTTGGTCTATCACTATCTAAACTGCATTTAAGTGTGTTGAAAGTTATAATGTTATTCTGTGTGTTAGTTTGTTGTCTGTATGAGACTAGCAGTAAGCTACATCAACATTAGAACATCACACTGATGATATTCTAATAACATTGATTAGTTTTATGTACATTTGCTCACCTGTCTAGTAAAGCATATGCAAGAACGGCATCTCTGTCAACTCGAAAGTTTGTTGTGAAGCTCTCGCCATCTCGAAAACACCACGTTGATACTGGTCCTCTTTTGATTTCTCATTTTGTTCTAAAGTCTGCTTGCCATGGTCCATAATGTTTGAACGAAACTACAACAGCATGCCGCTAGATGTTATGCAGTTGTCCACATCTGTTGCCATGGTTTCTATGACAGTAAAAGCGGAAACCGAGGATAACATGAATATGAATCCATTGACATCGCCATGTCCTGGTTCCCTGAATAAAATCGCAATTGTTCACAATTTACAAATAGTTGAAAACATTTGGGATATTGTAAGTACTTAACTGTACAAAATATATAACACTGTCCTAGTGTTTTATTTGTTTTGTTTATGTTTTACCTAAAAAATCCTACATATTGCGCCTTTAACAGAAGTTAGCCAAATGTAATTGATCCTTTCACTGTTGTTTTAAGGATGTTTAGATTTTATTTTATGTTTTTTACTGGTAAATAGACAAAAATACATATTGTGAAAATGAAGACAATCCAGATGTTCAGGAATGTCCTCCATGTTGCACAGCTTCAGGCTAGCTGCTAAACAGAATGCTTTCAGTCAAATAGCAGGTGCCGTTATAATGAGTATTGAGGAACCATGAGCCAGCCTTGGGTTTCTCCTTTGAATCAGCAGGGTGCTTGGATTAACTGTCCAGCGCAGGACTATCATCTGATACTGCAGCTCCAGCGCTCCACACACAGTGTGCAGGTTCATTGGATGAGAGTCATGGCTGTTAAGTTATCTGGGAGTACTCTGTAGAGGACTGATCTGACATACACTGATAAGGGCTTCTGGAGTGCTGCAGCTCGGCTGCTTTCATTAGGACAGAGCTGTTTGCTACACAGGAACACCAGTTAAATGGAGGAAGTGACACGGCCTAATTTAATCACACTCATGTGCTGCTCGAATGTTCAATCTACAGCTGCCATAATGCAAGCAAAACAATCATTTCACTGCATAGTGAGTCTACAGTGTCTGATAAGATGTGATTTAATTTGAAACACTTATTTAGGTTTCAATTTATCCCTTCTAAAGTGTTTTTGAATTTTGAATATATCTTAAAATATGGAAGAGGAAATGAATCATTCCTTCATAATTTGTATTTTCACTGCAGTTGTAACAGCATGTAGGCCTTCCCTATGCTAAAAAGGACTCTGGAAACGAGAGGTTGTTAAACTTACAACCATATATTGTCTAGATAAACCATATATTTTAATAAACATTACAATCCCACGCAGCTTTGATGCGTAATAGCGGGAGCACTTTGGAATATAATTGTGGCATCAAAAAGGAAGCATCATTCTGTCCATGACAGTGTCTGAGTATAAGCTGATCTGAAGAGCAGTACTTGGTGACTAATCTAGAATGACGTCCATTGACTGCGAGGTGACAGCCATGAAGCCAAGTTTTTTTTTTGTACTTTTGCCTTTTTATTTAATTAATGAATAAATGTTCAGTTCTTGAGGGACAACTAAGGTTTAAAATTCTACTAGCTGTGTTCTTGATCTGAATTATTGTGCCCATACTGTTCTTTTTTTATATTTTTTATAAAGGCTGATGCCAATATCTTGGAGAGCAGGGTGACCGATATAAATCCGATGTGCTCACTGGGAATGTTTTTTTTTTCAAAATAAAGACAAGGTAACTAATTTTACATAAAGCAGACTGAAAATTAAATGACATGAATACGATTTTTGGGCAACTGAATATAGCGCAGCGTAGTTTGAAATCAAGAGTTTAAAGTTGAACTTATGAAGACGGAGAATGGGAGCGCTGTTCTCAGCTGCTGCCGTTCTTAGAGCCAGCGTTTTCAGCACCAAATAAATAAAAGTACCCCTTCCAAAAGAAACATTCATTCGTTGATGCCTTCTGGTAACTATAGTAGGATTTAACTAGGCTTTTACTTGGTCTGTCACGGTTGTTTTTGGTTCTTTTATTTTGTATTCCCACTGTCATGCTTCCTGTTTTCCATGTGCTTCCCTTGCCCTCATGTGATTATGTATTGCGCTTCCATTTGTGAATGTGTCCTGTTCTTATTGGTTTATCGTCTTGTATGTGGTTATGAGTTCTGGTTGTTCATTGGTTAATAATAATAATAATAATAATTTGTTACATTTATATAGCGCTTTTCAAGGCACTCAAAGCGCTTTACATATAGAAGGGGGGAATCTCCTCAGCCACCACCAATGTGCAGCATCCACCTGGATGATGCGACGGCAGCCATATTGCGCCAGAACGCCCACCACACACCAGCTTATTGGTGGAGAGGAGACAGAGTGATGAAGCCAATCGTATATATATATATATATATATGGGGATGAGTAGGAGGCCATGATGGACAGGGGCCAATGGGCAAATTTGGCCAGGATGCCGGGGTTACACCCCTACTCTTTATCGAAGGACATCCTGGGATTTTTAATGACCACAGAGAGTCAGGACCTCGGTTTAACGTCTCATCTGAAGGTTGTCTTGTGTTCCCCAAGTTCATGTATTTAAAGCCTCTTGTTTTCCAAGCTACTTTATCATGTATTGATGTTGTAACCTACTGTTGGTGAGTGTTGTGGTGAAGTCTGTTCATGGTCGTGGTTCATGTGTTTTGTTCACGTTTGATTTAATAAACTGCACATCACCAAGCTCGCCTCCAGTGGACCTACGCTACATGGTCTTAAATTTAAGTCATTTTATATACAGTATACGGGTACACATTTTGCTGTCAAGCAAAATGAAACTCTTCAACTATAGTACTTTTTTTTTTGTTAATTTTCTTTTTAAGATTTAAGTCTTATGCTTAGTTATAATGGTTGTTTCTTTTTTCTTCTGCTTAGAATAAGGACTGGATATTGTCAATTAGTCCTGTAAAGATTGAAGTCATGATTTAACAGAAGTTGCAACAGATCTTTTCTTCTTTCTGTACTGTGACGTACATCTGAGTGATACGGATTATCAAAAAAAGAAAATTGGTTCCATCTATTCATCGGTTTTTGATTGGATTTGAAAGAACAGATGGGATTAAGCGGACTAAATGACTGTCTGTTATGCGTCACTGGGATGTCATTTCACCAGAGTTGTGTGACATCTTAATTAAAATGACAAGGTCTAAACAATTGTAACGTATGCATATGAATCATTCACAATAAGATCAAAAACATGTATTTAGAAAATAGATAGGAGTCAAAATCTGCTATCAAACAAGTCATGTAAACATTTACATATGATAAAAATCAGTCAACAATAGGAAATTATTGAAAATTATTCAAATAAAAAATGTCAGAATCAGAATGTGTAGTTTGTGCATAAACAAGTTTTTCAATTGGATTGCTGTTTATTCTCTTTAGCATGCAGTGTGAAGTATTTTACTCAATTCCCTGATCGTTCCAATTCAATTTCAGCGAGTGAAGAACATACAGGTCCTTCTCAAAATGTTTTTTTATTTTTTTATTTTAGATTCATTGCACACCAACTGAAATATTTCAGGTCTTTTATTGTTTAAATGCCGATGATTTTGGCATACAGCTCATGAAAACCTAAAAAATTAGCATATTTCATCCGACCAAAAAAAGAAAAGTGTTTTTTTAATACAAAAAAAGTCAACCTTCAAATAATTATGTTCAGTTATGCACTCAATACTTGGTCGGGAATCCTTTTGCAGAAATGACTGCCTCAATGCAGCGTGGCATGGAGGCAATCAGTCTGTGGCACTGCTGAGGTGTTATGGAGGTCCAGGATGCTTCGATAGCGGCCTTAAGCTCATCCAGAGTGTTGGGTATTGCGTCTCTCAACTTTCTCTTCACAATATCCCACAGATTCTCTATGGGGTTCAGGTCAGGAGAGTTGGCAGGCAAATTGAGCACAGTAATACCATGGTCAGTAAACCATTTACCAGTGGTTTTGGCACTGTGAGCAGGTGCCAGGTCGTGCATTGACTCTGCCCTTGATAAAACACAGTGGACCAACACCAGCAGCTGACATGGCACCCCAGACCATCACTGACTGTGGGTACTTGACACTGGACTTCAGGCATTTTGGCATTTCCTTCTCCCCAGTCTTCCTCCAGACTCTGGCACCTTGATTTCCGAATGACATGCAAAATTTGAGCGACAGTCCAGTGCTGCTTCTCTGTAGCCCAGGTCAGGTGCTTCTGCCGCTGTTTCTGGTTCAAAAGTGGCTTGACCTGGGGAATGCGGCACCTGTAGCCCATTTCCTGCACACGTCTGTGCACGGTGGCTCTGGATGTTTCTACTCCAGACTCAGTCCACTGCTTCCGTAGGTCCCCCAAGGTCTGGAATCGGTCCTTCTCCTCAATCTTCCTCAGGGTCCGGTCACCTCTTCTCGTTGTGCAGCGTTTTTTGCCACACTTTTTCCTTCCCACAGACTTCCCACTGAGGTGCCTTGATACAGCACTCTGGGAACAGCCTATTAGTTCAGAAATTTCTTTCTGTGTCTTACCCTCTCGCTTGAGGGTGTCAATGATGGCCTTCTGGACAGCAGTCAGGTCGGCAGTCTTACCCATGATTACGGTTTTGAGTAATGAACCAGGCTGGGAGTTTTTAAAAGCCTCAGGAATCTTTTGCAGGTGTTTAGAGTTAATTAGTTGATTCAGATGATTAGGTTAATAGCTCGTTTAGAGAACCTTTTCATGATATGCTAATTTTTAAAGATAGGAATTTGGGGTTTTCATGAGCTGTATGCCAAAATCATCAGTATTAAAACAATAAAAGACCTGAAATATTTCAGTTGGTGTGCAATGAATCTAAAATATATGAAAGTTTAATTTTTATCATTACTTTATGGGAAATAATAAACTTTTATCACAATATGCTAATTTTTTGAGAAGGACTTGTATTTATACTCATGTGCATTTTGAATAATGCACGTTATCGTCTCTGACATGTTGAAGCCACTCAGTCCACCATTTTCTCCCTCTTCTCGGAAAGCGATGATTCATTTAAAACATTCAATTGGAAAATTTTGTGTGAAAATGCGTGTACTCGCTGGACCTCTGCTTCTCGTGAATGCTTCCGTGTTATTTTTTGACAGACATCGATGTTGTTGGATTTGGAAACAGATAGATCAAAAGGTAATAATTATTTCTTAAATATTCAGTGAAGTGATTGATGCCCATGTTCTAATATTCCAGCATATAATTTTTTTAATGGACGTGAGTGATAACGTGCGTGAGGGGTGAACTATTTTAGATTTTAGACGTAAAAAGAATTATAGAATTATAAAACGTCCTGGAGACATTGGAAATGCGTAGTTCATGTTCATGTTTCATGTTCAACATTCAGCTGTCGCAAATTAATTGACTTTTGAAAATCTAGTAAATTTTTTACCAGGAAAGAAATGGTTTGGATGCACAAAATTGTATTTAAACCCATGAAAATGGAAATCCTGTTGTAAATAATAGTTTCATTCCTATATAGCAGATTGTGACAGAAGTTAACATAATCAGATATTAGCAGAAAATGTTCAGTGAGAAAAAGAAGTGGATGCTTCACCTTGCCAGTAGTTCTTTAGTACAACTACTTTTTCCCATTTTCCAATATGGTTTTGTAATGCCATGTTTCATATGGATTTTGTAGAGAAACTGTCATTAAGAATGAAGGAGCGGGTCTCCATAAATTAAATAAAGCATCCATGAGTTCGGTGATAGAGCTGCATAAGGTTGCCGGGCATTTTCTAACAAATAGGCCATGTTTTGCCGTTCATGTGTGCTGTTGCCCGTCGTTTGGGAGCGAGATTGAAACAAGCCTTTTTTGGCACCAGTGAATGTGTCACAGCAGAAGGTGAAACACGTGGTGGGAGATGCACTTTCTCAGAATGGTGGCTCTGAGTTGCCCGTGGCGAAAGCTCTGCTCATTAAATTTTCAGTTTAATATCTCCATATTTCCCTTCTTTTCCCCTGTTCTGCTCCCCATTTAAAATGGCTTTATCTGATGAGAGCATGAGCTGAAAAGGGAGAAGAAATTCAGGGACTTTTTTGCCAGTTTTCATTTTTGAACCACAAAGGAAAGATGATGACAGTGAGACACATTTGTGACACTTATTTTTAAAACGGCAGCAATGCACTGAACTGGATATAAAACTCACACGGAGTACCCTAAAACCCATGACACATACACTGACCAGTAAATAACATCACAGCACCTGTTAGTGTGTGGAATATATTAGGCTGCAAGTGAACATTTTGTCCTCAAACCTGATGTATTAGAAGCAGGAAAAATGGACAAGCGTAAGGATTTGAGCGAGTTTGACAAGAGCCAAATTGTGATGGCTAGACGACTGGGTCAGAGCATCTCCAAAACTGCAGCTCTTGTGGGGTGTTCCCCGGTCTGTAGTGGTCAATATCTATCAAAAGTGGTCCAAGGAAGGAACAGTGATGTCCGACAGGGTCATAGGGGGAGGTAGTGTGATGCTTTGGGCAATGTTCTGCTGGGAAACCTTGGGTCTTGCCATTCATGTGGATGTTACTATGATCCGTACCACTACCACCTAAGGCTCATTGATGCACGTGGTTCGCGAAGGCTGGCCTGTGTGGTCCTATCAAACAGACAAAACTCAAATGTCTCAAGAAGTTAATGCTGGTTCTGATAGAAAGGTGTCAGAATACACAGTGCATCGCAGTTTGTTGCGTATGGGGCTGCATAGCCGCAGACCAGTCAGGGTGCCCATACTGACCCCTGTCCACTGCCGAAAGTGCCAACAGGAAGCATGTGAGCTACAGAACTGTACCATGGAGCAATGGAAGACGGTGGCCTGGTCTGATGAATCATGTTTTTTTTTACATCACGTGTGTCACTTACTTGGGGAGCACATGGCACTAGGACGCACTATGGGAAGAAGGCAAGCTGGCAGAGGCAGTGTGATGCTTTGGGCAATGCTCTGATGGGAAACCTTGGGTCCTGCCATTCATGCGGATGTTATTCATGTGGAAGCAGTGCTGTAGACCATGTACACCCTTTCACGGAAACAGTATTCCCTGGTGGCTGTGGCCTCTTTCAGCAGTATAATGAGCCCTGCCACAAAGCAAAAATGGTTCAGGAATGGTTTGAGGAGCACAACAACGAGTTTGAGGGGTTGACGTGGCCTCCAAATTCCCCAGGGGTCCGTTCTTCGTACGTCGCTAACTCAGTTAGCTGGATTTGATTGTTGACGATTTGGCATGATCTTGGATTGTTTGTTTTCTTCAAAGCTCATCCTAGACTTGCTGTCATAGCAACAGGTCCGTTCCTGATGCAGCGCAGGAGATGCTGATAACTTGATCTTGACCCTTAAGGAACTGTAATTAATGCTGTCACGTAACAAGTCTGCTTCAAATTGAATTAAAAATTAAATTGCTAATTAAAACATTGAAATAATGTTAAGGGTGTTCAAATTCTATAAAATCATGTTTAAAAAAGACATTTATAATTTATCTATTATAACTTTTATGTTGGTTTGGTCGTTTGGCTGTTTCCTTATAATGGTTCAGAAATGTGTGTTTTTTCTTTTTTAATTATATGATGTCATTACGTTGTCTTCGCTGCATTGCTGATCGTGGTTTTGAGTATCGATGAATCTGCCCTCCTCAGTGAATACAAGAATGCACAGTAATCTTAGATAACTTAATCCAGATATTTTAATCCAATCGCAAATTCGTTTGTAGAGCCAAAAAAGCCAAGGTTCAGTTATCATGATTAGAACATCTGGGATCTGTCAAATCATCTCAGATGTTTTAAACAAGGTACGAACAAAGGACCCCAGATCTCAATCGAGCATCCGTGGGATGTGCTGAACAAACAAGTCTGATCCATGGAGGCCCGATCTCGCATTTTACAGGATTTAAAGGATCTGCTGCTAACATCTTGGTTCCAGATACCATAGCACACCTTCAGGAGTCTAGTGGAGTCCATGCCTCGATGGGTCAGGGCTGTTTTGCCAGCAAAAGGTGGACCAACACAATATTAGGTCATAATGTTATGCAGAGATATCACGCAACACATGAAATCCCCAAACTTTCGTCAACATACCGGCCTATGTTGTGCATGTGTTGCATTATATCTCTGCACCCAAGTAGCAGTGTTTCGCCTTTGCTTCCCCATTATATAGTCCCAAATTAATATCTGCCTAGGAAATAGCCTAGTCTTAATCTGCATCGCAATTTGTATTCGTTGTGAATACGCAGGTCACAAGAAGTAATTAAGTGTTTGTTTGTTTGTTTTTTTTTATCACTTTTACTCAGGACATGCTAGCTGGCAACATAGGATTCCATTCATTATGCTAAGCTAAGCTAGCGGCGACCCTGCCAAACTAAAACAATGCATGCTCTGAGACAAAAATGCATTTGCCCACATATCTAAATGTAGGAAATAAGTTGAATAAGCCCTATTTCTAAAAACGGTGGAGTGTTCCTTTAAGTATATGCAGGATACGCTGTTGATACACTGAATGGTTATTATAGATATCTTCATGCTTACATTTCTCTTTAGGCAGTAGTTATTCAACATGCTCTCAGCACAGAATAACTACAAAAACTAGTGAGCTGCCTCCAGGTCGGGCAAATTAATTATTATCCTAAGATACCTCGCTTTGGCCTTTTTCAAAGGCAGCATCTCCTCGTAATCCTTCATGGTTGATGTAAGAGAAAATACTGAGAATAGTAATTAAAATAATTATAGACTTAAGTTGTGTTATACACTACCATTCCAAGTTTGGGTCAGGAAGGTTTCTTTCTTTTCTTTTTTTTTTTTTTTCAGCAAGAATAATAATACTGTTTTACTGTATTTTTGATCAAACAAATGCAGCCTTGTTGAGCATTAGAGACTTCCTTCAAAAACATTTAAAACATTTTACCAAGCCCACACGTTTGAACAGTAGTGTATGTATATTGAAGCTTATTGAAGGGATAGTCCACCAAAAAATGAAAATTCTGAACTTTAAAAGAGGTGTGTTGGTAACCAAATATCTTCTTTAATGCTTTAATGCTCCACAGACAAAAGAAAGTCATACAGGTTTGGAAAGGCATGAGGGTAGGAAAAAGATGACAATTATTATTTTTGGTTGGACTAACTCTTGGTAGTCCAAGTATTTAATTATTCCTCTGGAATCGCTTGCATTGAAATTAATCGTGAATAGGGGTATAACAGTACACAAAACTGACGGTTCGGTACACACCTCGGTTTTGAAGTCACAGTTCAGTACGGGTTCAGTACAGCAGGGGAGAGAAAACTATATATGAAATAGTTTTTTTGTATTAAACAGTGGTTTACTGAACAAATTGTGTCTGTCCTTAAATGAATTCAAATATAACTAAACGTTTCATAAATTAAAACAAAATTCTCTGCTAATGCTATAAAGTGTAAACTACATAGGGAGCCCTTACTTGTGCATTACTATAATATAACAACAGAGCCCAAATGACCTTAAGTAGTTTTTTTATTTTTAGATATAATAATCAACACTCAAATAACATTGTATGCAAGCATGTAAACTTCACATTAGGCAGTTTTTGCCTTAACTTCTAAATCTAATTCTAAAATGGTGTTTTTGGAGTTCATTTCTCTAGTGAACTAACAGCTGTGGACACTGAATGACTGCCTGAGGTAAATGCTATGTGAAAATTTGTTTTATTGACGTCTTTCCGCGGTTGAAGCACTGATTGAGCGATTACGCAACATAATGTTATAATACAACGCTATCTCACGACTAATTCGTACATATTTTACGAGGTGGCTATTTCGTACAAATTTGTACGACCTCACTCACGAATTTATGCGTTTTGCCTAAACCCCAGTGATGGGTAGGTTTAGGGGCGGGGTTGAGGTAGGTCATTAAATGCAATTCATACGAATTTGCCAACTCGTCAAATATATGTACGATTTAGTAAAAATCGTATGAATTCGTGAGTGGTCGCATACAAATTTGTACGAATTAGCTACCTCGTAAAATATGTACGAATTGCCGTGAGATCGGGTTGTATAATATGTTTCCGTAATTTGTAATGTATCTTCAACATACTTTCCGATGTTAATTCATGTTTATTCTTTAGGATGAGATGATCGCGTCCATATGCACGCCGTGCTGCCGCTTGAACTGACAGTGATCAGTCACATCACATTAAAGAGCATTTATCGTTTGAATTTCGTGATAAAATGGACTGAATACTTAATATGTTTGTGTGGGAACTTGGATTAACGTATGCTCCACACAAAAACAAGCCTACTGTTAAAGATTGTATTTGTACCATTCGGTACACACGTGCACCGTACCGGAAGCCCTGTGCCGAAGCGGTTCGGTATGAATATGTTTACAGTCACGCCCCTAATCGTTAATGAAATCACTATTGTACTTTGCATGAGGAGCACTATAGCCTATGTACTGTATGACGCACAGAGTTGCTGCCTAAATAGTGTGTTCCAAATCAGTCACTTATGAAGTTCTATTTCAGTTTGGATTCTGTCATAGACGGCAGCTGTCTATGTAGGCAGTAGGTAGCAAGGCAGCTCACTATGTTTTGTAACAGACCTAATGAATTCCCTTCCTGCTATACGCATCATAATGGAAATTTTTGCCTTAGGATGATTCACTCTCATTGTTATATTTGTAGTTGCGTGCGTGTGTTAACTTCATATTAAAAAAAATGTTATACTCTCTTATTAAGCATATCCTGTATCTTTGCATCTAATTTAAGATGCTTTGCTGCACGGCGCCAGAAATATCTCCTCTACTGAAATATGGCTGAGCACTCAACTAAACCCAAATGAGAATCGGTTTCGCAGCGGAGGGATCCTTTCCCCACCATTACCTCTGACCTACAAACACACGTGTGAGTCAAGCTAGTAGTTACCAACGTCACTGAATCATTGCTCACATGTTTTCAGAAGTTTTATTTGCCAAGTATGCTCACAGATTTTTTGCTTTTTTTTTTTAAATCTTGTATCGGTTACTGAGAAAACCTCTAGACACAATGAGATAAAAAATAAAGCTACATTTACAGAAACAAGCTAAAGTGAAAATGAATGGGGTATGCAAAAAAGATAAACAAGTAGTATACTACACTACTGTTCAAAAGTTTACCATCAGTTTTTTTCTTTTTTATTTGATACACCATTGATCACAGTGACAGTAAAGACTGTCAGAAATGTTACACAAGATTTCTGTTTTAAATAAATGCTGTTGTTTGAATCTTTCTTTTAATCTAAGAATCAAAATGCCTCACAGTTTCCACAAATATATTAAACAGCACAACTGTTTTTAACATTGATAATAATGGCAAATGTTTCTTGAGCAGCTAATCAGCATATTAGAGTGATTTCAGAAGAATCATGTATCACTGAAGACTGGAGTAATGATGCTGAAATGTGTATCAGACTCTTTGGCAACTGAGTAGAATAGAATTAGCAGCTCCTTGAACTTCATGAAACTATTTTTATTTGTCAGTTTGTCAGGTAGATGGTTGATTTAATTTACATTCAACTTATTTTATCGTAAGAGGAGGCTCTGACTTGTTTGCCACTTTCCGTTATTTTGCTGTACAAAAACCGCCCTCTATGCTGCTTGATGTTGCAAACTGGTATTTGTCTTCATATTGTTTTGATTTATTATCGTAATCATAAACACTGGTTTGTATTACAAATAGTTTCCTGCTGTTTACTGTCATTGTTTTACATTGTCTAATGAAACAGAAGTCTCACGCTTTTACTTGAAATAGCTTTCTTCTGCGTTGACCGATAAGGTTAATATTATAACAGAAGAGTTTGTGTTTATAACATTGATAAACCAGGCCTCATGTATGCTTGGATAAATAATTATGTAGTAACAAATTATTCCCACCTTAGAAAGGCTGATATGGAAAACATTACAGCTCACATGTCCAGAACACTGGCCTAGTGTAAAATAAAAAATACTCTGAAAACATAATGAGGTTTTTCCCTATTTTTCATTATTCAGAGGAACAAAGAGCTGTTCCAAGTGACGGTGACTAAAATTACCAGTTCAAAGTTTTCTTAACTCCCTTTCACACAGAGATTCTGGAAAATACACTGATAATGTGTCCTGGGATCATTTGATTTTGGTCCATTCACACTGCCAGTGATTTTCTGGTTCACACACATCCCATAAAGACACGTGACATCAGGATGTTTAATGTCTCCGCAGCATCATACTGTTAGTTTGAGTATGATCTGCATTTTCTCTCTGTGGAAACCTTGCTCATGCATTTTTATTTATTTATTTTCATAAACTAGCACATTGCGTAGCATTCCACTAAGCTGGCGTACGATCTCAGCATCAGCGTCGTCTCTATGACACACTCCTTAAGGCATTGGTCCTACCTTTTGCTCACAGGGCGCATTACGGGAATGATCTCAGCAATGTTAGGTTAGGTTCCCATCCCGGGATCAGTCCCGGGACATGTTTGCGTTCACACAGAAGGCATTCTAGCAATTCTATGTCAATTTTCTGGTATCAGTGTTCTGTGTGAAAGGGGCTTTACAGACCTCACTGGCATCAGATTTGGAAGCACTACTGAAGAACACATTCAAGAGACAAATTAGAAGTTAAAAAAACAAATTAAAACGGCAGTTCGTCCTCAACGAGAAGAGAGCAGAGTCTTGTTGTAAGTGTAAAAAAAGTGCACATTGCAGATAGTGTTTCACAACACTTTTACTGGTGGATTAAACAGAGGGTGACCCTGTGGAGGAAAGTGCGCCTGAGCTGGCACAGAGCAGGGCCGTTTCTCAAAAATGCGTTCTTGTCTGTACTTGTGTTCTCGTAGACTTGTGAAACGTCATCAGTCGTTGTCAAAGTTCACATCAAGCCATGTACAGTTCAAATCTCTGGATCTGTCCTTGATCTGCCCCTTTTATCGAGATGCATTGAGAGATGACTTGAGCGGACTTGAGACAGACAGGCATCCCAGAATGCATCTCGCACCAACCATCAAGCGTCAGCAGCCTTTTGAGACAACCTGCGTAATTTAAAAATACTACTGTTAATATGTCACGAAATGTAGTTTTAAGAGTTTTTCAGGCGAGAATGTATTTGTTCAAAGCTCAAATCTGTGGTTTATTGATACAGATAGCACCTATTTGAAAATTTGATCTGATGTTTTGTGAGATCCAGTCGCTAATTAACCCCGGCGAGCTAGTCCCTCTGATATTTGCCACTGGTTCTGGTGTCTCTGTAGTTGTTGAACATGAGATATAATTCATTTTGTGTACTCATCTAACAGGTGATCTTTGGTCTCATGAATCTATTATTTGTTCCCTGGCAACATGGTTTCAGAACTTTAAATATTTAGGCTACTAGAGCATTGACTTTGTACGTTTGACTGAATTGTTGCTTTATTTCATATTGTATAGCTTCTTATACCTTTTACTATGCTTTTAAAATGGCTATTATTGATTATTAAATATGACATTTAACAAAAAGAGACTGGGTTTTGTCTTATATCATATTTAATTTTACTTCAGTGAAGATAATCAGAGTACATGTGCTCATTTTGCCTGATCTACATATTAAAATGTAAGCAAAATGAGGCAGGGTTGTTTTTTTTATACTTCGTTTTGTTATAAATATACATGCAGTGAAGATAATCAATGTACACTTTGCCTGAACCACATTTGTGTAGCTATTAATATGTTTACGATTTTTTTTTTAATGAAAATGAGAGTGGTGTTTTATAACATATGTGACCCTGGACCACAAAACCAGTCTTAAGGGTCTATCTTTTTAAAATTTTGATTTATACATCATCTGAAAGTTGAATAAATAAGCTGATGTATGGTTTTGGAAAAAAAAGTGAAAAACGCCTTTTAAAGTTGTCCCAATTAAGTCTTTAGCAATGCATATTACTAATAATAATACATTTTTTATATATTTACGGTAGGAAATTTACTAAATATCTTCCTGGAACATGATCTTTACTTAAAATCCTAATGGCATACAAGAAAAATGTATTATTTTGACCCATACAATGTATTGTTGACTATTGCCACAAATATACCTGTGCAACTTATGGCTGGTTTTGTTGTCTAGGGTCACATATTTCATTCTATTTTATACTAAAATATACATACAGAGATAACCTGAGTAGCCACAGTGAGTGGAGTGATGCTATCAAGAACGCCACTGTTCCATTTGAGGAATTACCAGACTTTTCCTCCTTCTGTCCTCGGGAGTTCATTCTCCTGAGTCTAACTTGGCAAGTCTGAACTACCAAGTACGCAAGTCTGAAGTCTGCGTACTTTGTATCGAGAAACAGCCTTTGTATTGGGGGAGCTGGCCGGGGTGCTGAAGTTGGAGTCTGAGGCCTGAGTGAATGTAGGAGCTGTCCATGGTATCATTGACTGTCAAAAAATGTGAACCTGTGTCTCTTGATACATTTGTGTAATAGGGTTGTCATAGAGGTAGAAGTAGCTCATACTCAAGACAAACATCATTCTCAGTTAAATTAAAACAAGACATTCATGTACATCTCACTCCATCAGCTCTTATGCTAGATTCCCCACAGGACTTCATAGTCTTACAGTGCGGTTTGCTTCTGTTTATGCAAATTTCATGAACTTTTATGCTCCCCCAAGTCATCCAGCTCAAGGCAGTGAACATTAACAGAGGACATTTGCATCAGGGAAATGTGAAGAGGGCACCCGTTTGATATTTGTTTGCTTGTTTCTTTTTTTCTCCTCCTTTGTGCACATGTGTGAGTGTATGTGAGAGATAGAGAAGCACATTAATGCAACAGTCATGGCCTGAAGAAAACATTTCATGGGGAATGCAAGTGGCTAATACCAGCTGCATGTGCTTCAGAAATACTGGCAATACATTTTTTTCAGCTGAAGACACGCTCCTTCCACATATAACCTGTGGGAGTTGTCATCAGAATGTACTGTCCTTGAACTGTTATCCAGGGCCTATGCATTATTTTTACTTTACTTTACTTTACTTTGCTTTACTTTACTTTACTTTACTTTGCTTTGCTTTGCTTTGCTTTGCTTTGCTTTGCTTTGCTTTGCTTTGCTTTGCTTTGCTTTGCTTTGCTTTGCTTTGCTTTGCTTTGCTTTGCTTTGCTTTGCTTTGCTTTGCTTTACTTTACTTTACTTTACTTTACTTTACTTTACTTTACTTTACTTTACTTTACTTTACTTTACTTTACTTTACTTTACTTTATTACCAACCAGGCATGTGGAGGCATGTTGTTTGTTTTGTTTTGTAAGACATCCTAGATAAACATTTGGTAAATTTTCAACAAGTTCACTGAAGATGCTTAAAGTCACTCACAAACACTAGGATTTAGATAGTCACTTCAGGAGAGCTCTTGTACATATTTGATTCAATTTTCCCACATCTCTTAAGGTAAAAAAAAAAACTGTAAAAGTCAAAATATCTCGAAATAAAAATCATGCGGTATGAACCGGTGACTAGTTACGTGAAATAATTTCTTCACTTGCATTTGGTGCTTGGTGAAAGTTGATTTTTGAACCATTTACTTGTGTTTGTGTTTATTTTAACATGTAGAGATACTTCCACATTATCATAATCGCAGGAAAATGTTTCACATCGAGGGTGTCGTATGGCATCATGGATGTGTTGGGTGACATTTGTGCCCCAGGGGCCGATGATCCTTTGATCCATCCCTGTTTGCAATGATTGACAAAAAATGTGAAGAGTAACGATCTTACAGTGATCTATGGGGACAGCTGACTGGCAGTGAGAGGTACCACCTGACTGGGACTGATGTTACACCTGTAGTCTGTCATCCTGTCATCTTGTGCTCTCGCAAATCTGTTTAACAACATGGATTGTTGTCTATTTCACAAGCCTAGACTCCAATAACTGAATCAGTCCGGTTTACTAGATCATCAGTGTCTCCATTGCATTTTAAAACCTAATGGAGCACCACAATGCACACATTACTCATAGTTGTGAATCACTTGGCCATGTTTTATATTTAAAGAAATGTGGGTCAATACAAGTTAAGCTCAATTCACAGCATTTGTGTAGTAATTTTCATTAACACACACAACAGGGCCAATGTTTAAAGGATTTAAAATCAGAAATGTTAAGCTTATGGTTTTATAAAAGCACTATAACGGCATTAATTCTTCTGTTTAATCTTGTGTATTATTTGAGGTGTAAATTTGTTTTTATAGTTGTTTTAGGGTTTATTATGTTTTGTTGCAACAGCAATAAAGTTGTAAAGTTTTATGGATCTCTTATGCTCACTATGGATGCATTTATTTGATCAAAAATACAGTAAAAACAGTAAGATTGCGAAATATTATTCCAGTTTAAACTGTTAAAATGACTAATTCCCCAAAACCAAATAGTTCCCATATGGCCTTTTTTTCTTGGTTGCATTCGCACCGCCAGTAGGAACTCTGATGTGACGTAAGCCACGCTTGTTGTTGAGACTTTTATTTTTGATGATGCTGAGAACACCAGAGCCTGACAACACAGCTTTCACATTCTCCGTCTTCAATAGTTCATGATCTGTTTACCAGTCCTGTCTAATGCGTTATACAAAGAAAGTAAACAGTATATGAAAAGTATTAACGTTTGAGCTGAAATACATAATCATGCGATTTGATTTTACCCTGCAGCTCAGACTGGAAACCTGTATGTATTTCTATCCTGCTTCTGTTACAATTTTGCGGGGACCAATCACAAACTGGCTTATCCACCTGGTGCGCTATTGGCGGGTTTAACACAATGATCGTTGGTCTGATTTGTTGAAGGACTATCCAATTGTGTACAGAGTCATTTGAACTATGCCCGTTGATCACACCTCTTGTGGTCTGATTGAGGCCACGTTTGTTGTGCAATAGAAAATACAGAGCAGACTCTTAAAAGATTGAGCTTGGTCTGGTGATAGCCAGACAAACTGAACCCAGAATACTCTTGAGACGTGTCCGGATGAGCTGAAGCTGTCAGGTGCAAAAACACTTCCAAACTGCCCACCTCTCCCCATCCTGAGGCCCAGCAGCCCTGCATCCTCAAAGCACTGCCTGAACCCTAGCTGAAAGCCACATTGCAACATAGTGGTGAGGAGTGGATAAAGAAACACGCTCCCTCTCTCTCTCACTGCATCCGCTTTGCTTGGTTCTTTCTCTTCTCTCTCGCTTTCTCTGAAAGAGAGATCTTTCTCTGTCACTCTTTTTCTCTCTCTCAAGCCCACGCCTGGCGCAGGCTCGGTTGAATCATGGGATTGAGTGGGTGGGAATGTGCTTCTTTTCTCCCAAAGACACGCAGACATGCATACACACTTGCGCACACAAACTCACACTCTGACGTATCCCAGGCGGACTGGAGGATGCAGCCTGCGGCTCAGCTTTCTGACATTTCTCCTCCCTTATCTCTTCTTTTCCCCTGCATTTCCTCGTTTTCATGTGCTGATGCATAATGGATTTCTGCATACTGCCTGATGTCTGACATAATGAGCCAGTGCTTGCTAACCTTTTGATTCCATTAAAATTGTTATAGATGCTTTTCCTTCCCCCACTCTGCGATTTCTCGTCTACAGCAGATTGATGTAAGAGTATAAATAATAATATTACTCAACAAATGGTTTCATCAGGCCAGCCACTATATGTAGTTATGCAGACTCCAATTGTGGTATTCTGCATCCAGATATTTGTGTATAATGACACTAAACTGTAGATTTGCCTGTTGTCCCTGGCAACGAATTTCTGACGCTCTGCTAGTTTCACTACACATTCTTTCTTCCAACATGAAACAAAAAAATCAACTCAAATCATTCCCATTTATTAATAGAAGTTGCAGTGTATTAAGGAGGATAATGTAGAGTCAACCAGTTATTATTATTTCTATTGCACCTTTCTAGAGCAAATGTCACAAAGTGCTCTATATACAAATATAAAACTGATATCAGTGAAAATGAGTGACAACCATCAAAATAGAAAAAAGATAACATCACAATAAAATTTATGTTTGGGGAGAAAAAAAATATGATAGAGAACAAATTAGACAAAAGCAAGTTTAAAAAAGTGGGGTGTTACCTGCTTTATAATAAATCTTAAATCCAAAGGCAGAGCATTGCACAGTTGGGGAGGCGCAACAACCTCAAAGGCACAGTCAACTTTAGTCTTTAGTCTAGAACGAGGGACGGCTAACAAGACCTGTTCAGAGGATCTCTGATTCCTGCTGGAATTACAAGGTTGCAGCAACTTTTTTTATGTGAGCAGTTGCTTGACCATGCAATGTTCTAAAAACTATTCGAAGAATTTTAAATTGAATTGTGAATTTAACTGGGAGCCAATGCAAAGAAATTTAAATTGCTGTTACATGTGATCTATTTGATGACCTAGTTAAACGTTTGGTGGCATTTTGAGCGACTTGTAATCCTTTCAAGGATGAATAAAGACAAGTAAAAACAGAATTACAATAATTAAGGCGAGAGGAAAGGATCATCTCCCTCTCTACAGTGGACACAATTGGGCTCAATTTGATACAAACAAGTATGATTACGTCCCATAAAAACACCTCAATTATAAAGGGTATGTTTAAGGAATAAGATAAAGGGCCAAGGCTTTTCATTACATTTGGGAGAACACCAGCAGGAGTAGAAATAAGAACTATTTTTGCCATTCATTACTACGACTTTACGTGCTGATGTTCATCTGTGTTTAGCTCATAAATAGCACTGTTTTCACTGTTTTTAGCAAGTTTTATCATTTTCACATCCTGCACCACAGTGTTTAAATAGCAAATGCACTCGTGCCAATCTGTTCGCCCGTTGGTCTGAAAACGAGGTGTGTTCAGGCACATTGTTGGCGCTTTGCTATTTTGAGGCGACTGAAATAGACTGCACCATTTTGTGTGCCTATAGGCGGGTCCACAGCGCTCGAACACTCTGCTTATTACAAATAAAGGGATGCGCAGCAGCACACAAACATTTTTAAATATTAAAAATAAAAGGATTAAAGTGTAAAAGATTGTTATTATGTACATAAACATAAAAAGTTTCTTAAAGATAATGCTGTATTGTTTTTTTTTTCTCAAATTCGTTGTTGAAATGTAATCATGTAAACACAGTGGCTGTCATTTTCATGACAGATTTATTTAAACATACATTAAATAATCAAGACATCACTAACAGGTTAAGTATAATATAATGAATATATAGGCTAATATAGTGCATATATTTAGCAAAAGAGTTATAGTGCATTTCTCTAGTGAACTAACAGATGTGGTCACTGAATGACTTAGAAGGGATTCAATCTTCAACTGGCTGGCAGGAATCGTGACTGACAGATCATGTGGCCTGTCAGTGGGTGGTTGCAGCTTTCAGTCTCAGTCGCTGTTGAGCTGTAACATTTTCACTATCACTCTCGCTGCATGGAAATACATTATTTTATTATTATGAATATAATCTTAGGAATCTATTATTTTGTACGATAGATGTTTTCATGATCACGTTCATTTGACTGCTTTAATTGTGAGAAACCCCCATAAAACTTCTATTATACAAAATAATAATTATATTCATAAAAATAAAATAATTTATTTCCATGCAGCGAGAGTGATAGGGAACACGTTATACGCGCAGCTCAACAGTGGCTGAGACTGCCAGCCGCCAGCCCGCCCAGAAACCGACTGCCAGCTGCCACTGGCCAGCTGATGGTGGGTCACGTGACCAGCCAGAATCAGACTGGCAGCTGCCACCACCCACTGACAGGTCACATGATCTGTCATGATCTGCCAGTTGAAGATTGAACCACTACTGAATGTAATACTATGTAATGTGACATTGTTTATAAGCTGTTTTATTGAGGTCTTTCCGTG
Source organism: Gobiocypris rarus (assembly GCA_023029165.1). Taxonomy (NCBI): domain Eukaryota; kingdom Metazoa; phylum Chordata; class Actinopteri; order Cypriniformes; family Gobionidae; genus Gobiocypris; species Gobiocypris rarus. Next base: position 37,772,210 of record CM040915.1, on the reverse strand, counting down.
GTTGAAACATTGATTGAGCGATTACAGGACATATGATACGTTTCATTAAGTTGTAATGTATCCTCAACATAACTTAATATATTAATGAATGTTTATTCTTTAGGAAGAGATGATCGCGTTCCACCGTGTGCCATGCCGCCGCTTGAACTGACGCGTCTAAACAGTGATTAGTCACGTCACATTAAAGAGTGTAAAAACTACATTTATTGTTTGAATTTTGTGATAAATGGACTGAATACTTAATATGTTTGTGAGGGAACTCTGTTTGCAGTTTGGAACCGTTCAGTACACACATGCACCTTACCAGAAGCCCTGTACCGAAACAGTTCAGTTACACCCCTATATATATATATATATATATATGTATATATATATATATAGAGAGAGAGAGAGAGAAAGAGAGAGAGAGAGAGAGAGAGAGAGAATTCCTGGCGCTGTTAGTGTGACCAGAGGTAGATTTTCTTTTAAATATTCATGAGCCGTCTTCCTTTTCTAGATGGTTGCTATACTATTTACTTGCTCAGCACTATTTGTGCAAAAAGATAGTGGCTAAAGATGTGTTTCAGTGTGAAATGGAAAGTAGAGGAAAAAATGACAAGCCTGGACAAATGAAATTCTCAGCTTGACTTCCAGTGTTAAACATCTGTGATAATAAATGTCAAAACATTTGAATTTAGCTACCAGTTCATCCAAAAACCTTGAAAATGAATTCAAGGCTATTAAAATATATTCAATATCGGGGGGAACAAATATATGGATGGGAGTGTGTTCTTGCACCCACCCCAATCACTTTTGCCGATATTATGCATCTCTACAAAAGCTTATTTTAACAGTTTTAAAATGGCTCTCTGTTAAGATTCTGGTTGCCATGAAAGCACAGCACTTGTACGGCACTAGGAGTGTATAGTTTTATAAACTTTAGAAATACCAACATACCGATTAAGTAATTCAAATATTCCAAAGAACAAACTTTACTAGAAAAATATCAGCCAAGTGATGTAAGTTTAAACATGTCGTTTTAGATTTTGTTGAATTAAGATGGAGCCAAACCAAGGAACTATTTCATAAGGCTTTAAGCCAGGGGTGTCCAATCCTGCTCCTGAAGGGTCACTGTCCTGCAGAGTTTATCTCCAACCCCAATTAAACACACCTGAACCAGCTAATCATTGTCTTACCTGGCATGCTACAAACTTGTACAGACTCTGCAGGACAGTGACCCTCCAGAACCGAGTTTGGACACCCCTGATTTAACCTGTCATGACCCTGTTTTCAATACCTCAGTGGGAGTGTTGATACTAGTCTGATAAGAGTCAAGTCAACAGATAAATTATTTGTTATCTTAATAGATGCATGCTCCATTCATTTAGTGCAGTTGCAGTTCCACTTGAGGAATACCACACCATTGGGGTTTTTGTCCAGATTCATCTACATAATCTCCTTTATCACTCCACATAGTTGCTTAGATATCCAATCTAATAGCATTGTAATTATCCTTATTTAAATGCTTGCTCTATCATTAGAAGGTCATTTAGCAGTTTGAAAACCCATGTGCCCTTTCCTTTAGTATATTCACACTGCTTAGGAGAGGTCATCGCTTAATGTACTAAACAAAGGGTGATGTTACAGATCTGCATGAAACAACTAAAGCCAGATGACCATACATTCAGAGAACGTACACCTGTTGCTGAAGAGTTTGTACCTGACTGCACCGTGAATATTACATATATCCTTTATTACAAATGAATGCAATTCTTTGTTAAATTATATCAGCAAAAATGTAATCAATAAGTAAACAATTACAAAGTTACCCCTGTAAATTATATTAGCAATTGATAGTTAAATAAATACATTAAATCATTCGAATTAAACCAGTAACACATACGCTCCCTCATAATTTCTGACATTTTTAAGGGTTTCTGCATTTTTTATTCTGTAATTTGTGACTTAAATATGGTAAAACAGAGCTGAGGTTGAGAACTGATTGATATACAGGATCATTCTGAGACATCTACCTTTTCCAGTTTGATAACATACATTTATATGAAGTAAATGTATAACTGTTAATTAGATAAGTAATGTGTTTCAGTGCTGAAAAATTGCATATAGTTATTCTTGTTAGAGAATTGAATAGTGATATTTATGTAGTTTGTCAATGAGCGACTTTTGTACATTGTAGTTTTATATAAGAAATAGTGGACATACTCAGCTGGTTTTAAAAAAAAAAACTTTTATGCATTAACTTTTACCATTGTGCCATTGTGCAGTAAAATGGCATACAGAATACTAAATTGTTTCATTCAGTCAAGCACGCATGCATTTATTTAAATGCATTAGTTCATTGCTCCTAAATAGTTTACAAAATTTAGTTTTTACTTTTAATTCCTGTATTGTACTCTTATGGCTAATTTCAATCTCTCAAAACAATAAAGCACTATAAAATAAAATGAAAGCTCAAGCCATCAACCCTATTCCACAGTTTCCACATCCCCTCTGAACACAACCTCTTGTTTCCCACAGCTGGCACTGTCCTTGTGATGAAATCCTTGCAATTCAATTTTCCGGCTAACTTGTTTTAATCAGCTAATGCCAATGTTTTGCAGACATGACATTGAAACCATTCAGCTATAAAGGAAAGAACTCTTTTTTTATAACTATGTAACATTTTTACATAATTACCTCTGTTCTTTTTTTTCTTCTTCTTTTTTTTTTATTCAGTGCATGATAAAGATTTCCTCTAGTCTGGTCACTTACACATATATACAATATATTTGCTTTTAATAATAATAATAATAATAATAATAATAATTTTGTTATAATATAATATTAATTTAGTGGTTGAGTATGTGACTTTATTTCTACTACAGCTGTCTGAGATTTAACAGTAGCTTTCTTTAGAGGTCAATTAATTAAATTTAATTAGATTTTTAATATTGAATGTTGTTTTGCTAGAATGTTCATTGGTGTTTTCCCAGATGCCAGTGCCTGATGGAGTCATGCCCAGACGTTTTTTAAAAGGAGCAGAAATGTTTTGTAGAAGGACTGCAGCAATTTATATTAAAACCATCTGTTACCATGGTGACATTCACCCCTCATCTTTTGAGATATTTCTGGAACAGAACATATTTGTGCACATAAACACTGAATCCAGTACCAAAAGTAGCCACACATTATATTTCCACAACTGTATGAAATCTACTGATCTTTTTCTATCATGCCTATTTGAGTTTATAACTGAAAGGTTAAAGCCCTGCGCTGTCAAAATTACCCAAAAAGTGAGAGACAATATGAAATAATAACTGTGTCAGGCTGAAACTAGCATTAAAATAAAAATTGCGTCTCACCTGGTGTGGCCATGCGTCAGGTGTACGATAGGACCTGATGTCTCTCATTTATTCGTTCACAAATTGGACACCACAGCTTCCCTTGTGAATTCTAAATTATTTTTGTCAGTTTTGTTTACATTTTTGGGGATTTCCTCATATAAAATTATTTCATGGCTTCAAGAGAATTCAAAATATAATGCTAATACATGTTAAGTCGGTGCAGAAATATTGGTCTAGTTAAAACATCTGCCAGCAGGGGCTAACAATGTTGTGCTAACCAGTAAAACATTGACCCCTCATATGCATCTGAGCTCTTTGAGGATCTATTAAACATTGTTCACAAAATAGCTTGTACGATGTAAAAGACCCACAAGTAAATCCATAGTCTACATAGTCATATCTGGCTATGACACATGACCTTTCCGTCTTAAGAAATGCAAGCCTATGAAAATCAGATCCTTCTGACAGCTAATGAACATTACACCACTTCTCCTCCATCTCTCTCTCTCTCTCTCTCTCTCTCTCTCTCTCTCTCTCTCTCTCTCTCGTCTCTCTCATTCCCTCTGCTTCTCTGATTCCTGCGTGGGAAGAGAGGAAATCTATTCAAGTTGAGTTTATTTTTGGCTCGCAGGAAGTCTGCAAACAGAGGCTCTTGAGTCACCAAAATGCACAATAGGCCTTTGCATCGATTCAGTAGCTCCACATCCTCACTACAACTAAAGCTGTGCCAACTGATTACACAAGTCTTGCTACAACTAAAACCCCCTTCTCTTGGCACAAAAAACCTCAAGATAACCAAGATTTGTCATAAGGTTAGCTCCTGCTTCATAGATTATTATGAGCAGGTTTTTTTATGATTATTGATCATAGCTAATACATTTGTTCTTGTAGGCTAATCCATTTTCTTTAAACAATGTATAAATGTCAGATGGATATTGTGTTATGAACAAATCAAATTTCAGTCTATTATCCTGGTCCATGGTACGCTATCAATCACGATGCCTCCAATGGTATACCGCCAGACCGGGATCAATATCACCCTTTATCGGTTCATCATTCTCCGTATGGTAACGTGTGTGTGTCACCTAAAGTGAGTGTGTATGAACATGTATGTCCATGTTGGTCATCACTATATTGGTATGAGCACCTCCATCTGTCTGTAACTGATTAATGAGCAATTGAGGATATCAAGGCTCCCGTTTCCTGCTGACAGCACTGTGAGATTACGGTTTTTGAAGGCCATATGCTTTCAAGAATGAATGATAGAAGGATAGACAGGGATAGATGGATAGAGATATGGGTGGATGGAGATGAAAGTGGTTGGTAAGGGGCAGACAGGGGTCATGGATCTTTCTGGGGTTTGACTCAGGAATTCAGAAGAGAAATGGTGATTGATGACATCTCCTGAAGCGGAACAGAGAAAGAGACATATTAGCACTGTGCTTTCACTCATCGTTTTCATCAGAGATTTGACCTATTGTACGTTTCTGTACAGTACTTCATAGTTCATTTGTATTTCTCCTAGTAGGATTTATTTTGGTCAAGAAAACTTCAATGGGCTGAAAGTTTTATGCAGAGGTTTAATTGTTTCCTCACTGGTGAGTGGCTCGAAAAGTGTGGAAAATCTGTTGGCTCTCCATAGGTTTGTGGATGCCCACAACCGCAGCACTAAATCAGGGGAAAAACACACCAATTGATCATAGTACTCCCATTCTGTCACAACCGCTATCTGTACGAGAGCTCAGAGTCAGCTGTGATTTCAAGCATCACCAAGATACTTGAAACAGTTTGGAGTAACTGTACTAATTGCTTCATTCATGGATAAATCACAAATAGTGCAGATCACATTCCATCCCAAAATCAAATTACCTTTTTTATTTTTTGCATGTGAAACATGGAGACGTAAAAGTGTTGTCCATTGTGACATTATTTTCATAGCTGTTAAACATGTTTCCCTTCTGGTCCTCATTAAATGCTTATTGTAATTTACTGTAATTTTTTTACATGTGTGTGTATATATATTATTAGGAGCACCATACTAATACTGTGTTTGACCCCCTTTCGCCATCAGAACTGCCTTAATTCTACGTGGCATTGATTCAACAAGGTGCTGAAAGCATTCTTTAGAAATGTTGGCCCATATTGATAGGATAGCATCTTGCAGTTGATGGAGATTTGTGGGATGCACATCCAGGGCACAAAGCTCCCGTTCCACCACATCCTCAAGATGCTCTATTGGGTTGAGATCTGGTGACTGTGGGGCCATTTTAGTACAGAGAACTCATTGTCATGTTCAAGAAACCAATTTGAAATGATTCGAGCTTTGTGACATGGTGCATTATCCTGCTGGAAGTAGCCATCAGAGGATGGGTACATGGTGGGTCATAAATATATATTTTATATATATATAATTTTTTTTTTTTTCCATCTGTTTAGCCACTGTGAGGCGACCCTTTTCCCTTAGAGACTAATTACTCATGCCGTGTAACCTCTCATTAATACTCACAAAAAGACAGATGGACATTTTGCCATGCAAGACTGCAATAATAAAATATAGTTTTGTCACCCATAAAAATATGGGCCAACACACTTTCCTGCATGAGTTCCACTCAAATGCTTATAGAAGACAGATGTTTCTTAATGTTATTAAGATAATGATAAATAAGTTATCTTAAATTATATATATATATATATATATATATATATATATATATATATATATATATATATATATATATATATATATATATATATATATATATATAGTGAGGAAAATAAGTATTTGAACACCCTGCTATTTTGCAAGTTCTCACACTTAGAAATCATTGAGGGGTCTGAAATTGTCATAGTAGGTGCATGTCCACTGTGAGAGACAAAATCTAAATAAAAAAATCCAGAAATCACAATGTATGATTTTTTTAACTATTTATTTGTATAATACAGCTGCAAATAAGTATTTGAAAACCTGAGAAAATCAATGTTAATATTTGGTTCAGTAGCCTTTGTTTGCAATTACAGAGGTCAAACGTTTCCTGTAGTTTTTCAACAGGTTTGCACACACTGCAGGAGGGATTTTGGCCCACTCCTCCACACAGATCATCTCTAGATCAGTCAGGTTTCTGGCCTGTCGCTGAAAAACACGGAGTT